>OW964573.2:10632109-10995693 GCA_943138885.2 Tholera decimalis
ATACAGTTAAGAATATTGCAAAAATAAGCAAGAACTCGACTGCTAAAAATGAATAAATATATAGTTTAAGCAAATTCGTGTAATTTTCTGAACTGACAACAATTCTGTTTTACTGTAAAATGCCAAATTTTTCCACGGGAACATTTTTTCAGTTTGCTATTCAGCTGGTATAACATACCGAATCTTACAGGCCTGTTAAATATTTTAGTGACAGTCAAGCAATTAATAATAATAATTATTTCATCCAAAATTTTCAATTAATTTACAATGGTCAATAAATCAAAAGATTACATAAATGTTACAACTAATGCTTAGGTATATATAATTGATTTACAACTATTATTTATTTACTTTTAGATTAAATCATTAATTAAAAGATTTATAAATTAAAAGAAGGTAATTAGATTTATTCTTAAAGGTCGTTCCCTGCAAGAATAAGGTGTCTCCAATTATTCAGAGAACACATGCGACGTTGTTAAGCCCTCCATTTTTAAAAATACATACAATGTTTTATATCCCGTATAGCTTCATGTTTTGTCTCACACTGGAATTAATGATAGCTTGGAATGTCATATCAAGTAAAATTCCTATAATTTTCGAAACTTAAACCTTACCGATTAATATTCTGTCAAACAAAATGATTTCAAGAGCATCACTAAAAAAATACTTTCTTCGGACTGATCGCTGACGCTGACGTTACATAGAAGCGCGAAGTTTTGAAAATGTGCTTTAAATGTGATCCTCTAAGCAATATTAATTTCGTTTATCAGAGCGTGAGGCCGTATCTGGTCGTTATCTCCTACATAGTAATCTCATACACACTCAAAATATTTTAAAATAAAAAAAAAACTTTTTTGCAAAATATGGAACCAACTTCCATATAAAAACACTACAAAGGCAAAAATAACTTTAATTTCCGAAGGCGGTGTCTATTTCTATTTTTTGGGTTCGGTTCTATTTTTTGCTAAAAAGTTTTTTTCACGCTTTTTAGGTGGGTCGGTTTGTAATTTATCTAGTTACAAAAGTCAAAATGTCAACTACTTATCACCTTTTACAAATATTGCTTTTCCCGGTGCAGAGCCGTTAATTTTTGAGGAGTTCTCCTGGTACCTACATCACCATCAGCTCTACTTCACCATATGCATTGTGACGAGCATAAAGTCCTTAACATCCATATTCAAGTAATGTAATCGCAATCAACGAAAAACTTATTATTGAGTAGTTTCGGTGGCCATCTGAGGTCTTCATCATCAGTTCCACTTCCTCAAATGGTGCTTTTCGAGAGCACAAGGTACTATAAAAATATCCAAAACGCTATAGGTGTGCCTATAATATTTGAAGAGTTCCCTCGATTTCTCCATGATCCCATCATCAGATCCAAACGTGACGATAATGGGACCAACTAGAAAGTATACCCTTTCAAACAAAAAAATAATTTTCCAAATCGGTCCAGCCATCTCCGAGTTATGAGGTAACATCTTCTTCTCTTCTTCTACCATGCCTGCTCCCTTTACTTGGGGTCGGCTCTCCTCGTTTTAAGGCGCCAGGACACTCTGTCCTGGGTTGTCTGTGCTTTTTTTTTTTGTGTTTTTTTTTTTGTTTGTTTGTGAGTTATGAGGTAACATAAAAAAAAAAGTTCAAGACGAATTGTAAACCTCCTTTTTTTGAAGTCGATGAGATTAAATTAAGAAATACAAATATACATATTTAATGACACACTCGATTAGATATTCCGGAACCAATTTCCTTTATTTTTATTCGATCAAAGCTTACAGGCTGTTGCTGAATTATGTCGTATCCATACATCAACGTCAGGTGACGTAAGAAACTTACAGAGAAAATGACGTAAAACATTGCCAGCATTTTATCATAGAGGGAAAATGTAATAACACGTTTATATAACGACCTGTGTATGATGTTTAACATCAAGACAAACGGGATCCTATATCTTAGTGGTCTATATCGAAATATATAATTTAAACTTTGCGTGTTCTTACGAGTATGGTAATACCTCCAATGGAATTGTAGTCTTCAACACACTACTCTATCGGTAACATTTCGGAGAGTGTGCGATGGAATTACACAATCTAATTCCACCAAGTCCGTTCCATCATCGGACTACAAGACAAACGGCGATGCGCCATCGTTACATGGTGGACATCCCACCCATACGCACTAAACGTTTTGGAAATACTTTCATTGTGCGTACGGCTAAGGAGTGGAATTCCCTGCCGGAGTCTGTGTTTCCCGATAATTATAACCCAGGGGTCTTTAAGTTATTTTTAGGTAAGCGTGCTCCATCTTCGACCACATCATCACTTACCATCAGGTGAGATGGTGATCAAACGCGAACCTATTATCAATTAAAAAAAAAATCCCTACGCCAAAACCAGTTTTGTTCCGGCTTTCCAAAAACCCATTCCGACAACATCACACTGATATCCTACTGAACAGTTTCAGGTGGCCTAGCTCTTCACAGATCTACTTAACGAGCTCTCAAAGCCTATTCTATTAGCCATGTTGAATGCAGCATTGTTAATTATTTAGTCTAATTGGTGGATATACACATGCTACTAACAATCCTGACCGTGCTATGTACGTTTTGATCGAAATACCTTGAGGCTGGACTAGTAATAGTGGGATAAGGATCAATTATAAATCCTTAGTTATAGTATGGTCTGCATATAAGTAAGCACGGAACAAAGAACATTTACCATGAGTTTCACCCTTCTCTAAGCTGCTGAAAAAACATTGCGTCCGAAAAAACCCATTGATACACTCATACCCCTTTACACACGACGGTTTATTTTTACGAAATCATTTAAGTCATGGTTTTTATAGCTTTCTATAGTTTAAGGAGCTAGAAAAAAATACCAAAAAAATCTCGGGTTTACAGTTATTTCAGGAATTAACCCTCAAGATCGTGAGTTCAGGTACAACTAGACTACTCACGATCGTGATGGTACTCAAAACTCACGCTCGTTTCGGCGCGGGTGTAAAGGGAAAAGCAATTCATTAAAACATTAAATAAACACTTCGTTTTTCGCACCAACTTATTTTTATTTCACATCATAAAAAAAAACTTATTTAAAAAAATCTAAAAAACCCGACTGCTCAACTGAAGTGTAAGAAACAAGCACATTTTTATTTTCAAAAGTGACAAGCAGGCGGGACCCAATTGAACATATTTTTTAATAAAAACTTTTTTTGCAAAAAATAAAACCGACTTCCATATCAAAACACTACAAAGCTAAAAATAGTTTTAATTTCGGTAGTCGGTGTTATTGGTAATGTATTTTCTTTTTTTTTTTCACACCGCCTTCCGAAATTAAAATTATTTTTAGCTTTGTAGTGTTTTGATATGGAAGTCGGTTTTATTTTTTGCAAAAATGTTTTTATTTTCGTGCTTTTTAGTGGGTCAGTGAATTTTCTAAATCGGTTCGTAAATGACGGAGTTATGCGCGAACAAAAATGCAATGCAGAGTAAACGAAAAGATCATCAACATAAATATTTTTTTAGGCTTTTGTTGATATTTCAGAAACGGCTTGTGCGATTTCGATAAATTTTTCATGGGACCATTTGGGAAGTATACACTTTCTAACAAGATAAGAATTTTTCTAATCGGTTGGCAAGCGACGGAGTTATGCGCGGACAAACAAAAAAAAAATACAAACATCCGAATTGAGAACCTCCTCCTTTTTTAGAAGTCAGTTAAAAATGGGTTGGGTCCGCCTGCTTAACACTTTTAAAAATAAAAATGTGCTTGTTTCTTACACTTCAGTTGAGCAGTCGGGTTTTTTTTAGATTTTTTAAATAAGTTTTTTTTTTCAACTTTTTAATTAAAATATTAATTAACATTTTTTTCTAATCTAAAAAAAACCCGACTGCTCAACTGAAGTGTAAGAAACAAGCACATTTTTATTTTTAAAAGTGTTAAGCAGGCGGACCCAACCCATTTTTAACTGACTTCTAAAAAAGGAGGAGGTTCTCAATTCGGATGTTTGTATTTTTTTTTTGTTTGTCCGCGCATAACTCCGTCGCTTGCCAACCGATTAGAAAAATTCTTATCTTGTTAGAAAGTGTATACTTCCCAAATGGTCCCATGAAAAATTTATCGAAATCGCACAAGCCGTTTCTGAAATATCAACAAAAGCCTAAAAAAATATTTATGTTGATGATCTTTTCGTTTACTCTGCATTGCATTTTTGTTCGCGCATAACTCCGTCATTTACGAACCGATTTAGAAAATTCACTGACCCACTAAAAAGCACGAAAATAAAAACATTTTTGCAAAAAATAAAACCGACTTCCATATCAAAACACTACAAAGCTAAAAATAATTTTAATTTCGGAAGGCGGTGTGAAAAAAAAAAGAAAATACATAACCAATAACACCGACTACCGAAATTAAAACTATTTTTAGCTTTGTAGTGTTTTGATATGGAAGTCGGTTTTATTTTTTGCAAAAAAGTTTTTATTAAAAAATATGTTCAATTGGGTCCCGCCTGCTTGTCACTTTTGAAAATAAAAATGTGCTTGTTTCTTACACTTCAGTTGAGCAGTCGGGTTTTTTAGATTTTTTTAAATAAGTTTTTTTTTATGATGTGAAATAAAAATAAGTTGGTGCGAAAAACGAAGTGTTTATTTAATGTTTTAATGAATTGCTTTTCCCTTTACACCTGCGCCGAAACGAGCGTGAGTTTTGAGTACCATCACGATCGTGAGTAGTCTAGTTGTACCTGAAACTCACGATCTTTAGGGTTAATTCCTGAAATAACTGTAAACCCGAGATTTTTTTGGTATTTTTTTCTAGCTCCTTAAACTATAGAAAGCTATAAAAACCATGACTTAAATGATTTCGTAAAAATAAACCGTCGTGTGTAAAGGGGTATGAGTGTATCAATGGGTTTTTCGGACGCAATGTTTTTTCAGCAGCTTAGAGAAGGGTGAAACTCATGGTAAATGTTCTTTGTTCCGTGCTTACTTATATGCAGACCATACTATAACTAAGGATTTATAATTGATCCTTATCCCACTATTACTAGTCCAGCCTCAAGGTATTTCGATCAAAACGTACATAGCACGGTCAGGATTGTTAGTAGCATGTGTATATCCACCAATTAGACTAAATAATTAACAATGCTGCATTCAACATGGCTAATAGAATAGGCTTTGAGAGCTCGTTAAGTAGATCTGTGAAGAGCTAGGCCACCTGAAACTGTTCAGTAGGATATCAGTGTGATGTTGTCGGAATGGGTTTTTGGAAAGCCGGAACAAAACTGGTTTTGGCGTAGGGATTTTTTTTTAATTGATAATAGGTTCGCGTTTGATCACCATCTCACCTGATGGTAAGTGATGATGTGGTCGAAGATGGAGCACGCTTACCTAAAAATAACTTAAAGACCCCTGGGTTATAATTATCGGGAAACACAGACTCCGGCAGGGAATTCCACTCCTTAGCCGTACGCACAATGAAAGTATTTCCAAAACGTTTAGTGCGTATGGGTGGGATGTCCACCATGTAACGATGGCGCATCGCCGTTTGTCTTGTAGTCCGATGATGGAACGGACTTGGTGGAATTAGATTGTGTAATTCCATCGCACACTCTCCGAAATGTTACCGATAGAGTAGTGTGTTGAAGACTACAATTCCATTGGAGGTATTACCATACTCGTAAGAACACGCAAAGTTTAAATTATATATTTCGATATAGACCACTAAGATATAGGATCCCGTTTGTCTTGATGTTAAACATCATACACAGGTCGTTATATAAACGTGTTATTACATTTTCCCTCTATGATAAAACGCTGGCAATGTTTTACGTCATTTTCTCTGTAAGTTTCTTACGTCACCTGACGTTGATGTATGGATACGACATAATTCAGCAACAGCCTGTAAGCTTTGATCGAATAAAAATAAAGGAAATTGGTTCCGGAATATCTAATCGAGTGTGTCATTAAATATGTATATTTGTATTTCTTAATTTAATCTCATCGACTTCAAAAAAAGGAGGTTTACAATTCGTCTTGAACTTTTTTTTTTATGTTACCTCATAACTCACAAACAAACAAAAAAAAAACACAAAAAAAAAAGCACAGACAACCCAGGACAGAGTGTCCTGGCGCCTTAAAACGAGGAGAGCCGACCCCAAGTAAAGGGAGCAGGCATGGTAGAAGAAGAGAAGAAGATGTTACCTCATAACTCGGAGATGGCTGGACCGATTTGGAAAATTATTTTTTTGTTTGAAAGGGTATACTTTCTAGTTGGTCCCATTGTCGTCACGTTTGGATCTGATGATGGGATCATGGAGAAATCGAGGGAACTCTTCAAATATTATAGGCACACCTATAGCGTTTTGGATATTTTTATAGTACCTTGTGCTCTCGAAAAGCACCATTTGAGGAAGTGGAACTGATGATGAAGACCTCAGATGGCCACCGAAACTACTCAATAATAAGTTTTTCGTTGATTGCGATTACATTACTTGAATATGGATGTTAAGGACTTTATGCTCGTCACAATGCATATGGTGAAGTAGAGCTGATGGTGATGTAGGTACCAGGAGAACTCCTCAAAAATTAACGGCTCTGCACCGGGAAAAGCAATATTTGTAAAAGGTGATAAGTAGTTGACATTTTGACTTTTGTAACTAGATAAATTACAAACCGACCCACTAAAAAGCGTGAAAAAAACTTTTTAGCAAAAAATAGAACCGAACCCAAAAAATAGAAATAGACACCGCCTTCGGAAATTAAAGTTATTTTTGCCTTTGTAGTGTTTTTATATGGAAGTTGGTTCCATATTTTGCAAAAAAGTTTTTTTTTTATTTTAAAATATTTTGAGTGTGTATGAGATTACTATGTAGGAGATAACGACCAGATACGGCCTCACGCTCTGATAAACGAAATTAATATTGCTTAGAGGATCACATTTAAAGCACATTTTCAAAACTTCGCGCTTCTATGTAACGTCAGCGTCAGCGATCAGTCCGAAGAAAGTATTTTTTTAGTGATGCTCTTGAAATCATTTTGTTTGACAGAATATTAATCGGTAAGGTTTAAGTTTCGAAAATTATAGGAATTTTACTTGATATGACATTCCAAGCTATCATTAATTCCAGTGTGAGACAAAACATGAAGCTATACGGGATATAAAACATTGTATGTATTTTTAAAAATGGAGGCTTAACAACGTCGCATGTGTTCTCTGAATAATTGGAGACACCTTATTCTTGCAGGGAACGACCTTTAAGAATAAATCTAATTACCTTCTTTTAATTTATAAATCTTTTAATTAATGATTTAATCTAAAAGTAAATAAATAATAGTTGTAAATCAATTATATATACCTAAGCATTAGTTGTAACATTTATGTAATCTTTTGATTTATTGACCATTGTAAATTAATTGAAAATTTTGGATGAAATAATTATTATTATTAATTGCTTGACTGTCACTAAAATATTTAACAGGCCTGTAAGATTCGGTATGTTATACCAGCTGAATAGCAAACTGAAAAAATGTTCCCGTGGAAAAATTTGGCATTTTACAGTAAAACAGAATTGTTGTCAGTTCAGAAAATTACACGAATTTGCTTAAACTATATATTTATTCATTTTTAGCAGTCGAGTTCTTGCTTATTTTTGCAATATTCTTAACTGTATGTATGCAATTTACTACACACCAAAATATGACCATATACTGAAACAACCTGTACGCCGTTAACAAAACCACTTTAACAATTTATAGCAATAAATCCAAACCATTTTATAACAATAAATAATTAAATACATTATATTCAATATTAAATAATGCCAAAATGAATATAAAATGTCCTCGCAGGTACTGAGTAGAAATACCGAGACAGTCAACGGCATGTGGTTGCGCGTCAATCAGATAGAATATAATCCACATTGTAGCAACAAAGCATACTATAGTTATTTACAGTATTATATCAGTCTATTATGTGCACATACAAATAGATTATTGGAATTATGCGTTACACTATGGTAATTGGTTTGATGTATATATACCCTATACAATTTCCCGCGAGAGTTAAATCAATAAACAAGCCATCTTAACGTTGGAAGTTGGTTAGTAAACTACTCATTGTTGGCAGTTGGTTTCTCCTACTAAAAAATCTTCGTTTACTGCAACATATTGTAATGTTTCCACTTACGTTATAACATCATTCATGGTTTAAGATTTTCTAATATTCTGATATTAAGTTATTTTTTATACAATACTTTGTTTGTTTACGTTTCTGTAAAGTCATTAGTGACAGGACTAGTTTTCTTCTTAATTCATTGCTGGAGTTAGGTTAGGTCGTATATGTAAATGATAGTGTACCTCGTGATAAATTACTTTATTTTTCTTTTCATTCTAGAACCTAATTCAAACGCTAGAAAGTTAATGTAATGAGAGAGATGACGGGGAGAGAGTCAGTCTACGCCTGGAACACAAACAGTGAAGAAGTCTGCAAGTAAAACGGCTTGTTCGCCTCCTAATACACAAGCCGTGGTCCGGACCTCCAGACGCCCTCTTCGTTCTGCTGCTGAGGCCTACCGACTGTAGGCCAGCCGTCTGCAGCCACCTCTTCGTGCTGCCCTCTTTGTTCTGCTGCTGAGGCCTACCGACTGAAGGCCAGCCGTCCGCAGTCACCTCTTCGTGTTGCTCTCTTCATTCTGCTGCTGAGGCCTACCGACTGAAGGCCAGCCGTCTGCAGCCACCTCTTCGTGCTGCCCTCTTTGTTCTGCTGCTGAGGCCTACCGACTGAAGGCCAGCCGTCCGCAGCCACCGCTTCGTGCTGCCCTCTTCATTCTGCTACTGAGACCATTCGTCGAAGACCACTCGTCCTGCAGCCACCTCTTCGTTCCACTTTTACCATCCGCTCCATTCATAGACCCTCCCGTCATCTCTTGTGCCTTTGGATTCACATTGTATAAATTTTATAAATAACGTTACATTTCCTCACTTTGATTTCTTTTCCTGGTCATCTTCCTCCTAATTAGTTATTGCAACCTTACAATTACCCAGGGAAACTGTAACGTTACAAATTGGCGCCCACTATTTTAACCCACCCCTCTTATATGTTCCAGGTACGACTCCCTAAATTCTAAAATAACCTCGCACGAGCAACTATTGTTTGGTAACTATTTGGATCATCACATCTTCATTTATCATATCAGCCACCCTAACCCTTACTTAACTCTTAAACTCTAAACCTCACTAGGTATTCTACACCCCCACACACATACAATTATCCAACGATAATTGGCACCCTTTCGGCCTTTTGGATATGTTAACCCACTCAGTGGGCATTACCAAAGTTGGAGAAAGGTTACTATACGGCGGACTATTGGACAATATCCCGTAGTCTGTTTTACTTCTACACTTAACTCTGCACAAATACAACATTACACTGCATCCCACACACGTGCACACCACTGCGTTTACCCACAGGTAAACGTACCCAGTATTCGTCCGGTGTGTTTTTAAAACCATTCGTGGTCACTCCCGGATTAGGGTACTGGGACACTATATCGACGCTAAAATCTCACATTTAGAATCATCAGGGGATCGTAGTATCATAAAAAAGATCGAGTCGTTTATGACTCATCTTTATTACCGTCTAGAGCGTATTAATGCTGTTCCACCGTTGATAGAGTTATGCTCGAACATCAGATCTCGGTTTTTCCTGCTCCAAAAAAGATTCGAAGCTTTAAATTTAGATCACATTGAAACTGAGGATGTGCTTGTGGAAATACATAATCCTCCTACTCAGATTCAACCCGACCCTCTTGCTCAGAGTCAAGCTGACCCTCCTTTTAACTCGCGAATTTCTGAACCTTCAGAGGTTCTGGCTATGTCTCAACCGGTCCCATATCCCGTTGCAGTCGGCAATATGCCGCAGTCTTCTTCATCAGGACAGAATTGTTACTTGCCATGCAATTTCGCGAAAGATTTTAAAAGGTTTTCTTATGATGGTAAAACTTGTCCTAGGTCGTTTCTGCAGAAAATAGAAGAATATCAAATTTCTAGGAATATTTCAGATGTAACTCTAGTTAAACATGCTTTTGAAATTTTTGTAGAAGATGCACTACATTGGTTTAGATTTCAGCATAGTCGGAATCCTTCGTTGTCTTGGGGTCAGATTCATATTATGCTTATTAAGGATTTTGGAATTCAGGATTATGACTACAAACTGTTAGAAGCTATTAGGAATCGTACTCAAGGAGCAAATGAAACTATCATTGTGTATGTGTCAATTATGTTTGGCATGTTCAATCGTCTTTCTAGGAAACTAACTGAAAGCGACCAATTAGAGATCTTATTGCATAACATAAAACCATGCTACTCGGTTTTCGTCGCGTTAAAGGAAATTAATACCATTGACTCTTTAATCTCAACCTGTCAAAGCTATGAAAAAATTTCGGAAAGAGATCTAAACTTTCGTGAACCTAAGTATTCAGATATCCTACCTTGCGCTGCGGAGTTCGCCTATCGTCCGGTATCTTTTAAAAATAATTCAAACTTAAATCGATCTAACGCGATACAGAATAAGCAAATTCCTTCTTTTTCACAAACTTCTTCCTTTCAAACTCGGAATAAACCTAAAGAGGATTTTTGTAGGCGTTGTCGGGTTACGGGTCATACTTTAAAAGCGTGTACTCAGCCAAGATACTTGATCTGTTTCAAGTGTGGTTTGAAAGACGTAAAAATTTCAACTTGTCCTAAATGTACCCCAGTTACTCAAACAAAAAACTAATTAGCGACTTGAATAGTTCTAAATCTGAAAAATTTAGCCTTGATGACTGGAATCGGTGGTTAGACACTGTACGAAATTTTATGTTTTGTTATAAAACAACTTCTGCGATTTATGACAAAGAAAGGGACTGTAATAGACCTTTTATTAAGGTATCCATTAACAACGTAATTTTTTCGGGTGTGTTAGATAGCGGTAGTTGTTTTATATTTGATATACCGGAGTCTTCCGTTCAGTATAGTATTGGATAGTGTGCTTAAGAGCCAGAATCGCGCTTTCAGTTGACAGTCCAGGTCTAAACCCGAACTGTGCGTCATGAATGTTTATATACTTATCCAGACAAGACTCAAGCACGCTATCCAACACTTTTGCTACAATTGTGGCAAGAGAGATTGGTCGATAGTTTCCCTTGTCCGATATGTCTCCTGTCCTGTTCTTCACTATGGGCACCACTGTCGTTTTCATCAAATCATCAGGTAAGTATGAATGACTAATGCACATGTTGAAGAGCATGGACAGGACCCTCGGCACGTGCACGCCTGCATATTTTAAGTGCTCAATACTGAGCCCATCGTGGCCAGGAGATTTACCTCTACGCATACTGTTTATCACTTTTTTAAGTTGCTTCGTTGTAAATTTAAGCAGAGGTTCCTCGCCCGCCACGGTGGGCCCACCATCTGGCATAGTGGACGAAGGACCCAGAGGAGAGCGTACTTTAAAGTGCTCCATGAACAAATTAGCTATATCCTCTGGGCCATTTCGGCCACCAACGCTCGCAGGGAGACCCGGCTTAACATCAAGCTTACTAGTGGACTTCCAAAATTTTGTGAAATCTTTTTCGGCTCTTTGTTTAGCTATTACGTCCATTCTAATTTGGTCCTGGTGTTTCTGACACCATTTTAGGCGGCCTTTAAAAATTTTACGGGACTCGCACATCTGGTCATAAGCGGGACCAGTACTTGGTCTACCCAGAACCATCCAGTTTTGATATTTCAGCCTAGCCTCCCGATACGCTTCCCTCACATGTACATTGCAGCCGCACACACGTTTATTATGCCGTTTAAGTCTGACATTGTTTCTAGATTGTACAGCCGCATCACATAATATATCAACAAATGTCTTATACATTTTATCTAAAACTAACTTATGATCAGATAAAGTACAAGGGCCAAAGCCACATGTTTCAAATTCAGTGGGGAAGTCAATGTCTCGCAAGCCTTTACTTTTTACTCTTTACTACATAAATCTTGGTATTTACTAACTTGACCCTCATCTCTTTCCCCCCAGATTACAGCATTGCGCGATGTATTCAGGATCGCGGCGATAGGACTAATTGAACCCAAGTTACACTCTATAAATATAGGCAGATGATCAGAAACAAAGATATCTTCACATATTCTGACGTTAACTATAGATTGCCACGCCGCTTGTGAGACAATACAATGGTCCAACCAACTGCCCTTCCGGTGAAACGTGTCAAAATTTGTGAACGTGTTCAAATCAATCCCCAAAAATTCTATGTCAGCGCACACCCAAGATCTATCCGTGCAAAAGCTATTAAGCTCGGTAAAGAATAGTTGGCCAGGTTGCGCATTTAAGTCTCCTAGAATAATAACAGTTTGGACATCACTACCTTCTTCAATTGAACTGATTTCACTCAGAATATCTGTGAAAATAGGTAAGTTTTCTCTCGCTTTCACTGGCATGTATACACAAAAGACTAGTATGGAGCGACCACCTATGGTAGCCTTGATAGCTAACAGTCTGTCACGGTTGCAATTTATAACAGAAACACTATCAAAAATGCCCTTTCGCCATAGTATGGCCACGCCACCGTATGGCCTCCCGACCAATAATTCGCCACTGTCTACTGAACTTTTACCTATGTACTCAAAATCAGCAGATACAGTACCTAACAGCGGAAGGTCGTGATTGAGTAACCACGTCTCCTGGAGACAGACTAAAGTTCAATCATCTATGAGATCCCATAAAAAACAATACTTGTCAAAAACCCAAGTCTCGCAACTTAGTTGTTCTACCGTAAAAAGTTGTGAGATCCATGTAATATTCCACAACTTTTTCACACAACGCCATCTAGTCCCAAACTAAGCAGAGCTTGTGATATGGATACTAGAAAACTGATTAACATACATATATATTTCTAAATACATACATATTATAGATAAATTACACCCAGACAAAGAACAAAGCCCGGAGTTTTGTTAAGAGAAAAAAGTAACGATTTTTGTTTCTATTTCAGATTTACAGCCATCATTATAGAGGTTACGAGATTAATTGTCATTGGATTTGTGTTGTGACTGAACTAAAATCACCAGGTGCATCAATCTAATTATACAGTGTTTTGTTTGGAAGATTTCAGTTGTTACTTAAGAGCGAGATTCTTATGAATGTGTTTTTGCTTTTGATTCACTGTATAAAAGATACACACAGTATAATATTACGTAATACACTGGAGAACTATCATTAAATTATTGTAACGAACTAAACTAACATTCTTTAACACAAATCGGATTTAGATTTCAATTTGGGACCGTCCAGATAACGATTTGTTGCGAGCGAGACAAATTGTTGACAGTGTAAAAAAGTAAACTGAAAATGATGTACTTATTAACCTAGTTACTATCTTTGCTGGTTACGAAACATAAGCTGAAAATAAAAAGACAACTAGCAATGTGGGTAGAATTCACGTTACTAGCAATCTTGTTAAACTCACCAACTAAGCTAAATATGCTTGAATCTGGAGTAGGTTCACGGCAATAGTGTAATGGGCGGGGTTCGAACCCGCGACCTCTCGATCATAAGTACCACACCTTAGCCATTAGGCTACTGACGTTTAATTCTCCATGTGTGTATCCAACTTCTTCGTAACGTAAAGACGCACACAAGTGTTAGAGAAAAACTAAATAAAAGCATGTATAAGTGCGCCTCATGGCTGCAACAGAGAGTTCCAGTTCGGTTCAATCTCCTACCTCGACACTCAGGAAACATAAATATGCAGATCCCGATAAAGTCTCAAGCTATGTATCAATTGGACCTTTCTCAAGCCAAAATCTATCCAAAATCACCATTGCGATCACATACGAGTAGTAAATATTAAATAAATTGAAAAAATTGATAAAGAATTCCGGACTAAACAAATCAAACTATTTTAGTATAGGTTTTTTTCAGCCTGTAACTGATGAACCATTTACTTTTATAGGTATTTATCTCTTAATATAAACAGGGAGAAGTGACTAAAATGATTATTTAAAAAATATGAAAAAGGTTTTCTGGCTTTAATTTCGTTTTTCTTCATTCCCTCATATATTTCGTTATCTGGTCGTGCTCGGCTCATCTAGCGTAGACACAACTTTAGAGTTTGCGTGACATGACGAGCGGTTAAGCCGTTGTTTCCTTCTGCTAAAGCCTTCATATTTTACTTTTGTCTTTCGCTTCACTAAGGGAAACTGTCTGTCTTTCTTACTTCACCTAATTGAGCTCTTTAAGATTTCGAGAAGCTTTTGTAAGTTTTGTTGTTTTGAAATGTAGCTTTTGCGGTTTTTGAAAGTAATCTGTTTTTAATAGCCTTTAAAGTATGTCTATGATTAGGAATTTATAAAGCAATTTTGCCTCCCTATTCCCAACCACTGCTACTCCTGAAAGCCAGAGTCAATAGTGGCCACCACCAGACAAGCGCCGAGTCAATGAAGCTCGACGAGTCCCGGAGAAACAATTCAACTGTCTTGCATCTAATAACAAATTAATCATAAAGAACAGCGGAGGAGCAACATGAACATAATTTTATTATTTTCCCTTTGTTTGCGAGTTCGACTTAGTACAGTGATTTCACGTAAAATGTGAAGAAAGGTGAACCAATCGTTGGCAAATGCAATTAAAAAGTAAATTAAGCCAATTGTGTGATTACTTGCACATAACGTCATGAACGAAAATTCATTTAAAATGAAGCTTTATGAAATGTGTCAAACACAAACTTGATCCCGAATTAATTTTGTGGCATAATTAAATCTTTGATCTGGCTGCAAAATTGAAACTCTGTCGTTTCAGAACTAGGCTGTATGGAAATTATTTTGTGAATAAATGTACTATGCTGAACATTGTTCTGGAGTGAGAAAAAATATGCTGCAGATTGCATTTTGAAATATTTGACCATGTTGCCTTGGCATAAGGTAACAAAGAAAAATTCCTGATCTAATATTAAATATCATAATTAAGTACGAAAAAATCCGTTTTATAAGACTAAATAGTATTTTTTATAAATAACACAACCACCATAACTGTGAAGGAACGTGGTGTCTGTAATCTGTAATTCAAGAGTCAGTCTGTCTCAGTTGTAATTACATGTTTTGTACGTAAGTGACGAAAAAGTAGGAAAAAGAATTTTCAAGTGCGACTTACCAATATTCAAGGCTGTAATTGATGCGAAGAAAATTAACGCCTTTCCGAGCATGGTGGATGATTCTGAAACAAAAAGAAACGAATTCTTATCTAGTGCTTTATTAATAAAATTATAGTTCTAAACAAACCTCGTTTTATGCCGTATGATGCAGTTGCTGACATCAAATCTATGACAACTAATAAAAATACCAACGCAAGTCTTCATAACTAACTTTAAATCGGTTGAGATTAACTTATATCTTTTATTACTTTTCTTATACACATTGTATGATATGTACGCCATAACAAAAAGGTAGTAAAGATGGGTATTTCCGTTTAAAAAGACACGTTATCAAGTTATGTACGTTGCTATAGGGTTGTTTCCTCTCCACACACACTCATTTGTAAAAGTTTATGGATAAAAACTTTTTACCAAAAAATTAAACCGACTCCCAAAAAACACTGCAAAGTGAAAAATAACTTTAATTTCGGTAGTCGGTGTCTTTAGTTTTGTATTTTCGTTTTTGGCACCGACTTCCGAAATTAAAGTTATTTTTCACTTTGCAGTGTTTTTTGGTAGTCGGTTTAATTTTTTGGTAAAAAGTTTTTATCTCACTCTTTTTAGTTGGTTGATTTTTAATTTACCTAGTTACAAGAGCCTAAATGTCAACTACTTATAACATTTTACAAAATATTGCTTTTCCCAATACTGGGCCGTTAATTTTTGAGGAGTTCTCCTGGTACTTCACCATCAGCTATACATCACCATATGCATTGTGACGAGCACTAAGTGCTTAATATCCATATTCAAATAATCGAATCGCAATCCACGAAATACTTATTATTGAGTAGTTTCGGTGGCCATCTGTGGTCTTCATCATCAGTTCCACTTCCCCAAATGTTACTTTTTGAGAGCAACTGCACAATTTACTATAAGAAATACCCAAAACGCCATAGGTGTGCCTATAATATTTGAAGAGTTCCCTCGATTTCTCCAAGATGTCATCATCAGATCCTGACTTGGTGACAAATGGTACCAACTTCAAAGTATACCCTATCAAACAAAAAAGAATTTTCCAAATCGGTTCAGCCGTCTTCGAGTACTCGGTGACCATACATTAAAAAAAATATATATATACGCGTCGAATTGATAACCTCCTCTTTTCGTCGTCGGTTGAAAATAAATTATCCCGGAAACTATAAACACATGGACGGATCCTGTGAGTCTCACATCCAGCGATTTCTGTCGATCTTCAGCGGATCATTGCTCCCTCTTGTAGGAGGCCTTTTAAATAGCTTCTAAAATATAAAATATTTTATCAATAAAGGTATTTGAATCCAACGACGTGTAGAAAAACGTTCCGAATAAAACACTATGTTACTCGTAACCAACCCACACAACATATATTTCCACAATCTCTAAAGCAACCCATTATAACGGCTACACCCATTCACTGTACAATTCAAAAGCACTATTCTGAAAATGACAGTAAATGACAGTTGACGCTTGTTCACGATCTAATCACTACCAAATACAGTCTATCGAACATACCAGGCAAAGTAATACGATACAATACAGCTATTATGAAATGGAAATTGGCTCGTACCATGTTAATATCCTGATAAGTAGTTAGAAATGAAACAGTGAGGATTTGATACGTGAACATAATTATACTGTGTGGAGATGGGAATAGTTAATTATTATGTACTTAATATTGATTGGCATTCACGTAGGTGACGCTCGCGGTGTACGCTCAAAGTAACGTTCAGTTGAAAGTCAGCATTAGCCAACTGTTTTTTTAGTTATGTTTATATAAAGTTAAAACTACTCTATTATACATTGGATTATAAGCAAGTATTCAACTCCTCAATTCGACCAAAAGGCTTTCAAAATTTGAAGATTTCTGAAGATTTGAGAACTCCTTTCGAACCTCGAAAATTATAAAAATCCGTACAGCTTAACTTTTCCAATATGACGTATATAATATAATATACGGGACTAGGGAGGACTTAGACAGCCGGGGTTGCGGAAATGTATTAACAAGATACCGCGGCCCCGGAACTTACGGGCAGCTGAAGGGACAGGGTGGGTTTTTAGTCAGTAGAAGTCTGACACTCCGTTCCGCTTAACGCAGAGCGGAAAAAGTTATTCGATGATTTTCCCACCCAAAAAAAAAGGGAGGACTTAGACAAATACATATGTAACAGTAAAAAGTCTTGTACTTGAAAAAGTTTGAGCACGTTTTAAGCCGCACTTATGGGTCGCATTCCAAGACATCACGGTAAGTTGCTTCAAATTAATGTTACTTAAGTTAAGGTGATACGTAAAAAATAAGACATAGCTCGAGGGGCGTAGCTTAACGGAAGACGCGGGGAGCACCCCCGCTAGAATACATTGCAAACTCGAGCGCACGCTCGCGGTGAGTTGCGATGTAGTTTGTGTGTTTTGATGTTTTAGAATAGAGAAGGCACGGAGTCGCCAAAATCAAATACATTTCTGTTTAATCTGAATTAAACTAACTTATTCATTATATTGTTAGGTATTTAGTGTTTTACTTTATTTAAGAATGACAAAAAATAATATAACGTGTGTAAATGAACAGACCGTAACAGTAAATGATCATATTGACCTAAGAAAAAGAACTACTAGTGTAGTAAACAAATTCTTACTATGATTTTATTTAATTCATTTACTTAAAATCAGTAGTAACAAAAAGTTGCTTCAAAACTAGGCTTTTTAACACGTTTTTAACGTTTTTACGCTTTTTAACTGTATGTAACTAAGTATGTAATGGAATCTGAGGTACTTTAACCATCTTCCAAGGGTCGTAGCGTAATGAAAATTGGCAACTGTATGTAGTTCTGATGTTGTCATCATTGTATTGTATTATTGTATTGTTACAATAATATGGTACTGTCGAACTGATCTGATGATGGAGCCGGAAGATATGAACTGGAACTTCATGATGGAAAATCGTATCATAGCTGTTTTGGATTTCTTAGAAAAGTCTTGTAATGAACTTTGACCACGATTAGGTTTCAAGGTCTGATGGTGAAGCCGGAAGATAGGCAGTGGCATTCCATGATGGAATATCGTATCATAGTCGTGTTTGTACTTGTGATAAAAGCCACGTAATGGACTTTGAACACGATCAGGTTTCAAACAGGATCAGGTTTCAGGATAACAAACCTAAAGAAAATCCGTTATCGGTTTTCTTAACCTTTTTGTCAACTTTTTGTGATGTCACTTTCAAATCCTCTGGGGTGATTGACCGTTTAATTGTTCACTACTCGTGGGAATAATATAAAAAAAGAAACAGCAACACAAAGAAAACGGAGACTACAAAAAAAAGGAAAAGCGCGAACAATTTTTTTGTTTTTACGTGCACTTATAAAAGCGTGTTTTTCTAATGATTTTTAAACTATTAATTTATTATTAATTAATTAAAGATTATTCATCCAATTAAATTTTTTGATGGATATTTTCTTACGAATAAAAGTCAGAGTATGTAAAATATATAAGATTTAATTAAAAATTACTAAAATATTACACTACTTTCTTGGAATACATGTGTCTCGCCTTCATTTAATATTTCATCAGAGACATTTCCCCCGCATGTTTTATTTTCTTTGTTTGTATCCTTGCCCCTATTTTTATTAATTACATATTCTGGATCACGGATCTCTCATGTACCGAGGATCTACCAGTCATATCATTATTGTCCATCTCTATTTCATATGGTAGAGGCTCATCATCTTCACTGACCTCTAGTGAATGCACCAAATCATCGTCGCGTATTTCCCTTTCTGTGTCCAACTGGCGACATCGGTCTCGCGAAATACACACGCTTTTGTATTACTACACAATTCAACCAACCCGTGCTCAACTCGCGTCAACTGAGTACGTTTTTGCGGTCAAGCAACGTTAAAAGAGGTTTTACAAAATAGTGTGCAATTGAATTGAACACTGTTTTTTAACTGGTCTGTTCGAAACAAATCCGTACTGATTTAGCGGGGTGCGTCTCATATCATAAAAAGTTATTTGGTATATTTTCATTTCAATAACGTTAGTGAGTTATACCAACTGTTGATGTAATTTCTTTAGACATAACATTTATATACTCTAAAACTTATTTCGTATAACGTTATTGGATATAACGTTTATTTAATCGAAAATCTATTGTTATAGTTATATAGTATAATTTATAGTTGATGTATGGATGTTTGAGTATTTGTCTTACCTAGTCAAATGTCCTTACTTTGATACTGTTCGTCAGATCGTTGAGCTCCTTAAGTTCAAAGTTGAGCTACACGATAACTGACAAATGTTTGCACTCTGGATGGTCCGCTCAAATTTGTGAATTATCGTACATATAATAATTGAAAGTAATCTGATTATGATATAATCCTACAATGCTCCTAATTTAAGAAATCTACACTAATATTATAAAGCAGTAAAGTTTGTTTCTTTGAATGCGCTAATCTTTGAAAGTACTGGGTGGATTAAGATAAAATTTGGTATTGAAGTAGGTTGAAGCTTGAGAAGTGTTATAGGCTTCTTTTTACCCGACTGCTAGTTTGTAAAGTCTTTGCATATTTTCCTTCAATATAAGATAAGATAAGATAAAATTTATTTGTACATAAGAAAAGACACGTAATACATAAAAGAAAAACAGTAAGTTGTACAGCAAATCTTCAAATCAAAAATTTGTGTCAGTAGTAGGAAGTAGTGTCTAAACTAGGTACGCAGACCTGTATCTTAGGAGTCGGAAATATTTCGGCATTGGCAATAAATAACACGACCGTGTCATTTCGGTTACAATATTTCTGTTGTCAACAGCTAAAGAAGGTTGTGTGTGTGTTTATGAGTGTCTGGAAGGTTTGTGTGTGTATGTGTTTGTGTGAGTGGGTGTGTGTATATGCGTGTGCGGGCGACGGTGTGCTTATGTGTGAATGAGAGATAGTATGATTCCATAGGAGTATAAATAAATTTAAGTTTCGATACACAATATTTTTTCTGCTTCGTCGTAAGATAAAAGAAGTAGCCAGTTCTTAAGTTTTTTTAATTCGTGAGTGGTGAGTCTATAAATGAAAATAATTTTATTAATTTTGTTATAAATACGTGAACTTTGTGCTAAAAATTGACGACTTGCAAATGCATATCGACAAGGGATTGCTTTGCATACTGGAAAACCTTTGCGCCTTTGAAGTAGGTTTTTGTCTAGAGGAAGAGTACGGTGTCTTCGCTGGATAGAACGGAGGATATATACCTGTCTGACTGTGAGGATTTGTGCGTCAGAATATAGCTGATCAGTAGAGAAGTCTCTTGGTTTAAAGAGCATCACTTTCAGTATTGCTCGTTGTCAGTTATGTTTAATTTTTAAATAATTAATAAATATTTGATATTTAATAACAGGGCTTTACCTATGAAATCGCTGTTTTGCCGTACTGGCAATTTCAAATTATAATATTAAATCATATACTGTCCTCTTAATCTGTATCATGGATACTGTGGAGCTTTTTGCCGGTTTTTCTCCCTAGAAAACGACCAATTTCAAACCATGAACTAACTTCTGACGTATTGTAAGTGCCCATGTGGGCCTATGTGAAATAAATATGTTGAGTTTGAGTTCTATAATCATATTGTTTTGGCTAATAATTATAATTTCAAATTAATTTTATTTTATAATTTGGAATTCTTGTTTCAAAGCTTGGCATAACCGTGCCCCTTGTACCTACGGCCCACAACCTCAACGACGTTTACAAAACGAACTCTAAAAATGAATGCACCACCCGTTATTAGTTTGCTCGTGTCCGATCTGGAAATTTCGACCTGAAAAATGAACCCTTTGGTTGTCGATGACGAATTAAAGGCGATTGTGGGAGCTGATGACACCCAATCTGCGGCTAAATTAGAAGCAGCTTTCAACGCTAGTATCAAAACAATATTGGTTTACTTGCGTCAAATTGGCAAGGTAAAAAAGCTTGACGTCTGCCCCACGAACTCAGTGATCATCACCGCGAAGGACGCATCGAGACGTACCTTGCACTGCTTAACAGGCACACAAACGTAATAATTTTGTTACCTGCGGTGAAAAATGGATCCTGTTCGACAATCGTAAGCGAAATTGGTTGGATCCTGGATTAGCATCTAAACGTTTTCCTAAACGAAAACTGACTCCTAGAAAAGTGATGGTCCCTGTTTGGTGGTCTAACCCTGGTGTAATGAGTTATCTACCAAACAGGATGAGCATTACTGCAGAACTGAACACAATTATGGAGAAGCTCGCACATCTCCAACCAGCTTTGGTCAATCGCTCGGCTCCGCTGCTCTTGCACGACAACGCGCGTCCTCATACTACACAGCAGACGGTCTACAAGTTACAAGAGCTGGTGTTGGAAGGGCGGTGAAAGAAATGGCGCGCAAAGCAAATTAAAAAAGTAAGTATACCAAGAAGGTTCCAGAGTCTGAGTTTTTAGCAAATTAAAAAAAGTTGTATGATAAATTCGGCCCCATGGAGGTAGAAGTAAATAGGTTTAATGATGTTTTGAATTCACAAACTTAGTACACACGATGTTCTAAATTCTATTTACTTTATCCTCTAGCGGATAAAAATGGCTTTTGCACTCAGATATCGAAGAGCAAAAATACTCTTTCCGAGATGGGGGGATGAAAATGTGTTTTTGTGTAATAAAGTCGTCATTAGAAAACTATTAATTGGTTTGGCACCGACTTAAGCAATGTGAGTACCTAGCCCTTATTTTAAACGGAATTAGACATCCAAAGAAACCATCTTTAAGGTTATTTTTCGTTTTGTAGATCAGTATGTATATTTATAACAAACAACCACGTTTATAAAAAAAAACACGCAATTTCAGCTAACGGATATTGTAGAGCAATATAATTTAACTCAAATTTGTTTCACAAAGATGCGTGATGCGTGGTCCTAACTTTGGTACTTATACGCCCGTAGCAAACTATATTTCAGGAGCAGATGTTGCCAAACACCGAGACGCTCAGTTCAATCTCTGTCTCAAGACACTGTAACGGGTTCGATAGACCAATTTATGATGGATGGTGTGGACTGTGATAACTATAGCATTTTTGAAGTTTTAGGGATCATCCGAATATCTATTACAAAGTTGAATAACTTTTGTGACTTACAAAAAGACCTCTTCTAAATATGAGACGAGTCGCTAGATTCATGTTTGAATGGCCGCTATTTCAAGGACTGTGTGGTCTTATTTCAAATTTTTACAGGTTTTCTTTTATTTTGTTCGTTGTTTTATGGAAAAGCGTGTGGAATATTTACACATTTTATAGAATTAACAATGTCGATTTGTGAATGGGACGGTGCTTTTCATAATTTGTAGTATCCAAAAAAAGTGTGTTATAACGAACGTTAAAATATGACTTTCTCAGGGAATTATGTTTTGCCTAGTAAAAGCCGACCCCAACATATTATAGAAAAGGTTTGGTAAACATATTTTTAAACAGGTACTCTAGTGGTTTTATTATTGAACTGAACTTAATAACAGTACTCATATGTAATCTTTTTTATTATTGCTCATCGATATAAAATATCAAGATGTTTTCGAAATTAGATAAGACAATAATTCGCATGGTCTAAAACCAGCTGCCGGTCATACAACATAAAACTGCAAGATATAGGTCGGGTCAACTTGGGTTGTCTTGACGATGTCATACTTATATTTTACTTTCATGTTCGCTATGAATGTTCCCCTTTATATGGCGGGCAAATTTGATGAGCGGGCGTTATTATCATGTATATAGAATATTTTTGTGCGTATTATTATTTGTATTCTTCAAAACTTATACGATGAAATTGTTAGCGAAGAAAAGACTCCTACATACGACTGTTATACAACCACACTTGATAATTATCGCCTTGTCGCATCTCTGATGTGTGTTGAGAGCGTAAACTCTAACTGTCCACTCTGTACTTTTCCAAAAATTTATGAGTAAACCAAACAAAAAAAAAAATTAAACATACTGTATATTTAATATTTTGGTTTACTTATAAATTTTTTGTCTTATGATGTTATATTTGTTCTATTTAGTCTAAGCATAAGCTAATTACATTAGTTACAAAACAAAATAAACGAATAATTATTAATAATACCAAAATAAAGAATAAATAATTATTATCAACAATTCAATCTCTTTAGTGACTGATACTTCTAATATCTTACGTATACTCACCAATTTCGATCTTTAATAATAGAATAGGATTTCTAAAATAAAACGCAACAAAAAAACAATAAAGCTTCTACAAACAACAAACTACCTTACTACTTTTACTTTTAGTCACCACGTAAGCGCGGGCCTGAAACCAGGCCAGTGTAGACGGTGGCGCCGAGTATTCCACGAGCGCCTCAGAGTTGTCAGCAAAATTGTCAAGGCCTACTGCCATTGCTGCCGAGGTTGTGGAATTGTTCGAAAGAGTTAACGCTGTCTCGGAACACGAAGGGCAAAGGCAGAACACAGATGGGTTTTAGTCAGTAAATGTCCAACACACCCACCCGCATAGCCCATACTGTGAGGCAGTCATTGGATTATTTCCAATCCTCAAAAAAAAAAAAACACATGAACTAAAAATGAAACATTTTAAGTTCTAGTTTACAGATAAAATGAAAACTTATGAAACAATAGATGCTTAGGTTTATTAATATCGTTTGAAAAGCCTTAAAAATAATTCTTTTTCATATGCATATTCATTATTTAAGGAACACAACACTAAAACCACACAAAATCACAAATTTCTAAAAAACAAACCACAACAAAAAACAAGTAGGCGCTAAGTGAAACTGAACCCGTTTGTACAAGTGATCATGATTAATTGCCTGCTCATCAATAACCTTGTCAGCGATTGGCTCTAGATGGCGCGAACACCCCCGCTTGTTTCTACGTTAATTTAGGATGGAGGATTCTGGCTGGAGTAGATCGTTTGTTCAGATTTTTTTCTATCGGATTTCCAATCACAGAACTAAAATGGAGCTAGAAAGGATACTTATTTATGTACAAATAGTGTGACAAATAGTACAACCAAAATCTACTATCTACTGATAACTCATTATAATACTGTAGAAACTATATGTTACAGTAACAACTGGTTTAGAAATCCATAACCATAATCTATGTATACTGTTCAAACTTACAGCATTCTAAAAACAGCTTTTCATGTTCATGTTTATTTGAATATTGTTAAGTTTCCTTTATAAATAATTATCTTGTATTGATAACCGTCAGCTTAGTCAAATTGAATGAGTCATCATCTACATTGTATAACCCTAGTAAAAAAGGCAACTAATATTACAAAGCCAAAACTTTATAATAAATCGTATAATTTTTAACTTATACTTTAGCTACTCTTCATTCTTTTGCACAAAAAAGTTAGGGCATACGCCCGATATTTGGATCCAACTTTGTTAATTACCTCGTCACATCTATGACTAATAGTTTGCAGGGTGATAGTGCATTTGTAAGTTGTGACATGTTTTCTGATTTATTTCCTGGATAAGCGAAATATGTGTTCGATTTTATTTCGTTTTATTTTTTCTGTATTTACACATCGGCCTAAAGATAATTTAATACTGAAAAAAAGATTAAATGGAAATATAATTTCTGGATGTAAATTAATGTGTACATACCCGATTGTGGAGCAATTGGTTAACTGTTACACCCGTTGGCAAGTTCAGTGTTCTAACTGCCCGCGACGACTGTCAAAATAAACCACCACCACAAACTTTAGTAAGTAGCCCAGCTACAAATCAACTTTAGCTCAATGGATTTTAACTTAAATTTTAATTGACCATTTGTATTTAAGAGACCGTATGTAAGCTTTAGAAGGTTTTGAATATGTAACTATTAGTTTTTATAGTATAAGATTATTGTGTGTAGTCTGTTTATAGGCCTTAGATGCCTGATAATAAAATGATTATGATATGATAAACTATCTATGGTCTACAAATTGCTAATTTTATTTTATGTGGCCGTTACTAAATACAATCTGGGGGCACGGCAGTGCCCCCGCTAAGTCGAGCAAAAAGCGGCACGTTCGTACCATACTTTTCTCGAAGCAATTCAGGCCATTTTTGACCCCGTATAACTTCGTTGTGGATAAAACTAGAAGCCTGAATTTTCAGTAACCAAGCAGGCTTTGTATATACACGGTATATTTCAAATTTCATTCAATTTGAACCAGTATTTTAAGAATTATAACGAGTCAAAGTTTCTTAATTTTGTCACTCACTGACTGACTGATCATCAAAAGTCTAAGGTACTTCTAGCAGACAAAGAAGCTTCAAATTTAGAATACAATTAGTGTTTAGTGTATGAATCAAGGAAAAACTAAAATATTTTTCAATTTCCATCCAGTTTTCTAGATACATCAACTGCATAAATAACTTTGTAATCCCATATATTTATATGGGATTACAAAGTTACATTTACAGTTAATTGGTTACATGCTCTAGCGTCCTCAAATCTAGGCACTTTTTTCGACGACACCACTTTCCGCATCGCTGCTTCACTACGCCTAGGAGCCTCTTGTTGTTCCCCTCATCGCTGTAATTGTGGGGAAGCAGTCAACAGCCTAGGGCACCATGGTCTCTCTTACAGCCGTAGTGCGGGTCGTTTTGCACGACATGCCAACTTAAATGACATTATCCGACGAGCCCTTGTCACCGTCGGCGTTCCAGCCGTATGGGAACCCATTGGACTGGCGCGTGACGATGGCAAGAGACCGGACAGCATGTCATTGTTTCCTTCACTAAAGGCCTACCCATCTGGGTGGGTGTGGGACGCAACTTGTGTCGATACTGTCGCGCCATCCCATCTTCCCAGTTCATCATGTTGTGCTGGTGCTCCCGTTGTGGCTGCGGAAAACCTCAAGCGCCGTAAATATAATCATCTCGGTGATAACTATATTTTCGAGCCGTTTGGGGTCGAAACTCTCGGACCATGGGGCCCGTGTGCTCACAGCCTTTTTAAAGAAATATCGAAATGGCTCATTGACGCTTCCCGCGACCCAAGGGCTGGCTATTTCTTTGGTCAACGGCTAAGCATTGCCATACAACGAGGCAATGCCGCCAGTATCTTAGGTACGTTGCCAGCCGACAGCGTTGAGGATGAATTTTTTGATGCTTTATTGTAGTTTGTATTTTAGTACATAATTTTGTATATTTATTGTAATTAATTGTTTAAATATATCTTATCAGAGTACCTATATATAATTATGTATAATATAATGGAATAATATGTGTAGATAGGTATCTAGATATAATTACGTTCAAAGGTAACTTGTAAAATGGTCAACGGAATAAAAAAGCCAGAGAGAGGGCTTTAAGAAAATTCGTTATTAGTATACAAAAAGTAGAAGGCACCGGAAAGAAAAAAAGTAGAACTATGTACAAAAAGAAATGAGATCCCATAAAAAAACAATACTTGTCAAAAAACCAAGTCTCGCAACTCAGTTCTTCTACCGTAAAAAGTTGTGAGATCCATGTAATACCAAGCCTGTTATTCGATTATTCAGTCCCTACTTAAGGGACATTCTGTCTTAAGTTGTTACGTAATTATCTAAGCTAACAACATCTTATAGTGACCATATCAATATTAAAAATCTTTAACGTTTTAAATAAATAGATTGACTAAAACTACTAAATCATAAAACGTACAAAATAATGATGCTTCGCGTCTCTGAGTGCACTGACCTTTAGTTGCTCGGTATTACAAAAGTTGTATTCTGGCACGAATATTTCGAACCATCAGTTTACAGATTTAGGTGAAAAGTTTGTATAAACGTCAGGTCTCAGGGTGGGAAGTACCAGCCTCAACTATACTGATCAGAAAAGAGTGAATCCAAAAGTGTTATTTTAACCTACTTAAAATAGCTTCAAAACTGGCATCAAACTACAATTACTAAAGTAACTTAGCCAAGAGCCCTCTAATTCGGCTTATACATATTACTTCGGTTGTTGTCTAGTTGATATGAGGTAATGAAAAAAAAAAAAAAGTTTTTACAAAAGATATCAGAAAATCTATATTTGGCTGTTAATAATAAAAAAGTTTGGAGACTTGAACCACTTTGGAAAGTCTTTATTTGATCTTCTTTATTGTAAGTTTTGTGTGACATGACCTTATTCATAAAAGGTTATAGGGTAAGTTCTGAATTTATTTCGGGTTAATTAATCTATTTTTTTTGTACGGAAATTGAGTTCTTAGATATAGGCTTATCCACCGAGCGACGATCCGGAAAATGTTTATCTATTGGTTTTTCAAACCTTACGGTAAGCAATCTACCGTTTATAACGATTTGTAACTTAACTAATTATACAAACCTACTTTATCAATGTTGACTTTTAAATTTTTAATAGGAAGGAAGGTTTTAAAAAAATTTCTGTTAAATAAAATAAGTAATTTTTAGTTTGAGTTATTTAGTTTAACATCTCTCTTTTGTTAGTTATGACAATTATTACAATAGCCATATTAAATTAATCTAATTAAAAAAATTTAATTAAAACAAACTAACCATATTGTGTCTCAATAACAAGGATTATTATAGTTTTGAAATCCGATTGATATTATCGGAGAGCACCTCAAACACAAACTTTACTTCTTTATATTAAAACTTATCCCGCTCGCAATGATTTTCTCCTGTATAGTGGGTGCGTTTCACACTGCATTCAGTATGTTAAAAATACGGCAGCTAAGACAACTTGGTTCCATAATGTAGACTGCAAATAGACACATCATACAATCTAGTATTAACAAAAATAACACGCATAAAAAATGCGTGTATAAAATCTCTTTCCAGTAAAACAAGTAGGAAATAATACCGGTGTTCTCGAGTGTTTGTGCTCAGCCAAGCTCAGCCTACAAGAGTAACGCAAATCTCGTTATCTATATTATAATAGTATGTTGTTTGTTTGCAGATGCGTTGCTTGTACCCAACACACATGACTTGGCCAATGTTGACGCAGCGGGTACGAAATATCGTGTGAACACGTAAGTTTGACTTTTGTCTTTATTTTTAAGATGATAAGGCACATTTTAGAGGAGAGAAGTTTAGAAGTCAGCCCACGGTTTCTCGTCTTCTTTGCAACAAACTATCAGGTGACTTTCAACTTAATCCAGAGTTGAAGGTTCTATTTCACGTGTCAGATAACGTGCTCTGTTTATTTCAGAAGTCTTATCGAAATTTAAAGTTACGAGCATAATTTTAAAGTCCTTTTTCGTGTGACGCATACGGAATATAAATTTTATAATTAATATACGTATATATTAAATATACGTATTTTAAATGTTATAATGAGAATGTGAAGTGAAATAAAAAGTAATGGGTTTCATATGGTTTTGAATGAATTTAAAATGCATCCGATATTTTTACCGGACGGACGTGAAGTACGTGTCATTGAGGGATTCTTGTTATAGGGCTGGGCATTAACAAGCATATTCCATTTTCAACCGACGACAAAAAGAGGAGGTTATCAATTCGACGCGTATATATTTTTTTTAAGGTATGATCACCGATTACTCGAAGACGGCTGAACCGATTTGGAAAATTCTTTTCTTGATTGAAAGGGTATACCTTGAAATTGGTCCCATTTTTATAAAAGTCAGGATCTGATGATGGGATCCTGGAGAAATCGAGGGAACTCTTCAAATATTATAGGCATACCTATGACGTTTTGGGTATTTATTATAGTAACTTGTGCAGTTGCTCTCAAAAAGTACCACTTGAGGAAGTGGAACTGATGATGAAGACCCCAGATGGCCGCCGAAACTACTCAATAATAAGTATTGAGTGGATTGCGATTCGATTACTTGAATATGGATGTTAAGCACTTTAGGCTCGTCACAATGCATATGGTGATGTAGAGCTGATGGTGAAGTACCAGGAGAACTCCTCAACAATTATCGGCCCAGCATTGGGAAAAGCAATATTTTGTAAAAGGTTATAAGTAGTTGACATTTAGGCTCTTGTAACTAGGTAAATTAAAAATAGACCAACTAAAAAGAGTAAAATAAAAACTTTTTATCAAAAAATTAAACCGACTCCCAAAAACACTGCAAAGTGAAAAATAACTTTAATTTCGGAAGTCGGTGCCAAAAACGAAAATACAAAACTAAAGACACACACGACTACAGAAATTAAAGTTATTTTTCACTTTGCAGTGTTTTTGGGAGTCAGTTTAATTTTTTGGTAAAAAGTTTTTTAAGTTTAGCGGTGTAGGTAAATTAATAACACTGATTCCTACAATGAAAGCAGTAGGTACCATAGGCTAAGGAAAGATGAAGAACTGTGTGGCCAATTTTCTGCTCACATGTTGTCGATAAAAGATACTTAAAAACCAAAGGTTTGCTAAATATAGAATTTGACACATTGAAATTGACAGATGTCTTGATGAAAAATTTCAGACTTTCGGGGCCCAATACTGAATATACTTAAGTCTCCTAAAATTTGTATCCCATAAACCCTATACATCACAATATTTCAGAATTTGTTCCTTCTTGATAACAAAATCAAAAACGAGCTTGCCCCACAAATCTAAACACTGCTAATATTGTCAGTTTTCAGAATTTTTGAACCTGAGAAACGTTATTATAAAATAAAAATTAAAATTACGAACGTTTTATACTCTAAATAAGGAAAAACATGCCTTGCCATTGTTATTTAAAAGAACTAAAATACGTGGCCATTTTCAACCGCGAAACTTAGACGTCAATTCTGAAGAAAGACAAATACTACACACTGAAATCCCTTTGTAAGCAGAACTTTTTGAAATTTCTAACACTTAAAATATAAAAGGGATTATTTTACTGAAGTAGACTCTGTTGACTGTATTTATTTACTGAGACACTTGTTTATTTAAGTACCTACTAACTGTGCCTACAGTTTCTTTTCTGTCAAAGAGTAAAGCAACATAAAAGTAACACTCTAGTAATAATCATTTATTTCACCAAAGCCATTATAATAAAAAAAAAAGTACGATAAAAGCTTAGAGAGAAAAGGCTTACTTCTGTGCGGTCTAAGATGTTTGAGCATCGATTTGCAAAGAAGAAAACAGACTTCATAAAATCTTTTCTAGGGAAAAACAGATCAAAATGTCTAGTTTACACATAAATTGATACTAAAGGAAACATGTTTTCAGAAATACGCTTTTTAAACTACCTAAAAATGATTTAAAGCGCACAATGGACTATAAAACAGTAGAATAAAATCCTTTCCGCTCGAATGCTAACATTTTCCTACAATGTAGTACCAGTCCGTAAGCCGATTAGAAAATGTTGGAAACTCGAGTGTGCCTGTTCATAGGGTGTACCTAGGTACACAACTAGGTTTGAACAAGAACCTAGGTTCTTGTTCAAATATTGTGATTCCTTACTGTCGGTTAAGATTTTAGACTTATTGACGGGAACTGTGTTACAGTTTCAGAAAGACTTTGGATATTAACTCTATGTTCTACCAATGACATTTTTTCTTTCATATTATATATCGCACTAATAATACAATACTGCAGTAACTCAAAAAATGTCAAATTTCAGATAACATCATATTCAATCGTAAAATTCAATTCCCTACGCGTCAATAATACCGTTGTTGGAATAGTACAAAAAACAAATAAGATATGGCACCATGAGTCATTGTTCATGATGACCAACCATCATATTCTGCCACCGAATATTGCATCATCTTTAGTTACGATCAAAACTCGGCTAGGAGGGACGTGCTGCTTTGTGTTTTAGAACGCATTAATTAGAATTTTAACTTTATTTCTGAGTCAGGTATGTAAAAGTTTAACTATTAATTCGAGTTAATACATTATATTTGATTTAAACGTAAAATATACTTGAAGTATTTGTAGTTGTTACACTATTATTGATTCGTAAAATTGCGATTTAAAATAACATTTTTACTTACATCATTCTTGGTGGTTTATTAAGTAATTTTAGACATAACACAGTATTGGTGAAGAATTTGTATTTGCTGTTTTTTTGTGATATTTTTTTAATATTTAAACAAATACTTATTGGTTAATCATAGCATTTAAAATCACGCATTCGAACATGTTAAAGTAAACAGTAGTAAACTCTACTAACAATGTACTTTTTTTAAATTTCGAGTTACTACATTCTAGGTGACATAGGTTCAATATTAAGGGTGTTTTACTTATTATATTTTTTTTTAGATTAAGTATGCACCGTGGGCGATTGCTTGTTGGTATAGCGACTAAATCAACGTCAAACAATCACCAGGAGAAGGAAAATGAGGAACCTGTTGAAGAAATCTTGCTCCCTTTGAATTCTTCGACTTCATTATTGACTCCAAAAATTGATAAATTTTATTATAGGTTAATCGTTGGTTAGGTTATGTTTATTAATATAGGTAGGTTTTAGTATTATTTTTAACTTTTTAGTACTTTTATGGTTTATTGAAGTCGGTTTCTTTTTTTGCAATATTTTTTTGTATTGTGTTTTGGATGGTTTAGTTTGTTGTTTTTTTTTTTGTTTTAATGAGTACATTATGTTTAAATAACATTTTAAATATGTTTTATAATATTAATAAAAGGTTGTCTCGACTGATTTTACTCGATTGTCCAATTTTATTAATTTTTTTTATTCTTGCTGCACATTAACGATCTGCTAATGCCCGGTACCTTTGGGTATGCAGACTACAGCACAGTTTCTGAGAGATATGTGTCCAGCGCGCGAGCTGGTGGGTCACAGATCCGGTCTCTCCGTGAGGACATGGTCGGGTGCTTGAACTTGACCTTGAAGGCTGTCTCCGAATGGGGCGATGCCAACCTGGTCAAGTATAATGCAGCTAAGACCCAGACGTGTCTCTTCTCCGCAAAAAGGAGCCAATTTGAACCGGCTCCTACTTTCCGAGGTGTAACTGTGCCGATAACCGACCGTATCGAGCTTCTGGGGGTAACATTAACTTCTACCCTCAATTTTGGCCCGTTTATCGAGGCTAAGGCTCAATTAGCATCAAAAAAGTTGGGAATCCTAGCAAAGGTGAGACGGTACTTCACACCCGAACAGTTGCTCAATCTCTATCAAGCCCAGGTTCGGTCGTGTATGGAGTACTGCTCTCATCTTTGGGATGGATCTGCTAAATACCAACTGGACGCGCTTGAGTCTATCGAGAAGCGGGCCAAGAGACTCATTGGCAACGATGCACTGGTCGAGTCAAAGCTTCAGAGCCTTGAACATCGACGACGAGTTGCAAGTCTATCGGTTTTCTATCGGTTACATTTCGGGGAGTGTGCGATGGAATTACACAAGTAGTAATGATTTGCCGGTTCTGGCGCACCAATCCCGTGGCTCACCGGTTCTGGCGCACCACTGCTTCTGGCGCAATCGCGGTCCAGGGCGATTCAAACCTAAAAAAAAAAAAAAAAAAAAAAACGTTTTGGGGTCCGCTGATCACGTTTCTGCAATCCGTTTTCGCGTAGGATGCATGGTTCCGGAGATACAGAAATCAATTAACAACAATCTGTTTCATTTCCGGTGACCCGAACCCTCATTATCGACTTTCATTGTTCGCCTTTTCTTATCTATTGTCCGTGCGTCCGGCCGCGCACCCTCATTAGGATTGCATTGACGTTTCTATGTATTACTCATTGTTACTGCTACTGTATAATTTTATTGTTCATAGACCATTGCTTACTTTGCTATTCGGGATCATCAAAACGGAATCAATAAAACACATGCGTCATTAACAAATTTTATTTTTATCTACAAAATATGAGCGGAACATCTCATCCACTAAAATATCGTTGTACAGTGTGTTCCCTGTAAATATGTTTGTAAAACTATGCATTGAACATCCCTGAAACTTATATAGCAAATACATTAAGCAATATTCACCACAAACTGAAGTCCAATCATTCTGAATCCTATCAATACTCCAGCCCCATCTTTTACAATTCCTTTTCAAAAACTCGAGATGATATCGCGCAGGTGTTCGCCCATATGAATCAAAATATTGACCGATGCCATTCGTATCGATATGTACAGCTACCCAGTGTGAACCTGGCTTATTATCCGCATCCAAATTGCATATTATATACGTTGGTGCATGGGTATACATAGGAAGTCTATTAGCAGCATAAACATTATTTTCTAGACTGGGATGAATCTTTTTCAGATGTTTTTGTACTTCTAGTGTATCCATGATATAGCATATTATTACACTACCAATCTATTCAATGGTTGTCATAGGAATGTTCAATTATAGTGATTTGTAAATATTAAATCGCATTATTTTGTAGCACTCACAAAACAGGTTGATGCCAGCAATGTGAGATAAGTTTGTTGACTCATAGAGTTACTATCAGTTTCCGGAGGAACGTGAGATAATTTTGGTGATTCATAGAGTTACAATCAGTTTCGTTGTATTTAGGAATTTGTTTTAGATAAGAATGGTGCTATATAAGATCGTACCATTGCAGTCATGCAGTCAGTCTATGGTCGTTTGACCGCAGTGGATTGTATACGTCTACCAATACTACGTTTGTGTTACTTCAACGCATCAATGGCCATGGAGGTAAGTGTTTATTCTATTGACAAACTTACTTGTATTCTTGTTGTTGTTTCCTAACGTGTGTGATTAAGTGTAAACAAATTGATATTAACATGATAACTGTCTTGTTGCAGAAATCATTCAACTTCGATGAAAATACCTATAAACAGTATTACTACTCACCGCTCTCCCCTCAACATGAAGAAGAGAACGATGACATCGTTATTAATAACACATGCGATGGTGGAAAAAGGAAATCACAAGCGATTGATCATTTTTTTGAAGTGGCACCAAAAATAAAAAGGAAGAAACTGTTATCGTCAACCGTGGCACGAGCCGCTAGAGATGGTGTATCATACATTTCTAGTAATTCTGACGACGGAGACCAAGCGACGCATCTCATAAAAATTGAAATGTACGATATGAAGAAGCTATGTAAGATTCCAACTACTGATCATTGGAAACACGCTACCACGAGGATTAAATATTATGTAAAGAATAATAAGGATAGCATCTACGACAGCACAAACGGGCTCGTATACAACATTACAAAGACGTTACAAAGACGGCAGAAAGTGAAAAAGTTAAAAAATACTTTTTTAACAATGACACCCATTAGTTGATTAGTGAATGTGATTCTGTTTACTTAAATTACTTCTGTGTACTCATTAGATTCTACCTGACTTTTTAATCCTTTGCTAGACTCTATATAATGAACATTATTTGAAATCTTGAACATTATTTGAAATTGGGTATCAGTTGGTCTTCCAACACTTGACTGTTACTTACTGTGCTACCTAATTTCTTCTTTGCTATAAAAATGGAAAACTTCAGTGAAGTGTGTACCAGTGCTTTCTTTTCCGCACCCATGGAAGAGAATATGGAACTATTCATCAACGAATTCGATCAGGAGCTGCCTAAAGTTTGTGATGAAATGGAGAAGTGTGAACTGTTTGATTCATCGTATGATGATGAGTTGTATAATTACTGTGCGATGGTTGAAACAGCGTTGATGTAAGTATTAGAAGTACAAACTCAATAAGAAAGATTATTGTTGTATTGTTTTATTTTAAGATTTGTCTAATAATTTTCTTGCTGTTTTGTTACAGTCAACCACAACTTGAAAGAGGTATCAAACGAGGTATCACTACTGACGAAAATAAGGTTCCCAAGAAAGCAAAATTTGATGAAGGAGCTTCTACATCATCGACTGAAACAAATAACGTGGACAACAATAAGGTGGAATGTGACACATGTCATGTTTTTATTAATAAAAGGTATCTAAATAACCATTTGAAAAGCAATGTTCACAAAAATAATCTTTTAAAATCACATAATTCACTAGCAAATGTTACAGTTGTTGAAACCGCTTTTGGCAACCGAATTTTAACATATAGAATTAATAGTAAAACAATTAAATCGGGGCAATATTTTGAAACACCGGAATCGTTTTTAAATTCATTAAAAATTGATATCTTATTTTTAATCAATGAATGTATTCAACAACATACAATTTTTAAAATAAACTTCATATTGCATGCTGATTTCATACAACAAACTAAAGATATTAAAAATACATTTGATTTTCAAACGTTTAATTACATAATTTGTCAGGGTGATGACTTAAATATTTTTTTTTCATCATTAATAGACACTGTTGTTGGTAAAATTTGTCAATTTGAAAAAAAAAGATAGTGGTTGGAGTCTTAATCAAATTAAATACATAGATATGAATGTTAACAAATTCAAACCCTTACGTGGTAGTTCATATATCGATCTTCTTCAGGATATTAAATTAAAAAAAGCTGTAATCAATGTTAAAAATAATGATAATATGTGTTTCAAATGGGCATTACTCTCCGGTTTATATCCTGTATGTAAAAGTGTAGATCGCGTAACATCATACGAAATTCATGAAAATAAACTAAAATTTACTGGTATTTCTTTTCCAGTTAAAATTGTAGATATATCAAAAGTAGAGAAATTAAACAATATTAGTATAAATGTTTTTGGTTTAGAGTATAATAAAGAAAAAAAGTGTAATTCAGTTGTAGGTCCTTTATATTTAACAAAATGTCGTACACCTAATCATATCAACCTACTATATTTATCGAATGGTACTAACAATCATTACTGTTATATTAAAAAGTTATCGCGGTTAGTTAGCTCACAAATCTCGAGTAATCATCACGCAGTTTATATATGCGATTCATGTTTACTTCATTTCCCATCAGAGGAAAGATTTAATAACCATCAACAATATGATTGCGCTCACATTTGTACGGAATTACCAAACGGTAAGGATTCCAAAAGGATTGGTTCGGTAAAGCAACATCAAATAATAAAATAAAATTTGATAAATTCGTGAAAAAGTTGGAAATGCCCTTTGTGGTTTATGCAGACTTTGAAGCATTTTTGAACCCGATAGAATCATGTAGTAACGATCCATCCAAGCCTAGTACAATTAATATTCAAAAACATGAAGTGTATAGTTTCGGATATTACATTAAATGTTCATATGATGACAGATTATCAAAATATGAGACGTATAGTGGGCCAAACTGTGCACAAGTGTTTATGAATCGCCTTTGTGAAGATGTGAAAACCATAGTTAAAAAAAATTGTTTCCAAAAATGTCCCGTTCCATTATCAGATGAAGATAAAATTAAAATTTCAAATTCAAACATTTGTCATATTTGTGAAACTCAGTTAAATGAAGATCCTTTTTACGATTTTGATTGGTACACTGGCAGTTTTAGGGGTGTTGCACATCAAGTGTGTAGTTCTAAGTACAGAACCCCTCGTTATGTTCCAATATTTTTACATAACCTCGGTCACTACGATGCTCATTTTATTGTCCATGCATTAAACCTCGATGATGGCAAAGTTGAAGTTATTCCACAAAATAAAGAACGATACATATCATTTTCAAAACAGTTAACAATAAATAATCAACCTGTAAGTTTAAGATTCGTAGATTCATTGAAATTTTTATCATGTAGTTTAGATCAGCTAGCTAAAAATCTTAATGACGATCAGTTTAAAGAACTAAAAAGAAACTATCCTAATAATGAAGATTTTTTACGTTTAAGACGAAAAGGTATTTATCCTTATGAATTTATGCGTAATAGTGATTGCTTGAAACATCCGTCACTTCCTGATCAACACCAGTTTTATAGTTCACTCACAGATTCAAATATTTCAAATGATGATTATAATCATGCAAAAGATATTTGGCAACATTTTAAGTGTAGTAGTATGTCTGATTATTCCGATTTGTATTTAAAAACTGATGTTTTACTTTTGACCGATGTATTCGAAAACTTCAGAAAGCTATGTATTAAAACTTATGGATTAGATCCTGCCCATTACTATACAGCTCCAGGTTTAAGTTGGGATGCAATGTTAAAATTTACAAAAATAGAATTAGAATTGTTAACGGACTATGACAAAATTGCTTTTTTTAAAGCTGGTATTAGAGGGGGTGTATCTCAGTGTAGCAATCGTTTTGCTAGAGCAAATAATAAATTCATGGAGGATTATGATGGTGAAAAACCTAATTCATATCTAACATATTTTGATGCGAATAATTTATATGGTTGGGCAATGTCCCAATCCCTTCCTGTTGGTGGTTTCGAATGGATAAATTGTAATACAGATTATAATGTGTTGGATACGTCTGATTTTGGTTATGTTTTAGAAGTTGATTTGGAATATCCTGATGAACTTCATAATTTGCATTCTGACTTTCCATTATGTCCTGAAAACATATGTGTGGGTAATACTAAAGAAACTAAATTAGTTCCTAATTTAAATAATAAAAATAAATACATCATTCACTACAGGAATTTAAAACAATGCATTGAAATGGGAATTAAATTAATTAAAGTACATAGAATTTTAAAATTTAAACAGAGTTCTTGGCTAAAGAAATACATAGACTTAAATACTAGTTTGAGAACGTTAGCTAAATCAAACTTTGAAAAAGACTTTTTTAAATTAATGAACAATTCTGTCTTCGGTAAGACAATGGAAAATATTGAAAAAAGAGTAAACGTTAAACTACTAACTCACTGGGATAATCGTGGTAAAGTTTTAGGTGCTCAGGAATTGATTGCAAAACCAGAATTCCATAGTTTATCAATATTTTCAGAACATTTAGTCGCAATACAATTACGAAAAACAAAATTGATTTATGATAAGCCAATTTATTTAGGATTTTGTATTTTAGAAATATCTAAGACCCTTATGTACGAATTTCATTATAACTACATGGTTAAAAAGTTTAATAACAAAATTAAGTTATTGTACACCGATACCGATAGTTTGATATATCAAATTTTTACAGATAATTTGTATGAGGATATAAAACCTGACCTACTTCACTATTTTGATACATCAGACTATCCAGAAAATAATATTTACGATTATCCAAAAATAAATAAAAAGAAGTTAGGTTTTTTTAAAGGCGAGAATAATGGTAAAGTGTTGAAGGAATTTGTAGGGTTGCGATCAAAAATGTATGCCTTGGAAGTAGAAGATAAATTTATAGCAAAGGCAAAAGGGGTTAACAAAAGTGTTACCAAAAAAATGAATATGGAAAATTACAAATCGTGTTTGTTTAATAAAAATGTACAATATTGTAGTATGCTTCGGTTTAAGTCAATCAAACACACTATTTTTACACAAAAAATAAATAAAACATCTTTATCATATAATGATAGCAAACGATGTATTATGGACAACAACATTGATACATTGGCTTGGGGACATTATAAATTACGTTAAGTGTTGATACTTTTTACTTTTACTTCTGTACCTATACAAAATTTATATTGATTGTAAAATTATGATATTACTATAATGTTATATAATAGTTTATTACATATTTAAAATTTATTGTTTGATTATAAATAATGTAAGATAATTGTGGTTTTTATTTGTAGGTTTAAATTTGAGATTGTAAAATTCTGATGTACTAATTGTGTTAGTTTTAATTATTCGATTGTAAATAATGATATCTAAGTAATAATAAAACGGTGAACATACATTTGAGAAGATTGTAAAGTTCTGATAAGTAATAATTGTGTTAGAAATAGTATACAGATCAGTCTGTTTTTCATCAGTTACATGTTTTTTGTAATTTTAGCAATATATATATTTAATTTTCATAAAAAACTAGGGATTTTGGATATCACTGCTTCCTCGATTAAAATATGTCATAGACTGACATAGCTTCAAACAAAGAATCCACACGCAGCAGACCTATTTTGGTGAAGTTTGCTCATATCGACTGTAGATCCGCTATTTGGAAGGCTAAATCGGCTCTGAAGGGCTCTGCGATTACAGTTAAGGAGTTCTTGACCAGGTCTTGGCAAACTGTTCAGCCGGGCGCGGTTGCATTTTGGGATGACGGCGTGCTGGACCCAGGACGGAATGATTAATGTTAAATCCCACGATGGAGCGCGTCATAAGATTACGTCATTAGATGATTTGAATTCCTTGTTGGCAAAGTATCCCAAGAAGATAGGAGAGAATGCTGCTGCAACAGGAAGCAAGCCAGGAGTTCGAAGTCAGTGTACACGTTAGTCCTCACATCATCTCGCTGTCAGTGTTCGTGTTTGTTGCGCCATTTCTCTCGGATTAGGTAGTGTACTTTTCTACCCACATCATATAGTTGTGACCTTTGTATAAGTTTAATTTGGTTTTTGCTCTTTGAAGTTATGGTAAAATTTTATTTTGTTTTCGTGTGTAACAATGTCACTGTCACTTGTCAGTCATTAAATTACATCAAATGTTTTTAATATTCAACTCTAGATAAGTGGCTTTTGAGGCACTTCAATAATTGCTAATATCATAACGTTGGAGAATTTTAAAATCTTTTAGTAATGAAATGTGTTATTTTATGTTATTCTGTTCCACGTTTTGTATTATCCCTATTTCTTAATTTCTTAGTCTGAGATTTCCGTTTTGTTTTTGTATAATGTGTAATTTAGTATGTAGTTTTGTTCCTCGCTTGCGTAAATCTATACTTATTTTTATTATGTTTTATAAACAATTGTACACTAGTGTGGCTGGTGGGTGGTGCACAGATAGTAGTGTATCACCGGACGGTAATTAGGTAGTTTAAGCATATATTTGTTTATATTTATATATTTTTTTCTCTATGTCCTCTGATGACTCCTTTCATTCTGCTTTTGATTCCGCAAATTCTTCTGCTAATGCAAGTTTCTGTTCCTTGCCTGACACTGTCAGTGACTTTGTGCATCGCAGCTTCAGCCAACAAAATGAAAGCTTTTTCAATGTCTGCCATATAAATGCACAGAGTGTTCCTAGTCATTATAGCGATCTGTATGACACCTTTTCTAATGCAAATGTACATGCCGTTCTGGTTTCTGAGAGTTGGCTCAAACCCCATCTTCTTTCCACTGCCTACTCTCTTCCCGGTTTCATTCTCATCCGGAATGATAGAATTGGAAAGGGTGGAGGTGGTGTAGCTATCTATCTTCGCAGTGATTTTTCTTTCAAAATAGTAGCCAGTTCTCCTTCACAATATTGCGCTTCTGCAGAGTACCTCTTCCTGGAAATTTGCGTTAAGGGTGTCAAGGCTCTACTAGGCGTTGTCTATTGCCCGCCTGCCGTTAATTATTTTTCCAACCTTGAACTGGCACTTGAATCTATAGGTTCTGAGTATGCACATTGCGTCATCATGGGTGATTTCAACACAGACCTTTCTCGCTCAACCCCTCCTTCCCGAAATCTCCTTCACATCATTGAGTCCGTTAGTCTCCATGTTCTTCCACTGCAGCCCACTCATTTTAATGTGTCTGGTGATGATACGTGGCTCGACTTGATCCTAATATCCACTCCTTCCTTGGTTTCATCTCATGGCCAATGTCCTGCACCTGGTTTTTCCCATCATGATCTCATTTTCCTCTCCTATATCTTAAAGCCTCCTAAACCTCTTCCTAAAGTTCTGCACATGCGTTGTTATGCGCGCATGGATGTTGAAAAGCTGCATCAAGATGCGTCAGAAATTGATTGGGACCAGCTTGCAGCGGCAACGACAATTGATGACAAACTGCGTATCTACAATCAGGCTGTCCTTGCTCTCTTCGATGAACATGCTCCTGTTCGTAGGGTTAAACTTAGGCGAGCACCAGCCCCTTGGATGTCACCTGGGGTTCGTTTAGCGAGGAGGTGCAGGGATCGGGCCTTTCGGAAGTTTAAAAAGGATCGCAGTGAACAGAATAAAAACTCCTACAAAATTGCAAGGAATCGGTGTAATCAGGTGATACGCAACGCTAAACGCCGCCATATTCTTGAAAACATTTCATCTTCTTCGCCTGCTGATATCTGGAAATTCCTTGGAACTCTCGGTATTGGCAGGCCAAGTCATGTTGATTTTCCTAAAGCAATCATTTTGGATGATATCAACCGTCATTTTACTACCACTTGTAATTTGGACCCCCTTATTTTATCTCAGACGGTTGATTTTGTCACTAGTTTGCCTGGTCCAATCATTGAACCATTTAAGTTTTCACCAGCCACCTTGGAAGAAATTAAAAAGATTATCCTGTCCATTAAATCCAAAGCTGTAGGCCATGATAACATCAGTCGTGGTATGGTTACCTTCATCCTTGACTGTCTTCTCCCGCCAATTACCCATATCATTAACTTCTCCTTAGATTCCGGGCAATTTCCGTCCTTATGGCGTATGGCCTATGTCCGTCCACTTCCTAAAATATCGAATCCTTCCCTGTCTAATCATTTTCGACCTATGTCCATTCTCCCTTTCCTGTCAAAAGTGCTCGAGGCCTGTGTTCACAAACAGTTTTCTGCGTTTGTTTACCGCAATAACCTTGTAAGCCCATTCCAGTCTGGATTCAGACCCGGGCACAGTACATCCTCTGCTCTTCTTAAAGTGACTGGTGACATTAGAGAAGCTATGGAGGATACTAAAGTTACTGTATTAGTATTAATTGATTTCTCCAATGCCTTTAACGCGGTGAGTCACGATATACTCCTTGCTATCCTCTCCCATCTTATGGTTTCTTCCGAGGCGCTGGAATGGTTCTCTTCTTATCTTCGGGGACGTCAGCAGTCGGTACGCGTTGATGAGAGATCTTCGAGTTGGCGTGGCCTGGATGCTGGTGTTCCACAAGGCGGTATTCTTTCTCCATTATTATTCTCTGTCTTCATTAACTTTATTACTCACTGTCTTCGGTGTTCGTATCATCTTTATGCCGATGATCTTCAATTATATACAGCTGTGCGGGTAGAAGGTTTGTCAGACGCTATAGGGGATGTAAACCGAGATTTGGAGGCTATCAATGACTGGTCTGATAGATTTGGAGTGTCAGTAAACCCCTCAAAATGTCAGGCCATCGTTATTGGTAGTTCACGTATGATGGGTAGAGTGGCGGCTATCTCTCTACCTCCTATTATTTTTAATGGTGTCGTCATTCCCATTAGCCCTAGCGTAAAAGATCTCGGTTTGCATCTTGACTCGACACTTGGCTGGCAAAGTCAAGTATCTAGTGTCAGCCAAAGGGCCAATGGCACTTTGCGTTCTTTGTATCGTCTGAGGAACTTTTTGCCTGTTAAGACAAAGACTATGCTTGTGCAGACTTTAATTTTCCCTTTGATTGACTATGGTGACGTGTGCTACTACGACCTGAATGCGGTCTTGCTGGATAAGCTTGACCGTATTCTTAATAACTGCATTCGGTTCATATTTAACTTAAGGAAATATGACCATGTCTCAAGTTTCAGGTCTGAGCTTAAATGGATGACCATTCGTCAGAGGAGAAGTTTGCGCGCTTTGACAACGCTTTTCTCACTACTCAACTCTCCCAGCCCACCTTCTTATCTATTATCTCACTTTCAATTTCTATGTTCTTCACACAATAAGAATCTACGTTCATCCAATAATCTTCTCTTACTCTGTCCTTCTCATACTTCTGACTTTGTTCATTCTTCTTTTCATATCCAGTCGATTCTCCTCTGGAATGCGCTTCCTCTTGAGATCAGGACGGCTGACAATCGCTACGCATTTAAAAAGAAATTGCGGATCCACTTTCTTCACCAATAAGCAGAATTTCCATATTTAATTTTCATTTGCTTCTTAAGTATATATGTATGTATATGTATTTATATAAGTATTTATTCATATATATTATTTATGTTGATTTCTATTTTATGATATTTCGATTTTATGATATTAGGTTTTTTTGTTTTATCACTATTATCTATTATAATTATTTTTCCAATATAATTTTCACGTACATATTGCACCTTCCACTCTATCTCTTCACCACTCATGGTTGACTGGTAGAGAATGCCTACGGCATTAAGTCCGCCTTTGTACCTATGTGCATAAAGTGTAAATAAATAAATAAATAAACTCTAGACGTGTGAAATGTTTCACTTTATCCATCCGTTTACTGCTATTGTGGCAGGACCAAGTGGATGTGGGAAGTCAAATTTTGTAACAAATTTCATAAAATTAGTTAAAGAAATATGTAATTGTGATTTTAATCAGATCACATGGTGCTTTGATGAAATGCAACCTTTATATAATTTACCAAATGTTAACTATCATCAAGGAATTCCAAATCTTAATATGTTTGATGGTGAAAACCCACATCTTGTTATTATTGATGATCTAATGAGAGAGTCTGATGGAAGAATTGTGGATATATTTACAAAAGGTAGTCATCACAGGAATCTGAGTGTATTTTATTTAACACAAAATTTATTTCATCAGGGTAAAGGTCAAAGAGACATTTCTTTAAACTCAAGTTATATAATATATTTTAAAAACCCTCGAGATAAAACTCAAATAAGATATTTAGCACGACAAGTGTCATCAGACGACCCAAAATTCATTGAAGATGCCTATAGGGATGCAACTTTAGAAGCGCATGGATATTTAATGGTTGATTTAAAAACAGAATACCAATGATTTTTGTCGTATCAAGACAAATGTCTTCCCATTTAATGGACACTGTACAGTCTACGTCCCCACAAAAGAGTTTAAATACACCAAGAATCAAACAATTCAAATCATTTCTAAATGATGCATCGTCGACTCACAACGCATAAACATTTGCTAAGCGCTTTGCATACGCTTAAACCAAAATATCAAAGAGCGTTACTTAAAACATGTGATGAAGAAGAAATAAACTGTATTTGTGAATGTATTCATAACGTTTTACAAGGAAAGGTACCTCTTAAAGATCAAGATAAACAAAAATTGAATAAACACAAAAATATACTCCGTAAACTGGTGCATAAGTGTAAACATAAACTAAGAAAAAATATAATCATACAAAAAGGAGGGGCTTTCTTACCAATAATATTAGGTGCAATATTGAGTGGATTAGTAAGTGGACTAGCCAGTTAACATGGAAAATGCAAAGAAAATGATACTAATTGAACCTGGATTGATTGAAAAATTAAAACAAGAAAATAAGGTTAATAGTAATTTGTCTCGATTAGATATTGAAATGCAAAATATTATGAATAGTAAGACGGAAGACCGCAAGAAGTGGATGTTATATTTACAAACACTACAAAGATACCTTCACTTTACCGAAGAGGATCGTCAACCACTCAGATTACCAATTTATTCTGATACATCTAATGAAGATTCAAATGAATCTAAAATTGGTTTTAAAAATAAAGATAGAGATCTAAAAAGTTCAGTTGATGCTGAATCTTTGTTGGATGAGAAAGGATCCATTAAAAGTAAAGAAAATGACACAAATCCACTTTACACACCAACTCAAATACTCATTTTAATACCAAAAACTTATAATAAAAAAGGTGAGTCATTATTAAACTTAATTGGAACAAGTAAAAGTAAAATACATTGGGATAATGAAGGCACAGTCATAATTGATAATGAAAAAATTCCTGGAAGTAATATTGTTGATTTAATAAATGATTCACTAAGACCCTTAAAAAGAAGTGATCCGATAGGGTGGGATAGATTTGCTAAAGCATTAAAAGATATTAAAGTACCACTTACTTATATTGGAAATCCAAAGAGATGTGAGTTTATTAATCAACTTCAAGCAAAAGATCTGAACAAAACCTCTGAGATTGAAGTTCAAGAGTTTTCTACACCGAGCAGTGGAGATAAAAGATCTATAACTAAAATACGTAAAAAGCTCGATTGGGAAAAATGGACCCCGTACTAGAAGAAATTAACAGGATTTATTATGATCCATCTAACCCCGCTGGTTTTGGTAGTATTGATAAATTATCAAAAGCCATGAAGGGTAAAATGGATAAAAAGCAAGTAAAGGAATGGTTACAATCACAAGAAACATATACATTACATAAACCCAGTCGGAAAAAATTTCCACGTAATAGGTACATTCTATCAAATATTAATGAACTGTGGCAAGCTGATTTAAGTGATATGCGAACTTATTCTCAATATAATGATGGTTTCAACTATATACTTTGTGTTATTGATGTATTTAGTAAATATGCTTTCGCAAGACCAATGAAAAAGAAAAACTCAGAAACTACTAAAGAATGTTTTGAAAGTATATTTACTGAAAGTAATTCCACACCTACTCACATACAATCTGATAAAGGTACAGAATTTGTTTCAAAAGATGTACAAAAATACTTTAAATCCAAAAAGATAAATTACTATACCACTAACAATCCTGATATTAAGGCTAGTATTGTTGAACGATTTCAAAGAACTCTAAAAATGAAAATGTGGCATTATTTCACTCATAACAATACTTATAGATACATAGATGTTTTACAGGATTTAATATACTCTTTTATAAGAGCACATCTTAATACTAGAGTGAATGCTGTGATTATTCATAGCATTCAATCTAGTATTAAGATGTGCCCATGTGATGTAAGTTCCGCCAATATTATGACAGTTTGGACTAATCTTTATAATAGAGGATCAAACAAACTTTCTTTAGAAAATCCAAAACCAAATTTCAATGTGGGTGATTATGTTCGAATAACTAAATATAAACATGTTTTCCAAAAAGGATATTTTATTTTTTATTTATTAGGGACAAAAAACAGTTACATGCCAAGCTTAATAATAGATTCTTAAATTAACACAAAAATGAGATATACTATTATACTTAATCTATTCTATATCTATGTTACTACACATGTAACCCACACCATTGTCCACGAAATCACAAAAAAATATTAAAAGAAAACAGACATATAGTTTGCATCATAGGTAAATGATAATTAAAAAGAAGGATAAAAAGGTTATACATACTTATGAAGTTAGTATCTCTATTGCTCTTGCCTTAAAACTATGTTTAGAAAGAGCAAATATGTCAAGCTCCATGAAGTACGTGTTGTATGTATCAACAAGGCGACGAAAAGGCACGCGCACCCCGGCATTAGTCTTACACGAATTTGTATGGAATAATCGAGGCACACGCACCCCACGACACATGACAGATCTAGGTACTATATAATGTAAACCATTTGACAATGGAATGCAGTCGAATCTGTTAGTACATATTCCATGCAGCATCATTACACCCAGTAGAAATCTTCTAGATTCCAGACTAAGAATATTATAGCGTTTCAATAATAGTTCATAGGAGACTTTAGGACGATAACATTTATAATTCATAGTACGTAAATACTTTTTCTGAACAATTTCTAGCCTATCTTTGTACTTATCATATAGGGGATCCCAAATTTGGACGGCGTATTCTAATTGCGAACGAATTAGAGTTGTATATAATGTTAAGAATGTAGAGGGTCGTACAAAGTTACTTGAAGATCTCATCACTAGTCCATACATCTGAAATGCTTTTTTTACAATATTGTCAATATGAACATCAAAATGCAGTCGAGAGTCAAGCGTAACACCCAAGTCGCGGACAAATTGAACTTCTTTAAGTCTAATATTATTTATTGAGTAATTAAATTTTATCTGATTTATATTTTTAGTAAAAGATATTGTGTAACATTTAGGAAGGCTGAGGAAGAGTTTATTTTTGAGGCAGTATTCATAAAATCTATCAAGGTCGTGTTGTAAATAATGGCAGTCACGAATGTTTTTACAGGTAGTATAAATTTTCATATCGTCTGCATACATCAAGAAATTTGTGTTGATAAAACATTGTTTTATGTCATTGATGAACAATACAAAAAGAAAAGGGCCTAATACTGATCCCTGAGGTACCACGGATTGAACAACAATAGAGTCAGATTCATGCCCATTAATGACGATCTTTTGAGTCCTATTGTAAATATATGAAGCAAACCATCTCAATAAATTGCCGCGAATGCCATTAAAGGCAATTTTTTCCATAAGGAGGGTGTGATCCACCTTGTCAAAGGCCTTCTGAAAATCCGTGTAAACTGCGTCAACTTGTACCCTGCGATCCATATTCTCAAAGAGGTAATTCACAAAAGTCATCAGGTTAGTGGTGGTAGAGCGCCGTTTCACGAAACCGTGTTGTTCAGGTATAATAAGATGACGGATATGAGGATATAGCGTACTGTGCACAAGTCGTTCAAAAACCTTTGACAAGGTGGAGAGAATGGAAATGGGCCGGTAATTTTCAACATTATTTTTATCACCACTCTTGTAAACAGGGGTGATAGAGGCTCGTTTCCAGACAGTAGGAAAGATCCCTTCTTTCAAACACTTATTGAAAATTATATGTAAGGCGGAAGATAAGTGGTCAGCTGTATATAAATCAAATTGGAGGGATGAAATATTTATTATATCTTCAATAATTGATAGATCTCCATGGGTTGTTTATACAATAACAGATTTACAAGATGAAGCAATAGTTGGTACTTTTTATGAAAGAGAATTACAGAAGGTCACTTACAACCCCACCTCACAATATAAAATAGATAAAATAATTGGTACTCGTTATTCGGGTAACAGAAAAGAAGTATTTGTGAAGTGGAAAGGTTATCCAGATAAATTTAACAGTTGGATTTTAGCTTCTAGTTTAAAAGAAATATGAATAAAGAAAGTTTTTATTTAACTTTGCTCAGCAATAGTTCAATGGAATACTTTCCTGATAACAAGACCACAAATTTTTCAACAAAATTACCAAAAGTTATGAAATTAGAAGGTGAATGGTCGGTTGGAGTTGTCGAGTTTCAATATCCATGCACCATGTTTACTGTTCAAGATCATGAAAATGTTGTGTACATTACAAAAACCATGTTAATGCCTAATGAAGATAAACCATCAACAGTGTACTACAAAAAACATATTCCGGCTACCAACTATGATAACGTTGAACATATTTTAAGAGCGTTAAATGGTATCAGAGAGAACTTGAAATTTCGTTATGATGAAATAACAAAATTTGTGTCTATTTCTGTTTTGGATAAAAATATAACATCCGTAACATTATCACCCAAATTAAGTTTACAACTGGGTTATGAACCAAATACAAATCTTCTAGACAGAAATTTTGGGAAGTGTCCTGCTAATTTACACTTAGGGTTACCATCTCAACTATTTCTATATTGTGACATTATCGATCCTCAGATTGTGGGTGATGTTATGACTCCGCTATTAAGAGTCATTTCATTAGTTCCTTCAAAATACATTTATGGTGCGAATAAAATGCACGTTTTCTCTCCACCTCACTACTTACCTGTAATGCGAAGAGAGTTCGATACGCTGGAAATAGATATAAGATCGAGCACAGGACAAAAAATACCATTCCTGTTTGGAACCGTGTGTATTAAACTACATTTCCACAAATTATAATAATGTATTCTCCTCATGATCATCATAAATGTCCATATCGCACCTTTGGGAACAAAGGGTCACTACTGCAACTTTTTGCAAAAATGACTTAAATATGCAGAAAAAACCGCGATAATCGACTCTATATCCTCAGCAAAAACGGTGACAATAGCATGAATAACATCGGTTTGAGGGAGGGAGTGTCGTTACATTATTTCGCGTAATTGGTCCGTTTGCTTGAAACATAACGTCTCATCCTGTCAGTAGTGTTTTGACGGCTGATGTGTGACCTTGCGCATTTGTGACGGTGAGGCACTACGGTAAGTAATGACTTTTATTTTACATATTTCTTGCAAAATTAATGTCACTTATGGAGAATAATCACGTTTTGTTACCAAATCTTGGTATTTGTTTGCTGCAAACATAACATCACTTCTTTTTCTAAATGACATTATAGCATAAAACTTTTCTTTTCATTGAAACCAAAACGTCACTTCTGTTTACATGTGACATTATTTTTGTAATGATTAGTATTTATATTAAGGCAGAAAGTCATTTTGATCATCATTGTATAGAAGTGTTTTTTTTTTGCTTCAAAAGATACTCATTATTTTGATGGTAATAAACGGTCATTTATGTTTAAAAATAAAGGATTATAAAAAAAATATTTTGTTTATAAAATGAATAGGTTATATTTGTTACAATGACTTTTGTAAAAATAAATATTACAAACATAATGCAATTTTACAACTGATGTGACATTAAAATATCAAGCGAGAGATTATTATCTTTGAAAATTAAATGGCCCTTTTAGGTAAAACTCACAAATAAATCCAATCAACCAAAAAAAAGTTTCACCAAATCGTACTTTATGTTCTCATTAAATTAAACATTTATTTTTATAACAAAAAGACACTTTCTATCTAGCCAATCTTTCTTAGATAGATGGTTTTCTATTTACATTATTATTTAGAGCTGATCTATTGAGTAATTGTTTTGTTTTGGATTTCAGATTTATGATTAACCTGTATTATTATGCAGTAAATAAACTGCAAATAAATACTATTCAACATAAATTCCTTGTTCGGGGGCATACACAAAGTGCGGCTGATAACGCCCATTCTTATTACTTCAAAACTTCATACGAGGGCAACTGGATTGAAGTCAATCGTATTCATACAGTAACACGAAGCACAAGAGTCCAACAACCTCACGAAGTAACATTAAAGCAGGCTTATGACAGTAAAATCCTCTTAAGTGCTCGAAAGAAGGCAGATATTCAAACCTTAATTGACACCAATATTATACCGAAAGTTTATGAAACTATTTACAACACAACATTTTGATATTTCTTTATTTTATAATTAAACAAGTGCGATGCGAGTCGTACTCGTACTTATTGCTATATTTTTAGCAGAGCATTTGATACTGATTTTCCTTATAATTTTGTTACCAAAGTTGTAGTTCCTAATTGGATAATAAAGTCCAAATACATACTAAACTGTGATGAATGTGATTTACTTAAATACCTTTAAGCAATTTAATATTACAACGTAGATATATAAAGATGTTTAAGTATTAGTGTTATTTGTGAGACTGTTTAATATTAAGCTAATATTGTTATATCAATTTTAGAATTTATCTTTTAGGAGAATGCTATAGAATTTTGTCCACGATACTCGTTTTATTAGATGATAAGTGCCGAATGGCAAACTCTTTAATCGTATTAAGACTGATGATTGATTTATTATGTTGAAATGTGTGACTATGCCTAGTTTTGTTCAGATTTTACATGTCATGCATCTGAGACATGGTCTTAAAGGGATTATTTTGATTATTTTATTAAATATTAAGTACGTACAGCTTAAACTTTCATAAAGATTTTAGATACTTAAACAGCATGCTACTGTCATTTTATCTATACTATAACGATTATATTTATGATTATAACTATTCAGTATAATTAAGGTTTTATCTGACAGTAACTTGAAAGCCATTTTCAATAGTTTAGAGCAAATACCTTGAGCTTGTGGTGCCTCCAACATATAAGTTGGCCAATATATCGTCCACACGGGTGTCGGTGTGGAACCTCTTTCAAAATGTATGTTATTCTTTTTTAATTTTGATGCCATTTGTTTATTATACAAATAAAAAATAAAAAAGATATCATCTATTTCATTTAATAACCCTCTATTTTATCAATAAATATAGTATTTTACCGATTCTTCTTTTTCTTCTGCTTGTTTTAGTTTGTATTGGGTTCCAGTTAAATATATCTTTACTAAAAATAAACGTAAATCACCCGTATCAATAAAAAATACGTACTTTCATGAAGTTATTATTTTTTAAAAAGGTCATTTCTGCAATATGACAGTTAGCGATTTGTAACAAAAAGTCACTTTTGGTACCCTTTCCTCAGTTTATGGCTTGTTTCTCAGAAACCCCTTCTTGTATTTTTTTTTAAATATTCCCGATTGTCCGTGAAGAAACTACGGATTTAAGACTGTAAGAATCGCGTCAATACTCTAAAACAGTACAGAGTTAAAAAATAAATACATAAAAAAAAAAAACGAAAAATGCTCCTCCTGTAAAGTTGGAAAACATGCAGTAGTGACCCTTTGTTCCCAAAGGTGCGATATGAAAACTATTATTCACATCAAGCTGGATCAGGAGTTGGTGTAATTTATAAGGGTTCACCATACCAACGCGGTCATGGTATTGGGAGCTTCTTAGGAGGGTTATTTAGATCAGTTTTACCTTTACTTTCAAGTGGTGTTCGAGTGGTTGGTAAGGAGGCATTAAACGCTGGAGTAGGACTTTTATCGGATATGGTTCAAGCGCGTCCTATGGAAGCCTCAATAAAAGATCGTCTTAAACAAGTTAGTACGAACTTAAAACGAAAGGCTGATAACAAAATTGATCGATTTAACATGACAGGATCTGGATATATAACTAAAAGAAAACGATTGGCATCGTTCATTCCACCACTAACTGCTAAAGTGAAAGCTACGAAAAAACTTGGTCTAAAACCAAAAAACATCGAAGATATATTTTCAAATTAAATATGTCTTTCCTTCATAATCATTCTTGTGAGTGCGTTAAGTCAGAATTAGATTTATTTGCATTACCGTCTACACAAACAAGCATTGAAAATGGATTGTGGATTCACTATAAACCAATTTCGTCTCTTGCTGATGATGGACCTATCGAGTTTCAAGTTCCTGGAACAGGCGATGACTACATAGATTTGTCTCATACATTACTCCAGATAAAGGCAAAAGTATTAAATCAAGATTCATCAAACTTGATATCAGCTACCGCAGTAGCACCTGTAAATAATTGGCTGCATTCACTTTTTAGTCAACTTGATGTTTATTTAAACCAAAAACTTGTATCACCACCTAATAATACCTATGCCTATCGAGCATACATGGAAACTCTTTTAAACTATGCTCCTGCTGCTAAACAATCTCATCTTACTTGTAGCCTTTGGTATGAGGATACAGCAGGAAAAATGGATTCCACAGATGGTAAAAACATAGGATTTGTTAAAAGACAGGAATTAGTTAATGAAAGTAGGGAAATAGAAATGATTGGTCATCTTCATGGTGACATTTTCAATCAAGATAAATTTTTAATGAATGGCGTTGAAATGAGTGTAAAATTAGTTCGATCAAGAGAGAGTTTTAATTTAATTGCTGGGTCAAATGATGTAAAGTTTAAAGTTTGCATTACAGACGAATTAATCCAAGTGTATTACTCGCACATCAGAAAGTTTTAGCTTCTACCACTGCTAAATATCCTATTACTCGTGCTGAAGTTAAAGTTTTAACAATTCCATCAGGTGTTCAAGGAAAAACTCTTGATAATATATTCTTAGGACAGGTACCCAAAAGATGTATTATTGGATTTGTAAACAATTCTGCATTTAATGGTTCGCTTACTAAAAATCCATTTAACTTTGAAAACTATGGTATTAACTCTTTCAGCTTATATATTGATGGTCAACAAATACCTTCAAAAGCTTTGCAACCATCTTTTAATAATAATATATTTACATCAGCATATCATACTCTATTCTCGGGGACTGGTATTCACTTTCTAAATGAAGGAAATGCAATCTCTCGTGAACAGTATGCTAAAGGTTACTGTCTTTTAGCATTTGATTTAACTCCTGATTTATCAGCTAACTCATCAGCTCATTGGAATCTCATAAAGCATGGTAGTGTAAGATTAGAAGTACGATTTGAATCCTCACTAATACAAACAATTAACTGTATTGTTTATGCTGAGTTTGATAATATTATTGAAATAGATAAAAATAGAAATGTTACTGTAGACTATAGTAGTTAAGGTTATGTGTATGTAACTAAAGGAAACATTATAAAATTAAATAAAACAAATTATATGCAATATACTATTTTTTTATTTCTTTATAAACACCCTATTCAATCTTATACAGAACACTGATCGAGTTTAAACTTTACATAAGCACACTGACTAAACCACTGAACATGCTGCTGCCAAGGATCATCATCATCTTCCCAATCTTTTAAACCGCCACCACAATGGAAACACTTGGTCCTGTCTTCATGACCAGTATAAAAGAAACCGGCTTCTGCAAGATCTTCAGGTTTCTGTTTCATAACGAGTGGCCAGTCTCCGAAACTGAACAACCGTCTAGATTTTGAACTGAAAAATGGATATTCAGCTCTTGGGTACTGCATATTCTTCACTTTTTCTTCTCCAATCAGTTTTGTAGTTTTGCTTTTCAATGAAGTGATCTGTTCACGTATGCCACACTCATCTCTTCCTTCTAATCTTGTTTTTCTCTCAGCACCACAAGACGACACCTCCTTGGATCTAATGAATACACAGAAGTAATTTAAGTAAACGGAATCACATTCACTAATCGACTAATGAGTGTCATTGTTAAAAAAGTATTTTTTAACTTATTCACTTTTTGCTATTGTCTTTGTAATATTGTATACGAGGTTGTTTGTGCTGTCATAGATGCTATCCTTATTATTCTTTACATAATATTTAATCCTCGTGGTAGCGTGTTTCCAATGATCAGTAGTTGGAATCTTACATAGCTTCTTCATATCGTACATTTCAATTTTTATGAGATGCGACGCTTGGTCTCCGTAGTCAGAATTAGTAGAAATGTATGATACACCATCTCTAGCGGCTTGTGCCAAGGTTGACGATAACAGTTTCTTCTTTTTTTATTTTTTGGTGCCACTTCAAAAAAAAAATGATCAATCGGTTGTGATTTCCTTTTTCCACCATCGCATGTGTTATTAATGACGAGTCAGGTAGAATCTAATGAGTACACAGAAGTAATTAAAGTAAACAGAATCACATTCACTAATCAACTAATGGGTGTCATTGTTAAAAAAGTATTTTTTAACTTTTTCACTTTCTGCCGTCTTTGTAACGTCTTTGTAATGTTGTATACGAGCCCGTTTGTGCTGTCGTAGATGCTATCCTTATTATTCTTTACATAATATTTAATCCTCGTGGTAGCGTGTTTCCAATGATCAGTAGTTGGAATCTTACATAGCTTCTTCATATCGTACATTTCAATTTTTATGAGATGCGTCGCTTGGTCTCCGTCGTCAGAATTACTAGAAATGTATGATACACCATCTCTAGCGGCTCGTGCCACGGTTGACGATAACAGTTTCTTCCTTTTTATTTTTGGTGCCACTTCAAAAAAATGATCAATCGCTTGTGATTTCCTTTTTCCACCATCGCATGTGTTATTAATAACGATGTCATCGTTCTCTTCTTCATGTTGAGGGGAGAGCGGTGAGTAGTAATACTGTTTATAGGTATTTTCATCGAAGTTGAATGATTTCTGCAACAAGACAGTTATCATGTTAATATCAATTTGTTTACACTTAATCACACACGTTAGGAAACAACAACAAGAATACAAGTAAGTTTGTCAATAGAATAAACACTTACCTCCATGGCCATTGATGCGTTGAAGTAACACAAACGTAGTATTGGTAGACGTATACAATCCACTGCGGTCAAACGACCATAGAATGACTGCATGACTGCAATGGTACGATCTTATATAGCACCATTCTTATCTAAAACAAATTCCTAAATACAACGAAACTGATTGTAACTCTATGAATCACCAAAATTATCTCACGTTCCTCCGGAAACTGATAGTAACTCTATGAGTCAACAAACTTATCTCACATTGCTGGCATCAACCTGTTTTGTGAGTGCTACAAAATAATGCGATTTAATATTTACAAATCACTATAATTGAACATTCCTATGACAACCATTGAATAGATTGGTAGTGTAATAATATGCTATATCATGGATACACTAGAAGTACAAAAACATCTGAAAAAGATTCATCCCAGTCTAGAAAATAATGTTTATGCTGTTAATAGACTCCCTATGTATACCCATGCACCAACGTATATAATATGCAATTTGGATGCGGATAATAAGCCAGGTTCACACTGGGTAGCTGTACATATCGATACGAATGGCATCGGTCAATATTTTGATTCATATGGGCGAACACCTGCGCGATATCATCTCGAGTTTTTGAAAAGGAATTGTAAAAGATGGGGCTGGAGTATTGATAGGATTCAGAATGATTGGACTTCAGTTTGTGGTGAATATTGCTTAATGTATTTGCTATATAAGTTTCAGGGATGTTCAATGCATAGTTTTACAAACATATTTACAGGGAACACACTGTACAACGATATTTTAGTGGATGAGATGTTCCGCTCATATTTTGTAGATAAAAATAAAATTTGTTAATGACGCATGTGTTTTATTGATTCCGTTTTGATGATCCCGAATAGCAAAGTAAGCAATGGTCTATGAACAATAAAATTATACAGTAGCAGTAACAATGAGTAATACATAGAAACGTCAATGCAATCCTAATGAGGGTGCGCGGCCGGACGCACGGACAATAGATAAGAAAAGGCGAACAATGAAAGTCGATAATGAGGGTTCGGGTCACCGGAAATGAAACAGATTGTTGTTAATTGATTTCTGTATCTCCGGAACCATGCATCCTACGCGAAAACGGATTGCAGAAACGTGATCAGCGGACCCCAAAACCTTTTTTTTTTATTTTTTTATTTTTTTTAGGTTTGAAACGCCCTGGAGCGCGATTGCGCCAGAAGCGGTGGTGCGCCAGAACCGGTGAGCCACGGGATTGGTGCGCCAGAACCGGCAAATCACTACTACTTACACAATCTAATTCCACCAAGCCCGTTCCATCATCGGTCTACGAGACAAACGGCGAAGCGCCATCGTTACATGGTGGACATCCCACCCATACGCACCAAACGTTTTGGGAATACCTTCATTGTGCATACGGCTAAGGAGTGGAATTCCCTGCCGGAGTCTGTGTTTCCCGATAGCTATAACCTAGGAGTCTTTAAGTCAAGAGTGAATAGGTTACTTTTAGGTAAGCGTGCTTCATCTTCGACCACATCATCACTTTCCATCAGGTGAGATGGTGGTCAAACGAAACGAACCTATTTTAAATAAAAAAAAAAACCCTCGATTGAAAGTGATTGTGTTTGAGGTACCTATATAACTTAAAACTGAATAAAAAAATTGTTTTAACTAAAAAAATGTTACTCAAAACCATAAAAAACTCACCTCAACTCACACAACTAAAAATAATTCATTTTTCTGAAAACTTTTTTCAAGCAATATAGTCTTAACTCAAAAATTGGCTATTAATTAACTATGTGTATTTTTTTTTAATTATTGGGAAATATTTAATTGCTTTTATTTTATTAATAAACCTTTTATAGTATACATTTTTTTATGATCTATAACAGGATGTGAAATATACATTTTTCGTCGATTCTCAAAAAACACACATTTTGAGTTACAACAGTATTGTATTATTAGTGCGATATGTGAAAGTTTGTGAGGATGGATGGATGTATGTTTGTTACTCTTTCACGCAAAAACTACTGAACGGATTTGAATGAAATTTTACGCAGGAAAACCCTCCTACGTGAACGAAGTCGCGGACAGAAGCTAGTAATGTATAATATACTAACTAGCAACCCTTTAGTAAAACTGGTGGCAGATTTTCTGGCTAGACCACCTGTAAACGATATTATGTGCTTCAAGAGGCACGGAGGAATTTCAGTTTGACTAAGTTTTCACCAAGGATATGCTTAGAATATTTTATTAGTTGGTAAATCCTAATTCATGCCTAGAATGAGAATATCTGGAAGGGTTTTGAGGAGGCCTTTGCTCAGCTTTAGATAATTTACAGAACCTTTTATTCGCATGAAACGTAGTTTGAATCTGCCGCTTAGCTGCAAACTAACAAAAGCTACTGCAATGGGAATTAATAATCTAAACGAAAACTCAAATCATAATGATGATGAATGAAGTTACCTTTTGTAAATTTATAAATAATTAATTTAAATTAATTAATTATAAATAAATATTTATTTCCTTAAGATATTAACAAAAGCTTTCATGATTTACTAACAAAGACTTTTCTTATTTCAGATATAAAAGCCGAAGATTAGACTACAACGGTAAGTTCTTATCAAAATAATAATTATTTTTATTGACGATCAGATCAATCGAAATGTGTGATAATAATGCATTGTTGTTGGTCTTGTTAGGGCTATTGTCTGCTGCGGTTGAGGGAATGTTCTAATGAGATACCATGGCCTCAGAACGCACAGCACAGGCAACTGAAGGAACGGAGTGGATTTTTAGTCTTTAGGAGACGTTTAATTGTTTTGTTTTTTGTATTTTGTAAGTATGTAGCTAGGCTTAGGAGTAATAGCTAGTTTAATTATATACATACGACTTAATAAAAGTGGAAGTTATGAAGATAACTTTATATTATGTACCTAAAGCTTTAAAAATACGTAGATAGATTTTAGAGAAAAGAGAATACTCAAAAAATTAGCATTAAGAAGATCCACATAAGACTAACAATTCAGCCGTACCTTTAAATCCGCAGTCACATTGTCGCCGCCTTGAGTCTGAAGCCAGTTTGAACTGTATAAATCTGGTTAGATCCAGCTCGAGCCAGTTTTGGCGGTCGTTACCGAATCAACCTACGAATGACGAAGTTTATGGAGTCTTGGAAGGAGTAGATTTTCAGTAATTGTTTGTGGTGTTATGGCTCGTGAAACAAATGCAGTGGGTTTTTACTGGGGAAGTCAACTGGGGAAGAGGAAGAAGGGGAAGAGTAGTTAGTTATGTAGATCACATTAAACTTTAATTGCACCACCAGTCCCTATTAATCCACTCAGCGCTAAATCCACTGACGTGCATAAAAATTAGGTTACGAATATAAATACTATATTATATTATTTACTAGTACTCACGCGGGGCTTCGCTCCCGTAGATTCTATCACGGTAAAAACATAACTCTTCTTTTTTGCCGTCGAGTAAAAAGTAGCCTATAACCTTCCTCAAGCTTCAAGCTACTTCTATACCGAATTGCATCTAAATCCACCCAGTACTTTCGAAGATTAGCGCGTTCAAGCAAACAAACAAACAAACTTTTCCGCTTTATAATATTAACTAGTACTCACGCGGGGCTTCGCTCCCGTGGTTTCTATCATGGTAAAAACATAACTCTATTTTTTTGCAGTCGCGTAAAAAGTAGCCTATAACCTTCCTCAAGCTTCAAGCTACTCCCATACCAAATTGCATCCAAATCCACCCAGTGCTTTCGAAGATTAGCGCGTTCAAGCAAACAAACAAACAAACAAACTTTTCCGCTGTATAATATTAACATTAAATATTATTTATAAGTGCTGAATGACTGTAGAAACTCGTAGCAACACATATCATCTACACGGTTCAACTGCTCGAAGCTAACCGAGCTTGGCCCGTAGATAGGTGATCAGTGATCAGTGATCACCAGTGATCGGAGTAGGTAGATTGAAATGGGGTCTTTGATCCGAAACGTATATATTAATATGGACATTCCTCCGGAATTGGTGGATTATTAAAGAAAAACCGGAACTTATGTAGGAATTTTATTCTGCCAGAGTGGAAGGAGTCATTTGATCCATCCTCAAAAAAAGGTAGGAATTGTAATAAAATAAAAACTTTTTACCAAAAAATTAAACCGACTCCCAAAAACACTGCAAAGTGAAAAATAACTTTAATTTCGGTAGTCGGTGTCTTTAGTTTTGTATTTTCGTTTTTGGCACCGACTTCCGAAATTAAAGTTATTTTTCACTTTGCAGTGTTTTTGGGAGTCGGTTTAGTTTTTATTTCACTCTTTTTAGTTGGTCGATTTTTAATTTACCTAGTTAAAAGAGCCTAAATGTCAACTACTTATAACCTTTTACAAAATATTGCTTTTCCCAATGCTGGGCCGTTAATTTTTGAGGAGTTCTCCTGGTACTTCACCATCAGCTCTACATCACCATATGCATTGTAACGAACATAAAGTGCTTAACATCCATATTCAAGTATTCGAATCGCAATCCACTAAATACTTATTATTGAGTAGGTTCGGCGGCCATCTGTGGTCTTCATCATCAGTTCCACTTCCCCAAATGGTATTTTTTGAGAACAACTGCACAAGTTACTATAAGAAATACCCAAAACGCCATAGGTGTGCCTATAATATTTGAAGAGTTCCCTCGATTTCTCCAGGATCCCATCATCAGATCCTGACCTGGTGACAATGGGACCAATTTCGAAGTATACCCTTTCAAACAAAAAAAGAATTTCCCAAATCGGTTCAGCCGTCTTTGAGTAATCGATGATCATACATAAAAAAAAAAAAAAAAAAAAAAAAAATATACGCGTCGAATTGATAACCTCCTCTTTTGGTCGTCGGTTGATGAGCAATATTATTACAGATAAAAATAAAATTACATATAAACAATAAAAATTACAGATAAATAATGAATTAATTTAGTTTTTATACCTTCCTTTAAATTTCGAATTGAGTAGGAATAATATCACTACCAACATTAACAATGTTTAATTGAATCCGGAAATACCGGAATTACTTTCCGGGAAAATGGCTTATCCATGTTATTCTTTCTGTGTGCATTTATGATACAAGTACCAAAAATCATTTTCCCGACACCGATCACTGATTATCACAGAACATTTAAGCAGAATAAAACAATTCATTCATTCATTCGTTTTATTTATTCATTAACAATTAGGAGTTAAATGCATGCAATGCAAAAAACATAAAGGGCTTAATATTTTCATAAATTGCCTCAAACAAGGATTTGTTGTTGGTGCTCACTCTATAATTCGCTTTAAATTCGTCTTCATTAATTATTGAAAATGCTTTATCCGTATATCGCATTAGCCGACGCTCATTTCGTCTTTATTTTAATTATTTTTATGCAAATTACGTACAACACTGTATACTACTGCTAATCGTGCCATATTAAACAGTTATTATCAGTGATCGGAGTAGGTAGATTGAAATGGGGTCATTGATCCGAAACGTATATATTAATATGGACATTCCTCCGGATATTGGTGGATTATTAAAAAAAAACCGGAACTTATGTAGGAATTTTATTCTGCCAGAGTGGAAGGAGTCATTTGATGATTTGCCATCCTCAAAAAAAAGGTAGGAATTGTAATAAAATGAGCAATATTATTACAGATAAAAATAAAATTACATATAAACAATAAAAATTACAGATAAATAATGAATTAATTTAGTTTTTATACCTTCCTTAAAATTTTGAATTGAGTAGGAATAATATCACTACCAACATTAACAATGTTTAATTGAATCCGGAAATACCGGAATTACTTTCCGGGAAAATGGCTTATCCATGTTATTCTTTCTGTGTGCATTTATGATACAAGTACCAAAAATCAATCTACCTACACCGATCACTGGTGATCACTGATCATCCATTCTCAGGCATATTAATGATATTCTTTATTAACATAAACTCAAAAAAAAACTGAAATCAGATTAACTAAGGGATATCGTGTTATCCGTTTACTAGATTACATTTAAGCTGTAAAAAAGTGTTCGCAAAACAATGTATGTAACAACTACACCCTTAGTATGAGTTTGCGATACTATTATCGTGTTCGAAAACTATAGCTTTGTCTCTTTCACACTAAACTGGTACGTGTGAAAGAGACAAAGCGATAGTTTTCGAAAACGACAAAAGTATTTCAAACTCATACTAAGCACACTGATATAACATTTGAATACGAAGATACAATTACAGTTAAGTCTGTAATGTATGTTGAACTACTCGTATATGTATATTAAGCTGGCTCGGACCGGACATCGTTGCTCGCAACCGGCAAACGGCCAATCAGAGTTAGATTAATCTCAGTTAGTTAGTATAAGCTTTTTGTTACTATTCGGAACACTTATCATTTAATCAAAAATTTGTTTTTGCGGGATTATAATAAATGTAAATTCATTTTTATTACATTATCGACAATTTAGGTTGTGTAAACTCGAAATAAAAGTATTTGCCGGCTGAGGCGTAATTAACTTATTTGTAATTTATTTTATTAGGCTTAGCGGTCCGCTTTGAATGCAAAAGAAAATTTTCAAGTAGATTAATGACCAAAACGTCATAATTCTTTTTTAATTTTAGTAGTGTTTTATGCTGTTAACTTTTTATGAAGGTTAATAGAGAAACCTAACTATGTATATTCGGGTGAAGTAGAGAAAAAGTTACGCGTCGCTCTGAGTGGTGTAGAAAACAAAGTTTTCTTGCACTTGAACGACACGACATCTTATAGGTATTAGAGCTTATACTTCTACATTAATCCAGTAAAATCTTTATGACTTTAAAGATGTACCCTATTACAAGCATTTTATTCAGTTTCCCTCTTTCACAGTCGTGACACCATCTCATCTCATTCGTTCATAAAATAACGCTTTTTGTTACGGTTTACAGTTCATATACGTACCTACATATTTATATATCTTTCTCCGTGAACACAAGGCCATACACGTGAAACTATACCGAAAGCAAAATCTATCTGCAAAAAGCAATTACACGCCATCACTCTCAAACCATAGGCTTACATAGAACATCTAGCATAAATAAGTCCCACCAATTTGTTCTGTAAACGTCACTGGGGTCTTATGCGTGGACAAAATTACTACGCAAACAAAATTAGACAGCGTGCTGTCGTAGTGGAGTACTGGCGAAGTATGAAACAAATTTATGTTGTTAAATAAATTACTAGGCGTTGTTTGCAGTGACGGCTTTAGCTCAATAGTGAAACATATTTAATAGAATTTGGCGGAAATATCTTCAGCAGTAAAGGTTTAAAACTATCTTTGAAACTTTAGTTTTGCTGACATAGCGTGTGAAATTTGACGTTTTTGATTAGCAAGATATACGTGAGGAGAGAGAGAGGAGCTCGAGGCTAAATAATAGCAGCCGCGCGGGTCGATCTCTGAGGTTAAGCTGCGCTTGCGTAGGTTGGTCCGTGGATGGGTGACCGTCTTAAAGGAGATGTCTCCTTGCCTCGGGAAGCAAGTTAAGCTGTTGGTGCCGGCTGTCAACAGTCGTTACGGGTAGTCAGGAGCTAGAACTGGCTTGTGGATGTCATACTCTAATACTCGGCTGAGTGAGTTGTGATGGAAGAGGGTGAGAGACGTAGACACAGTGTGTAAATAGCCAAAAAAGAAATACATTAACCATTAATCTTTCAGCCTTTAAAGCAAGAGTGAATAGGCATCTTCTGGGCTCGCTCGTCACATCGTAGACCTCATCTATCGCAAAAAGAGTGACCGTTGAATGTGACCCCGACCACGCACTTCTGTAACACTCCCTGCATTGTATGCGAGCTAATACGGCAACATTGCAACGCTTACAAGTGTGCTCCGTTTGCTCAGTCATAAAACTGTTTTCGACACTCCCAATACCATAAATTGTCGTCAACATTACATTATTGTACTGTGTGTAATGGCTCGCATATAGGTACTCGTGCCGATTTCCGCGTCACTGACTATGAGATTGATGCCACTATCTCGCTGACTCTGTAGTAGTTTCAGTAAATGTATTGAGTTGAATGATTTTATTTCTTTGTGATTGTTGGGTATCACAGGATACACAGATAGTTGCATGCTGAGCTCCTGTACACCGACCGACGTTCAAAATGGGTTCGTGGAGCATGTTTTCAAACTATGCGCGTCGTAGGAACTGTCATTGTTTCGAAAATTTAAACACATCTTGTGGTGCATTTGAAATGGTGCTAGTTTCAAGTAACATATTAGACAGTCGTTACAGGTAATCAGAAGCCATAAAATATCTACCTTCCAGACCTACAAGCTTCTTGCAAGGGGTATCGTGTTATCCAGTTAATGCGCTATGGAGGTCAGATAAAGTCAATTGGTTACTTCAAGGCAACAGCTACGATAGTAGTAAACAAACTTTTTGGAATTCATTCAAATGCATATGCGAGACTGCAACGAAAGCGATGCATTTAGCATAGCATTTGTACAATGCAAGCCCATTTGTTGGAGCTGAGGGATTATTCTAAATCTGGCTTGCTACTTTTAGAAGTGCCTTAGGGCACTAAGCTTTGAATGTATCGTTGTTGGCGCGGGCGCCACAAAACCGTCGTTACGTGTTACAGATTTTCATTGTTTGGTTTTATACTTTTGGAGTACCAATTGTTTTATCGGTTAATATTTCGTGGCATGTTTTCTAAAATCTTGTTATAGTAAATAATGGTGGTTCTTTAACAAGTAACTTACTCATTATAATAAACTGCATGTTGTGCGTTTTTGACGGATTTCCAAATGGAGTCGAGTACATACTATGGTAGTTGATCGAAGCCACCATTAATTATTGATTTTTTTCTCTGAGTTTCTCAATAGCGGCTTAGAATTTGGAATTCCATTGGAAAGCACCGAGGGATGTCGACATGTTGCGAGGGTCACCCATCTACAGTCTGATCTCGACCAATGTTGCTTAACTTTGAAGATCGACCCACACTAACTTTATTATTTTAGACGACCTCCTAGTGTGCCTTGATATTGTTCAATTATTAAAAAATTATTGAGATTAAACTTCCTGTGCTCAATTTTAGCCCTTTAGTTTAACAAAATCATAGCATTGCTGCATGATAATTGTGTGAACATTACAGACACTATTTCCTCACAAACATAACGTATGCGAGAGTAAACCTTACTTTTCCTACAATATCATGACGGCACATCAAGTTTATAAATATACGAAGCGACGTTATGTAAAATACTTGTACTATTGAATGGTGTTTTTTTTTACAAATTGGTTATAAATAACACTTTGATATATCATTCTTTTGTTATAAATTTAAAATAGATGAGGCTTGGTGTTTCCTAGCTAATTACCCTGGCACTGGACTGGATTATACAAAAACAAAATCAAAGGTCAACGTCTCTTTTAAAGTCTAGACAATCCGTACGCACTGGACGAATCATATGAGAACTAGTTAGCTACAATGTAAGAAGTTTAAAAGTGTTATTTTATACCTCAAAATAAATATCATTTATCATTTAAACTTCGTTGTTAGCAGAGGAATTGATCTATTTTAATTCTTTCTCGGACCAAAAGAGACCTTCTACATCATATTTGTTGTATATTCAGTGCGGAAGTTCACATGACCTACAAACGGACGTCATAAACTTGTCTTTCAGTTTTTTTCTTGACGAGGAAAGAGAGATACATCGAGGAAAAACTATTCTCATGGTATGTGGATGTGAAATAATAAACTCGCTGTAGACTACTTCTACAGTTTTCATGACTGCACAATTAGGGTGTTATTGCAAATTTTCGTATAGTAAATGACATACGAGGAGGTTCTGTATGACATAGCGTGATCATACAACAATTCTAATAATAAAAAAAAAATGTTTGTTTTTCTAATTTCCTGTTCACTACTTATCAAGATTTGTGATAATTCACATATAAAATTATTCCCAAAAACATGGCTTATGGGCGGGTTATACTGGTAGAACTAAGTAGAGATAAGAAATACAAAAGAATATTTTAAGATTGTAAATTATAATGATAGACTTAATCATTTTCCTCAATATGCTTTTTTTTATGAGCCCGCTCTTAAATAAATTATGTTTATTTTGCAAATCCCTACTTCCCTATTAGTATCTGTATGTTATACTTACATGTCTAAACAACCGACTTTGATAAAAAATTGGTAAAGAGATAGATTACCTTATACAACATGTAATTTAAAGGGTATATACATACCAAGTGCATGGCTTCTTTGGATGATAACAAACGATATGGCAAGTAAGTCTACGTATGTAGAACTTATTACAAATTCCAATACACAATACCAGAGACCGAATTTTTCAAATTAAGAAGAACTAAAATAATTATCTTGTTATTGGCAAGTGACGTGGAAAGTTATTGACCCTCGTAGTGCTGTGACATGTTTGTTATGATTGGTATTCAAGAAATATATGAAACCAATAATTTGGTATCAATTCTTCGAGTCAGTTATTTTGTGCTGAAACTGTGCATAGACTCCATACCAGATGTTGTCTTCAGCCCTTTTGGATAGACATGGGGTTTCCGTTACACGTTGTATAAAGAACGCCATGTTGTGACGATAATCCTGTTTTTCATAAACCACAAGCTTTATTTTATAGTACCTACCTACTATCAGAATATACATTTAATAGATACATGTACACTTGCATATGAAATGGGAATTAGGCAAATACACAATCGGATGTAGTCGGCCAAATCTGTTCGATGCAGCTGTGCACCTGGCGATGTAGATATACCTACATAGATCTACATCGGTATACAAAAATGGCTAAGTAGATATAGGGTGTTAGTTCAACGGTTGTGGCTGTACTATTTACATAAATGGTTAGTTAGCATAGGTCAGTTAATAGAAGTCCTAGCTGAAATCTTTGTATTTATTACTAGCTGTTCCCCGTCCAACATCCTGGTTCGTGCGGAAATTTTACATATTTGCTCGGAATAAATAGTCCCCTTTTTGCTACTCAAGAATAAAATTAATCTCTATGGCAAATTACATTCTGGTCTACACGCCAACCAATTACATATTTGCATTATTGTCTTAAGTTGTGATTTTCCACGCAGGAGGTAACATTTAGGCTTCGTTCTAATATAAAGCAATAATCGAGCGAATATTCACGATCGGATCATCGGACATCAAATAAATGCTGCGGTATTTTATAAATACTACAACTCCGCGCGAGTATTTTGACGATGGGGTGGGATTATACTTTTCAACATACAAATATTCGTAAACAGAAAAAGTGTTGAACAAAATACTGTTATTTTAAAGCATGTTTTTCCTCTTTTCCAAATTCACACCATCCAACACGTTGCAGTACAAAATCATCAATAGTCTGCCTGCAGAGAACTTCGCTGAAACTTATCTATTGTGGAGCGAGACAATGTGTTACCACGAGATGTTTACACCAAGTTCGCTGTTATCATAACTTTGTAACTTGACATTCTTAGCGGTGTGTTTTGTTTCTCCTGTCCTATTGTGGTTGTGATGTAAATGTTAAGATGTGTACACACAAGAAAGATAAGTACGTCTAGATGGGAGCCGCGCGATAAAAAAATAATACTCCACCAGTTACTATTGTATAAGTTTCAGAGGCGCGCGGTCATAATGAAGGGTGATGTTTAATATACTTGGCTGTGGCAGGGCAAAATGCAGTAGTTCCATATGAGATACAGTTTTCCAGCTGCATTCTGTTAAACATAACTGCAAGTCGATGCAAACATAGCTGCGAAAAGGCTTGATAGATGATGATAAGAAAGAATGACTTTCAAAACACATTCTTTTTTTCGTATGCGGTTAGCAGGAACTAAATAACACTTTCTAGCATGATTATTGCATCCTTCTGTTGCTTCACTTTCAAAACAGATCTTTTAATGAAGCTTTTTAAAAAATAACGCAATTATCTAAACAAACAACTTCTCTTGGATAAATACAACAAATTACCCTGAATAAACCATGAACACAAGTTTGATGTCCACAATTACTCCAGTGCAGTAAAATTCATTAGTAGATTGGCGGATCACATATAAATATTTAACATTAAGCAGTAGACGTGCTCCATGAATTATGTATCTGAGGTGTCTGAGGAGCGGCACGCTGACGGAGCAGTTGTTTTAGTACGGCTTGAAGTACAGACGGTCGACGAAGTGATCCTATCAGGATTCTGACATTGCCTTTGGTGGTATGGCTTTGCTAAGATGTGACGCATAATTATATTCGATACGTACGATGTAAAGCATTTATTTATTGTTCATAGGCTTGCGTTTGATCATCATCTCACCTGATGTTTTGTGTTTGATTTTTCGAATCAGCAACTGGTTTGCAAAATATTTAACTATAAATTGGTTTTATGTTATAGTCACATATTTCCCCACCCAAAACCAGTTCTTTTCATTTCAGTACGTGGAAAGTATTGATGACCTTTGTTTAATTGTATTAAACGATATTAATAAAAAGAAAACAACATTAACGAGACACATAACTACGGAACCATACGTTGTGTGGGTACACACACGCACTTGACTGGTTTTATTAACTTGATTCATTAGTATTTGTGGCATGTTATAAATATAATAATCCATTTTTCAATTTTGTTTCTTAGTGCTGATTTATGACAGCCGTTTGTATCGGCCTTTTGACGAGCAACATTTGCTGAAGTCGGTACGTGGATCAGTGACCATCTTAACCAGAGAGTATATAACCACTTGAGAGCGTATGGGCCGATTTCTTTGAAGAACACGACTACTCTGGGCCAGGGGGGTCAGAAAAATGCAGAGCTGCAATTGGTCAGTTCAAGGCCAAGTTGCGTAGATATGCCTGGTTAGGGATTGGTCTACTTGATTAAGGGAAAGTAGTCGATATCGATAAAATTGATGTTTACATTGTAAAAATGCTGAGTAAAAATTCCATAATAAATATATTTTCACTAAAATCAGTTGTGTCAACAACTGTAGCTTCAGCAGACACTCGGTAATAATTATGTTTTTGGTAGTGAGTCATTAGATGATTTATCTAATATAATATCTTATAATTTATCTAAAGTCGGTTAATGTAGATAGGTAGTTTATGACGACTACCTGAATTGAATAAAAAAAAAATAGTTTAATTTTATAATTATCGATAGCCGTTAAAGGTTTTTACGATAAAAATACAAAGGAAAGGCAGGGATAAAATAATTAGAATTTCTTCATGTTAGAAAGAGACTTTTCCAAAAGACAAGATCAACACGGGACACAATTTTGTCCCTGACCACCCAAACCACCACTTTAAATAGACCTCTGCGGTAGCTTATAATCTGATTAAATGATAAATAATTTTCATATTATTTAATTACTGATGAATAGTTATGTCATCCATTTGGTATTTAGACATCTGGGAATGTTTTCCACACCACTTCAACGCGCATGAAAGCATTATTATGCGTTATAAATTGCATACAAAAATTTAAAATTTGTAATTGTTTAGCATGCACACAGGCCTAATACTTGGTCACAACTAAAATGGTTCATGTATCGTAGCCAATATATAAGAGCAAAAAGACTCATAGTTTTCGTGCGTCGGGGCAACGTATGCGCGGTCAAGTGGTTTTATAGTCTTTGATCTTAACATATCGAAATTCCTTTGGAATTCAGAAAGAACGCGAACCTTCCAGGCAGTCATTTGTTTATCTTTAATAGTCGTTACGGATAATCCAAAGCTAGAAAATCTGACACTAGTCTTGTCAAAGAGTTACCGTGTTCGCCAGTTATTGGGTAGTGGAGGTCAGTTCAAGCTGATCCAAAGAAAGTCGGGTATAGGCAGGCAGATTGATCGCGAGTAACTTAGACCACCCTTACCAGTCAGTAAGGGTGGTCTTTTACTTAAAGTGAATAACATTTACGTTTAATATCCAGAAAATAAATACAAGTTGGCTGATTATGATTGAGAGCGGGTTTACAAGGGATCCCCTGTGAGTAGTAGTAACATACATATATGTATGTGAAGACATATTCTTAAGTAGTTCTTTGTTTGATCTTTTTTGCGTATGAGAGGGTTAGTGTAAGTGAGGTTTCTTTTTGATCGTTTCTTTAAGCAAGTGATTGTTAGTAGAGTAAAGGAATATAATTTTGGATTGCGATAGTTTGTATAATTTTAAATATCCGCTAAAGAGTCCGCAATGCCCGCACAAATACAGTGCTATGATTAGTGTTATTTAGAGTAAGTGTATGTCGTTACTTACGGCTGAAAAAGTTTTTATTCCCTGACATAAAAATTGGTAAATTCATGTACACAAAATTGGGCTTTTGCACACATTTTGAATTTATGAATTAGTTTAATTTCATCAGACTATTAAAAGGCAGATTTCAGTGTCAGTATAACAAAATAGTAGCTATGGTGTTCAATGTCCGTTCTTCTATATCTATTTATCGTAGACATAACTTAAATCAGTTGTATGGTCCAAACGTTATTTTTTAACTTTAACACTTAAGGAGAATGCCAAGGTTTCCTTCAAGACTCTGCCAGAATCGACAAAGATGAACTATATATCATAAAAAAGGAAAATAATTATAGAATTTTACTGTATAATTAGTTTTCTATAAGAAGTACACCAAAATAAGTTAAAGTTCTTTGAAGTTAATCACTTAATACTTCTAATTTTAACGATAACATGATATCATGATATCTAATGATTGAATAATAACTATTGACCTCATTATTAGTGACAACTACAAGATTAAGTGTTACCAGCACTATGTAACTATTCTAAACTATATCGATAATTGAATTGGATTGCTATAAAATATTCAAAAGTATAACTAAACATTATTTATTATTATAAGAATTACGAGTTATGACTTTTGCAAATATTAAATTCACTTACGTAGATTCGTAATGATATTAATGTAATCGATTTGCAAGTGCAATTTCATATCGATGTTATTTTATTTTGGTATTGGCAACATTTCTAATTGAAATTGTAGATAGAAAACGTATTTATAAATTGAATAACTTTTTAAAATGACTTTTAAACGGTGTACTTCTACAGATTTTGTTTATACTGTATAATTCTTACTATTTCATATAATGAATTATCATTAATTTAGAAAGTCTTTCGGACGCTACATGATTCGAGCCGAAACTTGGCATTCCCTTTTAAGTGCCTGTATACGTATTACGAACTGTGTATGTAATTCTTGGCGCAAAGATACACTATTACAATTCAGCATATAATGCTGTCATAGATTTATAAAGTTTTATTACTTTCTTTAAAGGAAGAGATTTTTTGCTATTGTTATTTATTCAATTAAGTGATTTCTAACCTTGCTTCTCGTATGGAATCTCTAAATCCATCTCTGAAAACTCCAAATACTCAGATGACAAAAAATCTCTCCAATTCATTTACCTACACAGAATATTTAGACAGTCGAGCTGTCAGAATATCATCAAGACCCTCATCAGGTAGAACAGACAGCGTATGTCAGTCACGACGAGATCCGGTCGGACTAGCTACACGGGAAATATTGAACGTGACAAGTAACTTGTTATTATTCTTAGAAAATTCAATTCTTTCTTTTTCGGTTTTTCAACTAAAGTCAAATTATGTAGCCAATCTAAAGAACTGTTGTTTTTTACAATCCATCCATCTGCTTAGCCTTTTACCAACTATGTTGTGGTTGGCTTCCAGTCTAACCATGATCTAGCAGAGTATTAGTGTATTACATGAAGCGACTGCCTATCTGACCTCCACAACCCAGTAGCTGGGTAACACGATACCATTTGGCTAGACCAGTGTCAGATTTACTGGCTTCTGACTACCTGTGACGACTGTCAAAGATGTCGAAATTACAGCCGGGACCAACGCCTTAACGTTCTTTCCGAGGCACGGGGGAATCATACCGCAAACTTGCAAACTCCAGTCTACTACTGAAAAATATATACCCTGATACGATGTTATACCCCTTGCTCAGCAGTAACGCTTGCGATCACGCTTCGTGTTCGAACACGTAGCAGTTTTACAAGTCTAATTCCATTTTTAAATTTAAATCTATATCTATATGTATAAAAGCGAAATACTAGTCACCGATTAATCACGAAATCTTTGAACTAACAAGTAGTAGGGCTCTCAAATTTTGTTGCTTGCTTCTCAAACGCAAAATTGGTACGTAGATACTCGCTAAGACGGGATTTAGCGAAATTCCCACGGGATCGGGATTTACAGGGGAAAAACTTCCCACGCGAACGAGCGAACTAGTTATATAACCATACTATCAGTCGCGAGCAACTGATAGTATGGTTATATAACTAGTTTGTGTGCAAGTAATGAATTGTTTCAAGTTTATACATATTTTCACACAAATTATATATTATTATATAATGTTTGTAATTTGTGTTAAGAGTGAAATTTTCGTAGGTACTTTAAAAGGAGCATTCGTGTTCACGTCGTGCCTATCGCAACTTTTATGAAAAAATAAGTTAAAAAAGACGTTATAATAATTATCTCTGTTCATAATAATATTCAAATTGTTTTTGCCTCAAAGCATTAGGTTACAAAAAACAATAGGTATGCTTTAGACGTCATTCTGCCATGAACAAATCAACAAGGAAATAATAATATAAAGAAAAAACATACCCTCACAAACACCAAACATATGAAACTAGCTCAATTCCCAGCAGCCAACCAATCGCGGAGCAAATTTTTTCCGAGTAAAATTCCCCGAGGCATTAATCAGGCGTACTTAGTCCGAATCCATAGCAATAAAACATATCGGCGTTCCGTATTGACAATATGATCCGGGTAATTCCCGAACAGTCCGATATATCAGTTTAGTTTGACAGTCGGTAAAACTCGCGTCACTTTGAAATGTAGGTGATATGTGTGGCTTTGGCGTGTTGTGATGAAAATAATAATGGCTTATTACTGATTACTAGTTTTGTTAGCTGTCACGTTGGGACTTTGTTTGACAGACCTGTGGAAGATCGATTCCCTTATAGTAGGTACGTGTTTTTAGAGAAATATGTATATGCCAGCAGTTGGTGTCACTAGGCAACAGGATCTGTTCTTTTAAAGCGACTTTGTATTGAAAAGCCGACCCTAAACTATTTATTACTAGACTTCGCCCACGACTTGGTTCGTGTGGAAATTTTGCATTTTCTTAGGGAAAAAGTGGATTATGTTGTAAACTATAATGTTTGCTAATCTATGATGCATGCATGTTCTAACATACTAAAATCAAAACATTCACATTATAATAGTGGTATGATTTGTTTTTAAACGCTCTATAAGGACAACTTCATTTCATGATATGGAGGAGGTCAAACTAGGTTTAACTTAGTCTATGAATAAAGAGAGCAACCGATACATTTAACAGCCGACCGCGTCGTCAAATAAACGAATGATTAGCCTTCGACAGATACATTCTCGTTACAATACAATAGAGTATTCTGACGAGGCCGACGCTTGCGACTGAAGCTCAATATTATCTCTGTACCTATTGATTATCAGGAGGGTACACTCGCATATTATACGCCGTCTTTGATAATTGTGGTGAATACAGTTCTAACCTGTATGTATATTACAGCTATGCGTACTGAAAGGTTAAGCGGATTTGGTTATATGCTTCTAACTTAATCCTAGATGATTTGAATATTATGTGTAGATCATAAATATGTATAGAGATACAAAATTACCTGCTTAAAGAAAGTTAAACCACGATTAATGTACTTTATAGAACATGTAATCTCTTTTGCTTTTTTATTTCCTGCCAGTTTATAGCTAAGGGATGGCCGGTTTAAGGCATTCCGTCTCACACACTCCTGACTGCTTGCTCTTTCAGTGAGATTGTTTTATAGCTCTGTCAAAGAAAACACAAATGTTAGCTGCGCACGGGAGAGACACACACCAGCTATCAGCACTTTCTGCACGCTTGCACATTCAGTGTAACTACTTATTATTGTTCTCTTAGTGTCCTTTAATAACACTGCAATTTAATTATTCATTGGTCATTTGAGCTAGATCAGAATACATTAACGCAGTCATGCTTGGAGGCGTCAAACGTCCAATGGAACGCTAAAAGCAATTGTGCAGCCAATACTTGCCACTTCTTTGAAGGACTCGGTTACAAAGGTGATAATATTATTTATTTATTTATTTAAGGTCAGCCAACAATTGTTTACACATATCATTACAATACGATTGAAAATTTTACATATACAAGTGTAACAATCACTTATAGGCTAACACCACATGCACAGAAAACGGATCAACCGTGTACAAAATTAATTATTTTTACTAATTGATACAATAGTTTAGGTTAGTTTTGTTCTTAAGATTAGGTTAGTTACACACAATACAATTATCACAAATTCAATGCATTAATAATATGGATACAAAATAAATATTAAGAAAGAACATTAATTATAATTAAAATAGTAATTAAGGTAATAAAATAATAATTTAAAAAATATAAAAATAATGCGAACCTTTGATAGGGCCCAATCAGATTTCTATTACGTCTTTAACTAGCCTATGACTATTCCCACTTCTGGGTCACACGCCGCGCCGCCTCTCTACAATATGGAAGTGGCTGCAACGATACGGGCTCACAGTTTAAAACGAGAAAACTACTAGCCTCGCGATAGTTTTGTCCCTTATCATTTAATGTTCACTACAAATTATATTTAATTTTTTCAGGTACACCATTATCACAGTATGAAGATGCGGTGAAATTTAACAAGCAGCGTATAAAAAAGTAAGTACATCAGCATTTTATATTTCTTGACCATCGACCAATTTGTAGGGTTTATGTGGAAACTGGAACTCCAGCTCGACTAGTAATGTCCAGTCATAAAATGACTTCCTTTATTAATGAAATTCTCAGATACACATATTATGTATAAGCAGAATGTTTCAGAAATGCAATGCACATAATTATGTGACGGTGATGTTCTGTGTGCAATACAGTGAAGAAACATTTAATACTTGCACCTGAATGCTTGAATATAATTTGTTTATAACTTTTAAGTTGTTTTCTGTATTTTGTAAGTCCTTTATTTTTTTCTTTTGCTTCTGTTTCTTTAGTGTACTTAAGATATAGCAAATTTGCGTTTGAAACCCTCTCTTTATAGGCTAGCATAATAAACTAAAACATTAAATGATGCTACATTTTATTTTGGAACAATTTAACCTAAGTATTTCTATACATAATAAAAATATAAAAATATAAACATTAAATGATGAAAAACATCAGTTAAAATTAAGCAAACTCATAATTTAATAACTAAGACAAAGATGACCAAACAATGAGAGTCCCCGAAATAGTCAATTCTAGATATTTGTTTTTACGTTTGAACTAAAATTATACGTAACTGTTTGAACTAAAATTATACGTAATTATACGTAATGTATTAGAAAATGTTAAAAATATTTTGTCACTACAATAGCATTTTACTCTCCAAGTAATCTATCTAATATATCACTTTGTAGCACAGAGGAGAGTTGCGACTCAACTGTCAATATGCATTTACGGAGTTTGTCTTTAGGAATACCGAACGAGACCTCAGTGCTAAATCTAGTAAGTAACAGAGGAGTTTCTAGAGAGGAGTTTCTGGACTGTATTTTATACCTTGATATTTGTATAAGATTGACGTCTACATGTTGTTGTTTATTTTAATAGCTTTTTATTTCAATTCTCATCGTTCTTACATACCGAACAACCAAAATAATGTAACGAGGATTTTTGTTCTATGTAATTACATTATTTATAAGTGTCAGTGAAGTCTCTTGCGCGTTCTTCTCTATACAGTTGTACACTTCAAAGGACAATACAATAACTTTTATATCAGATAGAATCCATACAGAAATAATAACACCAGAACTAGCTTTACCTTCCTACACGCAAATATGTGTGTATGAAGGTGAAGTGAGTGTATCATGTGTTGTGTACTTATGTGGTATCCAAAAGTATTATTTAAAAACTGCTCATCTAGTTTATTTTGCGTAAACCTGAATCTAGGTTACTGCAAACTGATTAAATAACACCCTATCTGCGCCTCCCCATATCATCTCCCAAACACGTTATAAACATGAAACTATTCCTCATTCAGTAAGACCCTAATCAACACCTAATACGTGTTATCAAGATGAACTAACTAAATGTTCCCGACGGCCATTGAAACTGTTATGAAAGATATCCTTATAATATAGGCGAAGCGTCGCTAAATTGATGGAGGGACATCTTATTGGATAGTGATCCCTTTTCTTATACGTAATGACTGGGTTAGCGAGGGATATGTGAGGGCATGATAGTTTATGTTCACATGAAACATAATTTTCCGTGGTCAGTAGTAAAGGTTAATTTTGGGTTATAAGGAAGCATATTTGGTGCTGACATAGTTTATGAATTTCAACGGATAATGATTTTATACTTGGAATAATAAACGGACTATCTACATACGAGTTTATATGGCATTCGGTACGCGAGTCAAACTCACACTGTCGGGTTTTCTAATACACGCTTTAGATAGTAGTCTTTTTCAAAAATATAAAACAGGTCTACAGAAATTCTGGAAAAATTTGTAACTCCATTTCCCCATCCTCCTCTGCAAGGTTAAAAAAGAAGCAAAAGTATTTATTGTAAAAGTAAGTTCATGATAAAAGTTAATTGTTCAAAAATACGCTATCGTACTGATGTTTGCTGTTAGAGAACACATTTCTGGGTTAAGCTCACTTTTGTACATTTAGCTGTCCTGTTGTATTTAATTTTTATGTTATTGTGTGTGCAATAAGAAATTCTGCCTTTAAAACAAGAGTGAACAGGCATTTTCTGGGCTTGCTTGTTCCATCGTAGCCCTCATCTACCGCTTACCGTCAGGCGAGATTAAAAGTGGGCTCATTCTGAATAAAAAAAAAGCAAAATACTGCTATAAATATTCAGAAAAAAGCACTACAATACTAATCCTGAAACAAAGAGTAAGCTTGAAGCATAATTTAGCAGACGCTTCAGATTAAACCGCGGCCGGAGTTAACTGGTCATAATCCAGATTTATTTGACTATCAGCACAAATAAGTGCGATCCTACTACACGAAAGTCTACTTAGCACTATTACGGTGAAAAACATTTGCGCAAGAGAAGGTTCATTTACAACTAAATGAACCTTTTTTGCGCAAATTCTTTTATTACTTTTGCAATACTTGAAAAATAATGAAGTGACCATGACTTTGTCCTGCATTAATTAATTAATTGATATATTAATTAATTAATAAAATCTATATTATTATTTATTAATACATATAATAAAACAGTAAAAAGTGTGGCTGTACATTTAAATTTTATACAAAAACAATAATTGAAGTGGGTTAAGAAACGATAACACGGCAAAAAGAAAGGTCTGTTTGTCTATTATTTACATGCTAATCTCCGGACCTACTGGATGCATTTTAATATTTGGTAAGTAGATAGTTGATATCCTGGAATAACCTATAAGCTTTTTATCCCAGAATTCCCACGGGATCGGTATTTACGCGGAAAACCCTCCCACGGTGAACGAAGTTGCGGGCAGCAGATAGTACAGTATAAACCAGGAAAAATATAAGATACTGTCCACTGACAGCATTTATTTCGATTAAGCTTTTAATGTATAATTTATTGTCAGTATCATTGTTTTGTCAAAGCGAATAGATCTATCTTACAATTAAAGCGACAAATCAAGACCGGTTTCAACGGCAACAGGTCAAAGAGGTCTGGAACGTTTACAGGACAATAAGGATATAATTGTCTTTCCCACTTGCGACGCTTGCAACGGAAAATAAAAAATAAAACTTTGTTATTTACAGATTTGAGTCCAGAGGTCTTAAGAAAACATCTCTTGGTAAGTGCATAGAGTAAGTAAAACGTGACAGAAGCGACATTCATGTTGGACGCGTATCCGACTGTAATCTTGTCGCGTATCTTTTTATTTTTACCGCAGCCGTCTTTGTTTGAAAGTAAAGTTCAAAATATCGTTCTGTATTACGTAACAAACTGCCATCTATGCCACCACTACGAACTACAAAGATCGATCTGACGTCAGAAAAACCACTTCGTGGTACCCAAGTTTTTCGTGCAACTGGAACATATACAGCAGCCCGAAAGCACGCACCGGACAGATTCGCAGTCGCAACAACCGTCTGGGCGGAGGATCCTTTCTTTTCAATGAAGGTTTGCGGGATACACCTTATTCCGCGTACCTCTATCATATGCTGTAGTATTCAAATAATCATATTACATGGAGTGACTGAAGCATGAAGTGAATACGCGAACAAATGCATCCTTAAAATGTTCTTGTGAATGTGTGTGTGTGTGTGTGTTCTCTTTTTCAGAATATATACGGATGTGACATTGACTTGGAACTACCGCATTAAATTTTTTAACGTGGTTTTTCTTGATCGATGTATATTTGAAGTTCTGAGTGTTTTTTAAGACAAACATCCAAGAAAATATTTTATAATTAAAGGTTAATTTGAGATATTAATAATGAAATTATACGAGAGTTTGATTCTGGTCCTTTCTCTTTAATATCTTCAAAAATATCTTTTTTTCTAAAGCTTCGTCCTGACTGCTAGACACAATCATTATAAAAGAAATAATCAGACATTACTAAGTTGTTTTACTTGACACGTCTGGTACGGTAGGAAAAACATTAATTTTTCCCATTTTTTTCCTAACGTTCCCCAAACAGAACCTAATACTCAAAAATCGCGGAAAAATATTAGATTAATGTCAATCAAGCTATAACTTATACATTTGTTTCCGAAATAGAGCAAAAATACTAGAATGCTCTAAAGCAGGGTTTCCCAATATTAGCCAAGCGACCAAAATTTTATTTTTTATCCAGAAAGAGTCCAGTAGTGACTAAAAGATACCTATATCAGCATGTGCTGAGACATCTTGATAGGATCCGCGGCGACTAAGTAAAGTACGTAGAGGCATATCTTTAACTAGAGGATTTCTTGACGGACTGTTTAGAAAAGTGGATAGGTATATTCTTTATAAGGTACTTCAGCTGCAGCTGGTTACACATGAAACCGACCCCAACATAGTAAAGAAAAGGCTAGTACACATGTATTTCGCATCGTACGAACAATTATAGAAATCCTGGTTCGCGCAAGCAGAGGTTACCACACAACTAGCCTTCATACAATATACCCGATAACAATCATTACAAATACATACAACAATAAACTTAAAATATTAGTATTGTGTCGTTTTAACAAAGATAACATGATGATACTTCCTAAGTTGTGACGAACATATTTTGTTACAAAAACACAACAACAGTGAACGTTAAAATTCCCCAAAATAAAAATAAAAATTGGGGCCTCTAACTTTCCCGTTAGTAGCCAAGCGAATGATAATTTGAGATGGGTCTGTAAAAGTTTTCGGGAGCAGCCATTGTTACCTTTGACACCTCAATAATGTATGTATGTATGTATGTTGGACAGGTATCCGCAACTCCACGACCAAGCGCATATTTTGCGTAAGGGTAGGGATCTTCTTATTCTATCCATGCCAATTCCTCCAGGAAGGCGAGCAACGCCCTCGTTTTGCTTACCATTTCTCGGAGGGTACCTGGTTTGCCGAAGTATTTAGTCCTGTAGTCCGCGACTGCAGGGCAGCTCAGTAGCAGGTGTGCTGCTGTTTCGTCCTCCTCCATGCAGGCTCTGCAGAGTGGGCTGTCTGTGACTCCTATTACATTTAACTTTTTTTTTTTGTTTATTAAAGGATCCATGACCGGTAAGGGCGGCTGTCATCAGCCGCAATTGCGGTTTAGACAGTCGTAGGACCTGTTTTGACAAGCGGCCATCAAGGGTCGGGAGAGCCTCTTTAGCCTGCCTGCACTCACCATGGTTCTCCCATAGTTTGTGGTGTAGGTCTCTGGTACATTTCCTTACCAGGTGACGCAGATAACCGAAGGGGAGTGGTGTAATGGGTTCAGGTCTCATAATCGCCATACTCGAAGCCCTTCTAGCGAGTTCGTCCGCTGCATCGTTGCCTCGGGAGTCGCTGTGACCTTTGATCCATTGAATGGTTATATTGTTGTGTCTACCAACCTGGTTGAGGAGATTGTGACACTCCAAGATAACTGTGTGGCTGCTCAGTGCTTGCAGGACTGCCATGCTGTCCGAAAGTATGCGTATTGAGTGGTCCACAACTTCCCTGTTTATAATAGCTGAGGCTGCCAGTGAGATCCCCAGGCACTCGGCCTGAAACACTGTGTTGTAGACCCCCAATGGTCTGGCTATACGAATATTGAGATCCTCCGAAAAGACTCCTGCACCCGTACCAGTACCTGTTTTGGAACCATCGGTGAAGACCCGTACCTCAGAGGGGCACAGCCCCTCCCAGCGGTGATCCTCGTACAGGTGGATTCTGTATTTTTGTCAAAGACAATTTGTTTGGGCACCCGGTCATTAACTGCCTTCGTTATGGGGAGCTCGTTGTTGAGTTCCTCAAGCAGAGCGGTGTGCCTTGTTTCTATCTTACCCCAAAGGTCCAGTGTTTTGAGACGTACTGCTGCCATCGTCGCTTCCTGTTGTATGAACAGATGGAGTGGCGGGAGCCCCAGCATAGCCTCTACAGCTGCTGTCGGGGTAGTTCTCATGCAGACCGTTATCGCCATGCAGGCCAGCCTTTGCATGCGTTGTAGTTTGTTAATGGCTGTGACAAGCTTGGTGCGGGGCCACCACACCACGGCCCCGTAGGTAATCATGGGCCGAATTACAGCGTTGTACAACCACATAGTATTTTTTTGGGGATAGGCCCCACTTCTTACCTATCATTTTCTTGCAATGCCAGAAGGTGATGCCAGCCCTGTTTAATTTATAGTCTAGATGTTTACTCCAGTTTAGTTTACAGTCCATTATGACCCCCAGGTATTTAACCTCGCTAGACAACTGGAGTTCTGTATTGAACAGCTTAGGTAGGCGATGAGGGCCTAGTGTTCGTTTATGAGTGAACAAGATTAATTCGGTTTTAGTGGGGTTTACCGACAAATCATACTCCCTGCACCATCGCTCCACGATGCGTAATGCTTGCTGGGTGAGGTTACAGATAGTTCCTGTTACCTTCCCAGGCACGAGGATCGCGAGGTCGTCTGCATAGCCTATTGTGCAATAACGGTGAGCATTGAGTTTCGTGATGAGGTCATTGATCACTAGATTCCAGAGGAGAGGTGATAGCACCCCGCCCTGTGGACAGCCTCTGGCTATTAAGGCTACCTGCTGGTCTTCCTCAAGGCGAACCATACGTTTGCTTAGCATGTTTGTAATCCAATCAATAAGTACCTGCTGTACCCCATGTCTGGAGAGTGCGGCTCTTATGCTGGAGAAGTTTGTTTTGTCGAAGGCTCCTTCGATGTCTATGAACGTACCCAGGCAGGAACCCTTTTGGTTGATCGATTCTTCAATTACGGTGACTACCTGATGAAGAGCGGATTCGGTCGACTTACCAGCGCAATACGCGTGTTGGTTGCCGTGCAGTGGTACTGTTTTTAGAGCGCCGTCACGTAGCTCCCTTTCACACACTCTCTCCATTGTTTTTAATAAAAAGGAGGTCAAACTGATTGGGCGGTATGATCTTGCGTTCGTGTAGTCACTCTTACCTGGCTTTGGGATGAATATGACTTTCACTTCCCTCCATACCTTTGGAACGTATCTAAATGCCAGGCACGCTCTCATTAGGGGCACCAGTCTTGTCGCAAGAGAGTTGCCTCCCCATTGAAGTAAGGCAGGGAAGACTCCGTCGGGACCTGGCGCCTTAAAAGGTTGGAAGCTTCGGATGGCCCACTGGACTTTCTCCAGCGTGATCATCTTACGAGCGTGTAGCCAATCATTGTCTGATGGTGTTTGGATTTCGTCCGTCCATTCGGTTACCTGCGCGAGGACGCTACCTGGGAAGTTTGTTTCGATTAGGATACGCCTCGTTTTTTCTGGTGATGTGGACAGTGTGTATCAGGTTTACGAAGTGAATCAGGCCCAGAGGTGTTCTGCTGTGCCAGTATCTTCCTTACCCTGTTTGCTTGTTGGCAAGATTCGATGTTGCCACAGAACTTCCGCCATCCAGTGGTTCGTCTGAATCTGATGCTTTTTTTGTAGGCGGATTTGGCGGCATAGTAAGCCCCCCAGTCATCCTCCCTGCATGTGTTCATGGCCCTATTGAATGCCTTCCTTACCTTCCTGCGTTTACGCTCCAGATCCGCTCCCCACCAGGGCTGTTTGCCCGGTGTGTCACGTGGTGTGATTTCTGGGCATGCAGAATGGTAGCTGCTGATCAGTGATTCGGTGAGATGGTCTACCTGCGCGTCTATCTGAGTCGCATCCACCAGGTTCACCAAGTCGCTTGTAAGGGCAAGCCTTGTGTCAAGGCTGCGTGTATAAGCCACTCTATCCGTATTACGTGGGTTACGTCGAGGGAGTTTAGGAGTAACACAGACCTGGATGTCGAAGCGGATCCACCTATGATCGGAACATGAGGCCTCGTCAGATACCTGCCACCCAGTGATGAGTTCCGCTGCACCCTCCGTTGCTAGTGTAAAGTCTATAATTGTACGACTGCGTTTGGTCACGAATGTTGGGTCGGAACCTGTATTAAGAAGGGATAGGTTAGTTGTGAACAAGAATTCAACTAGGGCCTTACCTCGTTCGTTTTGTGTGTCCATACCCCATAAGGGGTGGTGTGCATTGGCGTCGGTCCCGATGACGACCTCATCCCCCCTGCCTTCACAGTGGGTCACGAGGCGGGCCAGTTCCCGAGGAGGCGGCGCCTCTGCCTAAGGCATGTAAGCCGAGACGAAGACGATGGCTTTCTCTTCGTGCCCCTGCTGTATGGTCATCTTTGCTGCAGAGACATCTCTGCAACAGAAATCGTATAAGAACTGTGTTTTGACATTACCTGTAACGTAGATGCACGCCCTCGGTTTGTCGTGGTTCGTGTTGACTAGGAGCTTACCTCCGAGATTGGAGAGATTTCGTACTTGGCCGCCACTGATCCACGGCTCCTGAATCAGGGCAATGGCCGTGTGTTGAACCTCCAGCCACTTGCGTATTTGGGCCGTCGCAGTCTGGCTGTGGTGGAGGTTCGCCTGTATAATTTTACAATTTGACGAATTGGGAACCATCTTTGACGGGACCCTTGTCATCCAACCCCAGTTGTAGCCCGGCTAACAGGTCGTCGAAATCACTCCCACCCGGGACAGAGGATGGTGACAGTGTGATGTCATCCATCGCCTCTCCCGATGCAGGGGCGGCGTCCACAGTGTCTGGCACTGCCTCAGCAGCTGGATCCACCGTGGTTGTAGCCGGGTTGTCTTGTGCACCTAGCGGTGGTGCAGTTTGGTCCCATCCTGGAGGAACGTCAGTAAACCTGCTGTTCGCGCCCTGGTACTTGATGTATACCGACCCCAGACCAATTGAGAGTCGGCGATTGTGCTCCATAAGTATCGGAACTTGCTCCTCCGGAATGGCCAGCATCACAAACCAGCATGCTGCTTGTTTTTCGGCATGCAGAAGAACCCACCTCCTGACGTCGACCCACTGGTTCTGGAACCAGAGGGCTCGCCCAATGTAGGTCGCATCCTCGTACAAATTCATGTCGTCAGGGATTGCAATTCCGCAGCGCACGCGTTTCTGGATCTCCGACTGGCTCTTGACGACTAGCGAGGTGCTAGCCGGGAGAGTCAGCCCCGAGACTGTCTTCCTCAGCCATGCCAAGGTGTGGTCGTTGCCGCACCACAGTTTGAGGACACCTCCGGTGAAAGTGGGCTTAGCATGAAAGATAAGCCCGGGAGCGCCCTGTGTAGAAGCGAACGCCGCGAGCATTATCTGTTCGTGAATCGCCGCTAATACCTGCTTTGATACGTCCTCGCTGATGAACCCTGTTTGACCGCAGGTAATCGCGACGTTAAGGTGCTCACTAGCGGCCTGGGCGTAGCTTTTGTTGTCAATCCGTTTGGACTGATCAAGACACGGCCGCTTGTGCTCACCCCGAGGCGATAAACTCTCGTTGAGAGCTCGCTTAGCCGCAGCCTGATCCTTCCCTACGGATTGGTGTGATGTGGTAGCTACCTCGCCTGGACCTCCTGCGGAATTGAGATTCGGTTGAGTGGGCTTGGGTCGGCTATTGCCGGCTACGTCCTGAGACCGTTTCCCTGCAGAGAAGCTGAGCTTACCTGGCTTGGCCGTATTGGCCGTGCTAGTAGATGCTACCTGTTTACTGGGGGGGTGAATTTTTCCTTGTATCCCCTCCTGCGTTCCTGACGCCGCTCCTTGTGATCCCGGTGTTCGCCACAGCTGGACCGACGCCCGCGCTGGGGCCTGCAGCGGATGCCACAGGTTTACCAGGGGCGAGCGAAGTGCCAGAGGCACCTCGCTTGGGAGTATTGTCAGCTTTCGCCGACTCCACTCCTGCGGTATTTTCTGGCAAAACGTGGTCAAGGCATGTTTTATTTTGTGTCGGGAGTGTATGTCCTGGAGAAATGCCGTGAAATGCCAACATGTCAAGGTAGACGTTCGACGAAGGGTCTGTAGTGTTTTCACTAATATCAATGTTGATATCACCTACTACAATTATATTTTGAGAAGATGAATATTTAAGTAGTAAGTTATTAAGTGATTCTATAAAGTTTCCTACATTTTTATTACCAGGGCGGCGATAGATTGCTATTACGACAGTATTATTGTTTGGTTTAAATACTATGCAATTTGCATCTGTTACTTGTGCGTCTTCCACTTCCACTATTAAATCCTGCCTGTGATAGACTACCACTCCTTCATTTTGGGTTATATTGTTAGTAGAAACCAAATGAGTGTAGCCGTCAAGTATGGGTATATTAGGGTTAGATAATAACCAACATTCCGTCAACACAGTGTAATCCCAATTAACGTTACTACTGGTAATTATTGGTAGTAGTCCATCAATATTTCGCTTGAGACTTCTTATATTCTGTTGGAATATTTTCATACAATCTTTAGAAACCGGAAGGAAAGAACTGCATTGATCAGTATTACAGATGGTCGACTTGGCAATCTTATATGAGTCAATTTCTTCTTGAATATTACTTAATTCATTGAATGTTGTGTGTATTATATATAGTATTTATATATTGTATTATATATGTGTGAGGCGAATAATTTAGTAGGAGTGCTTAAAAGCTTAGTTTTAGATTTTATGAAATTTATAGTGATTAATGGGAACTTGAGACAATAGAAAATATACATGTTGAGTTTACAAAGTCTATAAACATTTTGTAGGTTTAATTGATTATGAATGGGTGCTTTAGGATTTGTGTGGTGTTTTGAAAGTATTGTGATAGGTCTGCTCGTGATTTGAAATGAATGGTATTTGAATAATGGTGTGTTTATTACGGAGAATATGATAAATTGCGGATGTGTGTTTCTATTAGTGTGGCACAAGGTCTTACATGCAATTTGATTAAACAGACAATTTAATAAGTTAAAAAGTGGAAAATAAAGAAATAATATACAATTTGAATCTAGTCACGTGTTTTTTTTTCAGTTCGTCTAAGGCCTTTTCATCATCTATCCGTATACGTGGTTCATTCGGCTTGCGTTAGGAATACTTTACTATAGGATGTCCCGCAACTATCATAGCTGTAGTCCTTTTTCAGAAGTCTTGCCAAATAATACAGATTTTTTGCCTTTTTGGTCAAAGTTTCCGCTATGTATATTGGTTTTGATTGCCCTCTCATATTCAAACTACCCGTATTCAATCGCTGATCGAAGCTTTTACCTTTATTGAAAGTCTTTGTAGCTTTCAAAAAACTTTCATTCTTTAAAACTGAATTTAGTTCCAGTATGATCGGGCTTTCGGGTTTGTCCTTCAGTTTCATGCGAAAAACGTCACGGATATCCGCTTCCTGAATGGGCTCACTAATGACAGAACCTAATTGTTGTATTAAGACTATGAGGTTCTGCTTATTCTCCGTTTCCGTTTTAGGTACATTTCTTATCTCAATCGAGGTAGACAGTGATGCTTTTTCCAAGTATTCTAACCTTGTTTCTAATGTGAATATGTATTTTTTCTGCTGGTGATTTTCTTGTTGAAGGTTTTTTATTTTGCTTACAATATCATTATAGCTATCGGATAGGTGCTGCATTGATGCTTTTTAACCGACTTCTAAAAAAGGAGGAGGTTCTCAATTCGGATGTCTGTATTTTTTTATTTTTTTAATGTTTGTCCACGCATAACTCCGTCGTTTGCCAACCGATTTAAAAAATTCTGATCTTGTTAGAAAGGGTATACTTCCCAAATGATCCCATGTAAATTTTATCGAAATCGGACAAGCCGTTTCTGAAAAATCAGCAAAAGTCTAAAAAAATGTTTACGTTGATGATCTTTTCGTTTACGCTGCATTGCGTTTTTTGTTCGCGCATAACTCCGTCATCTACGAACCGATTTGGAAAATTCACTGACCCACTAAAAAGCACGAAATAAAAACTTTTTTGCAAAAAATAAAACCGACTTCCGTATCAAAACACTACAAAGCCAAAAATAATTTTAATTTCGGAAGGCGGTGTGAAAAATAAAAGAAAATACAAAACCAATAACACCGACTACCGAAATTAAAATTATTTTTGGCTTTGTAGTGTTTTGATATGGAAGTCGGTTTTATTTTTTGCAAAAAGGTTTTTATCTCTTTGTTTTGGTCTAGAACGATCTCCAGGGATGTTTTCAAATTATCAAATCTTTCAATTTGCTGATTTCTAATTTCCTCAATCATATTCAGTAAATCAGACATTGTTGAGTTGCTGTCCGTAAGATCAGTTAATCTTCGCTTGGGTCTCCTAGTGATGTTTGACTCGATAATGTGTTCGTTATCCTTATGAACATGGAGCGCCGAGTCCGAACTGTGATGTATAGGGATCTCAGTTTTTGGTGGAGTGCGTTGTGTCGACATATTGTTATTTTATTTGAGTTTTCAATGTGTACTTCAATATCAAATTCTATGTATACTTTACTATGTTAAAATTAAAAAGTCCAAAAAGTGTCGCGCGCACGCTCAGATTCGAACTTGCACTTTTCGGTTGCGCACGAAGAAGTAGCACCATACACAGCGAGGCCAATTCGACCGTACTATAAGTTACTAAATTAGCTTTCTAATAGTACAGACTGAGTGCTTCGATGCGTAACCTGTTTTTGTAACTTGAAGGTCACAATCACGGCACACGACACTGTTTGAGTAGATCTTGTTCTACCCTCTGACACAAGAAATGACACTTCGTAATGTTGATTTTATAATGTTTTTGGTTAATATAATGTAAGTTCACTGATCTGTGGGATTGTTTATTTACACTTTTGTTTATCACTCAGTTTTATACACTTTAATGTTTTGAACTTTGATGAGACTCAGTAAAACCAACTTTAGGAAATTTTAAAAGCGGAGCGCTACAAGAACACGTCTACTCGCGGTGGCGTCTCGAGCGGGGGGCTGACAATATCTTAGTAACAGAATGAAATCCGTTGGAAAGATCAAAGGCGTTTAAGGATAAATTCTCAAAATACTTAATACTGAAATGCCTTTGTCGTAAATCAGACACACTTGAAAAATTTTAGGTATGTCAGAGAAAGGAAAGTTTGAAAAATTCTTTGAAGGTTAAAGTGTTTGTAGAATTTATAGTAATAACATAGAATTCAAGTAATGTTTTGGTATCGTCATTTTAATTTTAAAGTATTCGTACTAATGAAAAAAAAATTGCTGTCTGTGTAGCTGATAAATGCAACGAAAAGTATTTTTGTATATATTTATTAAGCCATGAAAATTTTCTTTCACTTCACTTGTGCATTCAAGGGTCAGAGATAGTATTGTTGGTAAAGCCTTATCACCTTTTTTGTTTGTTACTAAGTACAAAATATTTGTGTTACCAAAATCACTACCATTTTACTACACAAAACTTATACGATCAAGATTCATAAGTCAACATTCTTACTACTATTCTATATAGTATTGAAAGCTTAGCAAAACATAAGCCAAGTGTTTCATATTAACATAAATATGAAAGCATCATCTAGGTTCATACCCATCTTAAATTAATACAGTACGTTCTGTTCGTATAAATAAAACGAAGCAGTGTAATTAAATATAAAGACTAAGCAAGCAAGGGAGTGACATCAGCTTACAAAGATCTGAGTTTCTTGCAATAGACAGTACCCAACTAGCACAAATGGGCTGCATTAGGGCTTTCGAGCCTATCCGATTATTACTTATGGTAATAGACGTAAGCGCTAGAGCATCTACTACAGACTTAAAGCAGCCGCTTTAGCGCTATTTGGGCGCCATTTTATGCAACCTAAAGTTCCATTTAACCTGCACAACGGTTGCATAAAGGTTCCTTAATAGCTATAACGATTTATTAACGCTATACTAAAGCTCTCGTAGCGCTACTTTTGAATGATTTTGAACTACTTTGAACGAATGAATTGATTATAGTTCTTTATTGTATATCTTCAGTTGACATTATTTGTAATATTTTGGTGAAGTGTTTTCGTCGCCATCATGAAAATAAAACAAAAAGAAGTAAAAGTTTGTATTCTGTATTAGCAAGATATATAAAGATACTTAAAACGCTGTCCAGTTTACTGTAGATATATAAGATAATTTTCGAGTGCTTTTAACGCGCTTTTATGATATTTAAAAAATTAACAAAAGATATGTGATATTTTTTATTTGTTATACAGAATAAATTTTATTACCGTATTTTAACGTGTCGATAACTTACTATTCGCAAGTGGCCGATTGTTTACCGGTACATTTAATGCACATTTAACTGAAAAACCAATGTATATCAACTCAATTTTGCAAGTGAATTATAAGTTTTCTTAAAAAATCATGGCGTCATTGTAATGTAGTCATAACCTGCAGTTTTAGTTCTAATAACTCCCTTTTGAGAATCATAGCGCTAATTTTCACCCTTCTAACGCTTCCAGTGATTTTTGTTCCCCTAGTGCAACTCACAGCCACAAAAAGCTCCTATTTCCCTGTTTTTGAGGTTATAAGATCTAGTTACGTACTTATTCGTTTAGCATCCATTTTTATTAAATGTTTTATAATAGTTACAAAAGCGGCTGTAAAATAGCGAATGGATTGAGCCTGCAAGGAATGACTATTGCTACTAAAGGCCTTAGTTACACTGATGATTTTTTTGTAACTATAGTATGCATAAGAGTTTCTATTATTTCTATAATAAAACTTATATTAACACTCCAGTAGGCGCGCCTCTATTTGGGACGTTAGTAGTCGCGCGCTCTACATTTGTAGAACATATTTAATGATGGAGTTTTAAAGCAAAGTTTCATAAATAAAAAAATATTGAGATAAACTTTATTATTATAAAGCTAAAACAAACAAAACATAATCATATTTAAACATATTAAGAACTAAAAAACAGCCTTTTTGAAAATAACAAAAAAAAACGCAAAATTTTTGCTCTTAACGTTATAAGTCTCATATTTCTTAACCAGTCATGTCTTCCACCTCCATTTCTTCGTTTTTGGCACAGTCGGGACAAAGAAGAACCTGATGGTCGGGACAAATCCACTTATTACATATATAACAAAGCTTCCTGGTGGATTTCTTGTGTCGTCGTAAGAACCGCACATTTTGTCCACAATATCCGTATCCAATGTGCGTATCGTGCTGAGATTCTTCCAACCAGTCCTCTTCTTATAATCGATCTTCAGGGTCACTCTCTGCTATATCACTAGGATCAGTGTCTACTCCCTCCAGCCATCTACTAATTCTCTCTTCATCAATGCGGGAAGCCATTTCTCTGAAAAAAAGGACCACTCTTGTTACTACTGACCTTACAATAAGTTGTACATATCATAACAATAAAAATAAATAAATATAACAATAAATAAAAAGGTAATAAACATTATTACAACAAAAAACATGAACGGCAACTTACGAGAAAAATGTCACGTGAGTGGTCGCGCGCTCTACAATCATAGAAATTCACTTTTGGCGCCAAATTTCACAGAAATGCGGCCGTGTCCATCGCCGCAAGGACACTACTATTGTTTATTACCTAGTAATAGAGGAATACTAAGAATGTGTGCGTGAGTGACCTTCAACTTGCGACAAAATTCAACAAAATGTACACGCGTTCTACAATGGTAGAACGCGCGACTATTGGAGTGTTAGTATAGTAGTGGTTACTATAACTATAACCTATAAAAGTTACAATGGAAACCACTGTGCAGCTGTGAGTGGCAGAATAATAATAATAATAATATACGTTTATTTGGACTCAAAAAGCATACACGGACAAACATTTACACACAATTACAATTAGGTGTACACACAATAAAAACCTTAACATAAAACTAATTAATGACATTCATTGAAATGTTTGAGTGAACTCTGGTACCCAAGAAAAGATTTAACTTGTGTTCTGGGTACCAGCATTCTCTAATTAATTAAATTCAAACATTTTTGACATTAACTATATTGGTTTAAGTTACTAAATTATATTTAAATAATCTACTTAATCATTTTAAATTTTGAAGTGGACGGCTGAGACTGTATGTGAGTGTGTATGCGTGTGCGTTGTAAGGTAGTGTGCGTGTGTGTGGTTGCGTGCTTGTGTGTGCATGCATGCGAGAGTGAGTTCGTCAGTGTTTTAGGCATGTACATGTTTGAGTGTGTAATATGTGTCCGTGAGAGTGAAATAACGTGTAAAGAGGAATGTGTATGATAAAAGTTATATTTTTAGTAGATTTTCGGTGTCCTCGTAATTCTTTGATTGAAGCCATCCAAGAACTTTTCTTTTACATTCACGTAAAGTGGTAGAGTAAATGGGACAGATTTTATTAATTTTATTATATATATGACTCCCAATCCCGTAGAAATGTCGCTTAGCGAGTGCCGTTCTACAGCGTTGGGTAGGGCATACCCTATAACATTGACGTTTGTCTTGAGAGCTTGGATCATACTGTAGGGACGAATGCTTACGCAACACAGTGTGGAGTATATAAAGCTGCCTTACTGACCAAACTTGACATTCTTTGTACAAACTTGACGTAGGATGTCTGAAGGGTTTGAAGGACATAACCTTCAAGACCGCCCTTTGCGCTCGTTCAACTTGAAGAAAGTGAACTTTAGCAGCAGCACCCCATACAGTAACACAGTACATAAGTACTGTCTGACACAGAGCATAATAAACTATATGACTCCCAATCCCGTAGAAATGTCGCTTAGCGAGTGCCGTTCTACAGCGTTGGGTAGGGCATACCCTATAACATTGACGTTTGTCTTGAGAGCTTGGATCATACTGTAGGGACGAATGCTTACGCAACACAGTGTGGAGTATATAAAGCTGCCTTACTGACAAAACTTGACATTCTTTGTACAAACTTGACGTAGGATGTCTGAAGGGTTTGAAGGACATAACCTTCAAGACCGCCCTTTGCGCTCGTTCAACTTGAAGAAAGTGAACTTTAGCAGCAGCACCCCATACAGTAACACAGTACATAAGTATTGTCTGACACAGAGCATAATAAACTATTTTTAAGACGTTGCTATCAGCTGAATATCTCAGTTTTTTAAATATATATATGAGTTTTCTGACGCGAACAGTAAGAGCATCTATATGGGATTTCCAGTTCAATAAGCTATCAAACTGGACTCCCAGATATTTAACCGTAGCAGATTTTGCTAATAGCGGGCAGGAGCATAGTGAGTCGAATGAAGTTGGAGAGCAAGAGTGTGCTTTTAATATAATGGAGTCAGGAGCGGGTAAAGTGGCAGCTTGCAAAGCAAAAGGTAGGAAAACTGTTTTTGACAGGTTAATGGTAAGAAGGTTGTCATAAAGCCAGTTCATTACGGATGCAAGGGCATTTTCAGCATGCATTGTTGTTTCGGACCAGCTGTCACCATGTATTAGCAGTGCGGTGTCATCAGCATAAGCGAAAATTGAACAATTTTTTAAGGACATCATGCATAGCTGGTTTATATACACTAAGAAAAGCGTTGGACCCAAAATTGAGCCCTGAGGAACACCAAAACTTATATTATTACTGTCGCTGACCACTCCCTCTATCTTGACACACTGCGTTCGGTCTGTCAAATAGTCTAGAAAAATTTTCAGGGTATCACCACGAACACCACTTGCTTCCAACTTTAAAATTAGGTGCGGGACGGACACAGTGTCAAAGGCTTTTGAGAGGTCTAGAAAAATACCTAAGCACTTTTTTTGCTGTCTAGCTTAGCTACCGTATTATCAATAAACGAGCTAACAGCGTCTTCAGTAGATTTGTATTTCCTGAATCCGTACTGGTTGTTAGCTAAAAGATGGTATGATTCCAGAAAGATAGTTAGTCTATTATTCAATACTTTTTCTAGAATTTTCGATAAAGCAGGTAAAACAGATATAGGTCTATAATTATTAACACTGTGTCTGTCCCCACTCTTGAAAATTGGATGCACAAGTGCTTTTTTAAAAGCTTTGGGAAAACGTCCAGATTTGATGGCGCAGTTGATTACGTGAGTAATGACTAGAATTAGCTTCCGCGAGCATGATTTTATAAGGTGCGCTGGTATTCCGTCCCAACCCGTTGCAGCATCTGAACGCAGACCGTTTATAGTTCTTTCGACCTCAGCATCATCAGTTTGTAAAAGAACGAACGAGTTTGTAGGGGTGTTGGACGTGGGAGTAACGGAACGAGAGCGGGGAGTGAATTTTTCAGCTAGGTTTTTGCCAATCGTTGCGAAGAACTTGTTAACATCATTAATAGACTTATTGCCATCAGGAGTCATAGCAAGTAATTCTACGGGGGGGCTTACCGTTTGGTGCTTATCAGTTATTTTTTTGATAACTTTCCAGGTTGTTTTGGGGTCTTTCCCGGCTTTTTGAAATTCAGCTTTTTCGTATGCAATTTTTAAGTTCTTAAGTAGCTTGTTGCAGAAATTGCGATACCTCGTAACCGTTAGTTTGAGAGTTAGATTTGCAGGATTTGACAACAGTTTTCTCATCATTTGGTCCCTATTTCGAATACAACGAAGTAGCCCTTTTGTAATCCATGGCTTAATAATTCTGTGCTTGGAAGGTATATGAACTGATTTTGTGTGTTTCTTTATAAGTGAGCCAATTCCAGATATCAGAAGGTCAGCCGCTATATTGGCATCGTGGACTTCAAGGATCGGGTGTAAATCCATATCATTAATATCAGATATTACAGACGTGTAATCAACCACTACCCGATTTATTGTTGGTCTAGAGGGTACCTTTGCAGATTTAATATCGAGAAAAATTGGCTTATGGTCGGTTATGTACGTATCAATGACTAGCACAGTGGAACTTAAGTCAGTCCTGATCATCATATGATCCAAACAACTGGTGCCACGGGTAGGAAATTGGTGCGAGGGGAGGAATCCATGAGTGGCGACCAGATTTAGGTATTCATTAGCTTGTTGATTTAGGTTAGTCGGACTAATATTGATATTGATATCGCCCATTACAGCAACATTTTTATGACTTGATGTAGCTGTAAGCACAGTATTTAAACCATTAAGGAAGTTATCAATATTCCGTACAGAGGGTGAGCGATCACATAAATCTATAGTATTTAAGTAACAAAACAGACAGCTAGCTTCAGGAAACTGGGGTTCAGTAATTATATGGGGCAAATATGTTTTTACGTAAACAATGACACCATCGTTTTGATTTCTGGGCGCGCTAGAATGGTATTCAGTGTAACCCTCAAGTGGTGGAATTGTCACCGATGTGCTTAACCAGCACTCCGATAAAATAATAACATCGCATGTAATGGTAATGCTACTTAAAAATACTCTCAAACTATCAAAATTGCAAGCAACACTAAGAATATTTAATTGTAATATTTTGATGGATGTATTTGTATCGACAGTGAAACTTTGCACATTTCAGGCTTGCAAATATAAGCTTCAGTTTTGCTAAATGAATCAATATCATTTGAAACAGAATTAAGATCGAGCATTACGAGATTTTAAAAGGGGCACAGGAATATGAACCATTTCCGAGGAGCTTAAGTTGTGTGTGATAAACAAAAATAAAGCATATACCTACATGTTCAAGCCTATTAGCCACAAATGTTATGTACGAGGAACGTATATCTATGTATTTATTGTAAAAATTACAGTTATTTATGTGTTGTGTAAGGATGTATAATAATGTTGTTGGTGTGTCATTGCTAATCTTAATTAAACAAAACATTAAATTTACAACTATGAATTTAAAAATACAAAAAAATAAAAATTAAATTAAGCCTATTGTTCGGTCCGACGTGAAACAGAACGCACCTTTTGGCTGGCAACATTAATTATCTGTGGGCTTGACATAACTTTTTTCACTTGACAGATAGATTGTCTCTTGTTCCCGGTTGGAAAAAATGTCCGCACGTTGGGACCTGTTGAGTTAATTATAATTGGTAAAATATCGTTTGGAATCGCCTGTTGAAACCGATAATTGGGTCACGGTTAACTATTGTTTGAAGTTGTAATCCCGGATTGACGAAAACCCTGGGATATTTTTGGATTTATCGCCGGGTTGTTGCCACCTCGTGGCACGCGCATTTGTTGGAAATAAGTAGTGATAAATAGCTTCAATCCGGTGCGAGTTAGGGCTGTGATGCTGATCTGAACCGCGCCATCTGGAGACTGACGCCTTGTGACCGTTCAGAACACTTGACTTACATCACACTTTCAATTACTCACCTCATTTACATACATACCACACTTGGGCGTGACCTAGGAAGGTCGAAGTTGGCGGACCCAGCACAGACGGTTAGTGGTAATAAGGTATTTATAAAGCCTCAGAGGCTATAGGCTATTGTGTAACTTTGTTTGAAGAGCAACGTTAAGCTCCACGTACCGTGGACAGTTTCGGACACCCCAGTTATCGTTGCACTGGCCTTATTGTAGGACTGATCATTTTGGTAAGCAGAGCGTGGGTTTTAATAATAAAATCCACATAGTAAATTGGAAGTTTTGAAAATAACTTTAGTTTAATTACTTAACATAATTTATAACTTAATAAGTTTTGAATATATTACCATGTCATCCGGGCTATCTAATTGAAGTTGAATCAATTGAAGTTGTATTTGTAATTTGTACTGTAGCCCCCTTTTGTTGAATTGACAAGTAAGATTTATTTGTGAAATTAGGAATTATTGGTTGTATTTTGACATAATTTGGTATATTGTTGTAAAAGTTGTTTGGTATTTGTTGCAATTAATAATTGAATGTCACTGATCTGAATTTGAAAGGTTATCTAAATAATAATCACACATTTGTTAACATAACAAGAATTGAATGGTGTGGATTGACTTATTGCATTTATTTGTTTATTGGATTGTTGTTAGAGATTGTCCGGAGCAATATTATACTTCAATTGTTGTGTTTATTGGTGTTCATTATATTATATGCATGCCATGGCGCGTTGCCCGGCCTTTTTGAATTTGCACGTAAGTGCCCGCCGCCGAATTGTCAACGCACGCCGTTTGTGCTTCTCGTGCTTGGGGGCCCACTTTCATCGGGACTGCCCCGACCCCCGCCCGTGTAGAATTTGTGAAGGGTCCCACCTTGAGATTTTGTGCGCCAACGCGAACCGCTCCAGCAGACCAGCTTCTGAGGGGGGTTCGCGCAGGGGGGGGGTACCCCGGAGACGAGCACCGGGCTGAGACCCGCAATTCTGTACGCCGCACTCCACCCCCCGCGCAAGTTGAACGGGAGCCCCGCGAGCGCCATTTGGTCTCCCCTCGTCAGGGAGAACGCGCATTGGCTGCTAGGCAGCAGTGGCCGGGTCGGCGCCGCTGCCTTTCCCCTCCGTTGGCGGAACGTCCCCGGCTGGAGTCGCGCCCTCCGCCATTCGGGCATCCGGTGGGATATGCCCCTCCAGTGATGGCGAGCGGCTCGGGACACCGCGCAGACGAATATTTTGATTGTTGGCCTCGTCGTGAACGAAGGCAGCCTGGATGCGGCGATCGGTCGCCGCCCAGGCATCACTAAGAGATTGACGCCTGCCCCGCTAAAGGACCCCCCGATCAAGACGGTTTTGTTGCCAACGGCCTCGGTCAAGGTCTGGGGACCCTTGGGTGACTCGATTGTGGTCTGTGCCATTTTGGACACGGGAGTCCAGGGTTGCCTTTTGTCGTCTTGGTTAGCGGGACAGGTTGGCCTGAAGGTGAATGACCTTTCAGGCAAGATTTGGGGAATTGGCGAACCGGCTGACACCACTGTTGAGGGAAGGATTTGGTTTGAAATCACCCTTGTGAGTTGTCCGTACCCTAAAATTGGTGCTCCTGCCCTTGTTATAACTGAACTTGGTTGGGACGAGCCACTTCGGGAAACCCTATTGGAGGACGGTTGAGGCACTCTAGCCTTCCTTATGGGGCCCGTCGCCCCCTTTTGTTGCCCAAGGAGGGCCACTTGGTTCAATTGTTGGTGACTGATCGTCACACTAAGAACTCGCATGCCGGTTGCAATGCACTGTTGGCCATTCTGCAGCGAGAAATTTGGATTTTGTCGGCTGATCGCGTCAATGAGGCGAGGCCCTTTGCTGGCGTCGTAACGGACTTGTTGGTCCCCTTTTGTTGAAGACGTCCACCCTTCGTAATAGTAAGATTGTTAAGGCTTATTTGTGTGTTTGTCTGCCTGTCAACCAAGGCAGTACATTTGGAGCTGGTGACCTCCCTCGCGACAGAGGCCTTTGAGGCGACTTTGGAAAGATTTGTGTCTCGCCGTGGGTTGCCTTCTTTGATTAGGTCTGATTGCGGTACGAATTACAAGGGTACAAGTAACTATTTGAAGGAGGTATACGCCTTCCTTAATGAGAGCAAGGTTGATATTGGTAATGGTTTGGCCCGCCGAGGGGTCACTTGGTTGTTTGACCCGCCAGCCTGCCCCCATTGGGGGGGTATTTTTGGGGCCGCGGTGAAAGCGGCAAAGGGACGCTGGCGGAGATTGTTGGGAGACACCGTTCTCACCTTTGAGGAACTAGCTACGGTATTTGGCCGCATTGAAGCTGTGTTAAATTTGCAACCTTGTCCAGACTTCCAATTGATTAGCGGACGGGTGGGCCCGTCCAGGGGGGGTAGATGTTCGGTCCGACGTGAAACAGAACGCACCTTTTGGCTGGCAACATTAATTATCTGTGGGCTTGACATAACTTTTTTCACTTGACAGATAGATTGTCTCTTGTTCCCGGTTGGAAAAAATGTCCGCACGTTGGGACCTGTTGAGTTAATTATAATTGGTAAAATATCGTTTGGAATCGCCTGTTGAAACCGATAATTTGGTCGCGGTTAACTATTGTTTGAAGTTGTAATCCCGGATTGACGAAAACCCTGGGATATTTTTGGATTTATCGCCGGGTTGTTGCCACCTCGTGGCACGCGCATTTGTTGGAAATAAGTAGTGATAAATAGCTTCAATCCGGTGCGAGTTAGGGCTGTGATGCTGATCTGAACCGCGCCATCTGGAGACTGACGCCTTGTGACCGTTCAGAACACTTGACTTACCACTTTCAATTACTCACCTCATTTACATACATACCACACTTGGGCGTGACCTAGGAAGGTCGAAGTTGGTGGACCCAGCACAGAAGGTTAGTGGTAATAAGGTATTTATAAAGCCTCAGAGGCTATAGGCTATTGTGTAACTTTGTTTGAAGAGCAACGTTAAGCTCCACGTACCGTGGACAGTTTCGGACACCCCAGTTATCGTTGCACTGGCCTTATTGTAGGACTGATCACCTATATTACAGCAACAAGCAAACTTATAGTTAGTTATTTCTTTACAAGTTTCATCAAAGTTACAATAATATGAACGAAAATAGTTTGATACATTGTCTAATGAAAGTATAATATATTGTTTTTTTTTTACTATAATTAAGCTGTATAAGAAATGCTGAGAATATAATTTATTTGCGTATCTACATAGTAACAAACAAAGTAAGAAACCATTACTGAGCTGATTTTTGAAGGTTTTTAAAACATGTTGAAGAGTAGATTTTCGTAGGTTTGAGACCCTCTTTTTCGCGGAGAAATATCTTTCCATTTTGAAACCAGCAAAATTTATAACCTTTTAATTTAGCAAAGTTGCGTGCTTCAAAGAATAGCTTCCTCATACTGGTGGGAATGTATTCAGTGACGTATATTGGCCTTTGTTGTCCACCGATACCGATATGTCCACTATTGAGCTTATCAGATGTTAATCTATTTTTATTAAACAGACGCGACGCCTCAATAACTTTATTTTTTTATAGGAACAGTAAGAAACTCAGCAATAATAGCTCTGCTTGTATCCTTTTTACCTGGAAGGCGGTATACATCACGTATTTGAGAACGTTCCACCTGTGCCTGGACGGCACTGCAGGTTTTTAGCACTATAGCTGTCAGGTCGGCAGTCGATTCGTTCTGAGTAGAAACTACATTTCTTATCTCAATAGCTGATGAATGGGAGCCTGTTTACAAGTCTTCGACCTTTTTTTCTAGCTCTGTTATGTATTCTCGTTGATCCAAGCGTTCCCTTTCCAAGTTAGCGATTTTCAGTTTCATACTATCATATTCACCATCCATGAAGTCCCTCCACTTCTCAGTTTCTATGTAACTTTTCTGAATTTCTTTAATTTGGTGTTTTACTTCCGTGATATCAGATGTGAATGGCTTTGGTAGTATTTGATTCAGCTTTTAGCACCTTAAGTAACTTTTATAGCTATAGACGTTTACGGATGCAGATATGCAACTTTGAACTGCTTTTTGAACCCTTAAACCGCTATTTTACAGCCTAAAGTAACTAAATAAGCTGCTATTTCCACTAATGTGCTCGTTGGGTATCCTCGCCTCAACTCCTCCACCCCTTCTTATCTCCTACCTCACTTTCAGGTGACCTATACACTCACGTAGGACATCAAATAAAGGTGTGGTAACGAAAGTACACAATTGTTATAAGACCGCCACTTCCAAATCAATTTGTTAGTTCAAACTTAGGTTATTTACTATGGGAAATTTACTGTAGACGCAGATACAGGTAAATCGATTTGAGAGAAAAATGAGACGGTGTCTGTAAAGTTAGATGTTGATTTTCTTTTTGTATTTGTGAGATGGTTTATCGTTAAAGAGCGTTTCCCTCGCAGTGTTTCATACAAACTGGCAAGTACTTATTTTTAGAAATGAATTAACCGACTTTTATGAAAATTAGTTCACAGACGCATGATAATTTCGTCTTAATACGGTTAAATGCTTTTCTAAAAAGAGTTTATTCTCATTATCCATTACCTTGTTAAGCATAGTTAAAAACAATTTTCTTATTAACTTAGTTGTGTGTAATAGACCTGTGACTTTATATATATACCCAACAATAACGGTTTAGTTGGTAGACACTAAAAGTAAGCTGTTTGCTTACTTTTAGAACTTTTAGAACTAGATTTAAACTGTCTCCTAGCTGACTTTTCTGAAAAAAAAAGCAACAAAAGTCAGTAACTCAAATGTGTAACTCCTTTTTAAGTTCCTTACAAAACGTTCTGGTCAAATCATAATTATGAGAACCATGTAGGTTAATGACTGAAGTGATCTTTTGAGGTAAAAAAAACAGATACGAGTGGACCGGTTCAGACAATGCAAGCATTGTTATGTCAATTATTGTGTAGCTCAACTTATATAAGTTTAAGGAGCTCAATTTCTTTATCAGATACATATCGTCTCTAGACTTGCACTTCCAAGTGTTGTGATTTCTCTAACTAACACCCTGTATGTACTCCTTAACAATAAAACATCGATTGAATATCAATTTGCAATAAGAATAACCTTTTAAACAATTAATTTATTGAAAACTTTAAACCCATGTACATCCGCCCTTACAAGTTTCACAGCACATTGTACCAATGTTAGGTTAATTAACAGTCACTGAGTGGTACCGGGTACCCTGAATTAGTAAAGTTTCAGGCGGCGGTCACCTAATCTCGCGAAGGGTCGGACAACGAGTCGCTAGGTATGTACGTATGTACTTGTGTCGTAGGCATACCATAAGTAAGGTTTGAATTCGGGTTGGTATTATACGGGACTTTCTTAAGTGGCTATTACTGTGAGAGCGTACTGGCGAGAAAATAATCTACATACTGTACTTTTTATTTTTTACAATATAGGTACAATTTATGCTGGAGACAGTGATTTTTGTTTTTGGGATGGATTTCAATTTCATTTTAAACCCGACAGAGTTGTAGCCTGAATCTCAGGTAAAAGTTATCCGGAGCTTGATTTGGGGTTGGTCAGTGGTCATACTAATTACAAAACTCCTATTTACCTTCGGGTTCGGGTTTAGTAAGCCCTTCAGACCTTACTAAACCCGAACTCGTGTAAACTCGAACTATGTCAGTAAACGCCCAAACCATAAGCTTCGGCACTCGACTTAAGCAATTATTAAGTCACCGGCGTACTTCAAGTTGTATAACTATGGCTCCTGGCAGATATATTGGTTCGCTTTAATTACTCAATATAATTAGTTTTGATTAGTTTTTAATTGGTGTAGTGAAACATTTTGGCGTTTGTAGGCGGTTCGCGCAATGCTGGTTCGTGTCTAATACTAGGAGATATTAGAGAAGATTGAGAGATAGGCGATTATTAGGGTGAGTGAGGCTGTAATAATTTAACGTAGATAATTTATGGTGTTGTAGAGGTCACTTTTTTAATAAAAATCTTCGTGCTAATTGCACTATAGAAACTTTGATAGAGATTAGCTAAAAGAGTGCTTTGTAAAAAGTTTACAACAGACAGGAATATTTTGAGTGACCAATTATTTTGGGTACAAAATAGTTTTGTCAAATATTGGAACATCCTTCATTCACGAAAGAATCATTATTGCTGTGTTCTGAAAAATTGATTTAGAATTTTGTGGCCCAAATTACTATTTGCCCTTAGGTCGAGGTAAAATAGCAAATTATTAATTAAAATGCAGTATATTTAGGAAAATGTCAGTAGTAATAAAGTACACATTAACACCGTGTAGCTGTCCTTTACGTTAATTTTATTTGTTTAGTAGTTAAAATTTACTGTTCCATTATATTACTGAACTAGCACTACTAGCAGTCACGTGGGACTCGCTCGCGTGGACTTTATCACGATAAAACCATAACTGAAACGAAAAAAACAAACTTTTCCGCTTTATAATATACTAGTATAGATAAGGAACAAATCACTTTAGATCTGGCCTCGCGGTAGAAAAAATCTGTTTCAGCATTCTACACTTACTACCTTGAACTATTAAAATAGTGTTCAGGTCGTTACGGAGTCGCCCTCAGCGCTGTACCTGAAATTGCCAGGACGCTACGTGGAAACTAAATAATTGGACGCACGTTTTATAGAGCACAGATTTTTAGGTTCACATTTGTAGAGTAACCCCAACGAGCACATTAGTGGAAATAGCAGCCTATTTTGTTACTTTGGGTTGTAAAATAGAGGTTTAAGGGTTCAAAAATCAGTTCAAAGTTACATATCTGCATCCGTAAACGTCTATAGCTATAAAATTTACTTAAGGTGCTATAAGCTGAATCAAATACTACCCTATCCTTCACAGTAGTCCACGGTAGAACTCATTTACCACTCACACCTTTATATGAGAGTTACGAAGGTCATTCTGCCACTCACAGCAGCACAGTGGTTTCCATTGTAACTTTTATATGTTATAGTTATAGTAACCACTACTATACTAATATAAGATAGATAGATAGATAGATAGATATATTCTTTATTGTACACCATAACAGTAAAATAAAATTATGGACTTAACAATTAATAAGGGTGATACAAGGGGCGGTCTTATCGCTAAAAGCGATCTTTTACAGACAACCTTTGGATGGATTTGACTCAGAAGGAGAAAATAAATACGCGGGTAGTCCACGGTGTACTATTTATCTATATAAAATAATAGAAACTCTTATGCATACTATAGTTACAAAAAAATCATCAGTGTAACTAAGGCCTTTAGTAGCAATATTCATTCCTTGCAGGCTCACTCCATTCGCCATTTAACAGCCGCTTTTGTAACTATTATAAAACATTTAATAAAAATGGATGCTAAACGAATAAGTACGTAACTAGATCTTATAACCTCAAAAACAGGAAAATAGGAGCTTTTTGTGGCTGTGAGTTGCACTAGGGTAACAAAAATCACTGGAAGCGTTAGAAGGGTGAAAATTAGCGCTATGATTCTCAAAAGGGAGTTATTAGAGCTAAAACTGCAGGTTATGACTACATTACAATGACGCCATGATGTTTTAAGAAAACTTATAATTCACTTGCAAAATTGAGTTGATATACATTGGTTTTTCAGATAAATGTGCATTAAATGTACCGGTAAACAATCGGCCACATGCGAATAGTAAGTTATCGACACGTAAAAATACGGAAATAAAATTTATTCTGTATAACAAATAAAAAATATCACATATCTTTTGTTAATTTTTTAAATATCATAAAAGCGCGTTAAAATTACTCGAAAATTATCTTATATATCTACAGTAAACTGGACAGCGTTTTAAGTATCTTTATATATCTTGCAAATACAGAATACAAACTTTTACTTCTTTTTGTTTTATTTTCATGATGGCGACGAAAACACTTTACCAAAATATTACAAATAATGTCAACTGAAGATATATAATAAAGAACTATAATCAATTCATTCGTTCAAAGTAGTTCAAAATCATTCAAAAGTAGCGCTACGAGAGCTTTAGTATAGCGTTAATATATCGTTATAGCTATTGAGGAACCTTTATGCAACCGTTGTGCAGGTTAAATGGAACTTTAGGTTGCATAAAATGGCGCCCAAATAGCGCTAAAGCGGCTGCTTTAAGTCTGTAGTAGACTCTCTAGCGCTTACGTCTATTACCATAAGTAATAAACGGATACGCTCCAAAGCCCTAATGCAGCCCATTTGTGCTAGTTGGGACGTTAACTAAGGAGTGTCGTGTTACTACCAAGAAGTAAAATACTTTAGTGTGTGATTACCAGTGATCGGAGTAGGTAGATTGAAATGGGGTCATTGATCCGAAACGTATATATTAATATGGACATTCCTCCGGAATTGGTGGATTATTAAAAAAAAACCGGAACTTATGTAGGAATTTTATTCTGCCAGAGTGGAAGGAGTCATTTGATGATTTGCCATCCTCAAAAAAAAGGTAGGAATTGTAATAAAATGAGCAATATTATTCTTTATTATTCTTCATATTTTTTTTAACGGCACACAGTCACGATTTGACAAAACCCAACGACCAATCAGAACAAAGGATCATGGGTGGTACAATAACCGGTTATTAGAACAATACGTACGCCCGCCGACGACATGCCAGGTAGCTCACTCGTTTACTTCGGTTCGTAGAGTGCGCATCTTTGTTTGTTACTGTGTTGTGAAAACGTTACTTGACCCTGGCTTGTGTACATACTGACTTCTGGAATCTGCTCTAAACCACGATTTGGCTCGAATATACGGACTCAGATTTTTCACTATTGAATTGGATCTACATATTTAAAACAAGCTTTGGTAAGTAATATTTTACTAGTTACAAGGAGTATAAAGCATGTTTGGATGTACTATAAGAATATTTTTAGTATTGTGTTTGTTCGCTTAACCTGCTGAACATACCATGAGTCTTAATATTGTTAAATCTTTAATAGAGTATGAACCAGTGAGCTTAGTGCGAAACAAAATTATGATATTCTAGTAATGTAGTCGCAATTCAGCTAACTCCACTATTAACCGACATTTTACTAAAATCTGTATATAATTTGAATGCCCTGTGTGCTGTGTCCTCTTGCAACGTATTGGTAAAATAAATTACTATAGGCCTTATCTACTTCTCTACAAAATATTCTACGTAACAAGCCCTTTCATTTGATACCCATATTGATGGGATTGAAAAAAAACTAAGTTGTTCGCCATCTTGTAGCGGCAGCCATTTTGGATTGACAATAATATTGAATATACATAATTGTATTGTCACCAGAATCAAAGGGGAATACCAAATTTTAGATCAATCGGTTGACAGGAAGAGGGTGAAATTTCAATGACTAAATTTGATCCACGAAAAATAAAACAAACGGAGTAAGCTAAATAAACTAAATAAAATGTATTTTTTTCATGTCTTTGTTTTAGGTGATATATACGAGGTTCCATCTCTACAACAGAGTTCAGATATGGCAAACGTCACGGCTGAAACTGTAGAAAAATGGATATCCGGTCATCCCGAACTACTTTACGATCACGCTAGTGGTACAATATACTGTTCAAAATGTGAAAGCCATTTGAAAACCATAAATAAAGGAAACGTTAAAAGACATATCGAAGGAGCAGTACACCAGGGAAAGTTTGAGCGGCCCGAAGAGGAATTTTATTTCGATCTTATAAAATTTCTCATTTTGTGCAATATTCCGTGCTCTCAGATGAAAAATACTACTTTTCAAGATTTCTTTAAAAAATATATGTGTAGTACCTGTTGTTGTACGTGTACTAATCGTACTCAGCCAGATGAATCACAGTTACGGAAAGTTTACTTGGACAAGTTTTTTAAGAATAAAATCAATTCGATTCGGCAAAATTATAAAAATGAGAAACTATGGATATCATTAGATAAAACGACAGACTTTTTAGGTCGCTATATAGTCAATTTTTTAATAAAACCATTACATCCTAGCAATTTGACTAGACCTTATTTGGTAGCATGTAAAATGCTAACTGTAGTTAATGGACAAACAATCACGCAATTTGTGTTAGAATGTTTGGAAAACTTTTGGGAAGATTCTTTTGAATCGAAGGTAGGTAACATTCTTGTCCTCTGCACTGATAGCGTTGCATATATGCTGTCTACAGGACGAAATTTAAAACAATACTTACCTGAAATGAAGCACGTAACATGTTTGGCGCACTCTCATCACTTTCATCGCGTATCTGAGCAAATTAGGTTAGAATATCATGATGTTAACATTTTAATAGCAAATGTTAAAAAGGTATTTTTGAAAGCCCCAAGTAGAGTCAAAATTTTAAAAGAAAAATATCCAGATTTGCCGCTACCTCCCCAACCAGTTGTTACAAGATGGGGCACTTGGTTAGAGGCAGCATTTTATTACGCTCAAAACTTTGAAAAATAAAAGAAGTATTATCTTGTTTAAGCAGCTCTGATGCGGTATCTATTCGAGAGGCAAAAAATATTATAGAAAAAGAAAATTTTAAAGAAGATTTAAATTACATTAAAGACAATTATTTTATAATTCATTTGTCTTTAAAAGAATTGCAAAAGCATAATTTATCTTTGACAGATTCACTTTTAGCATTTGACAACGTCAGAGATGCTATAAATCAGTGCAATTCAGAAAATATAAAAAATAAAATAGAATGTGTTATGGAACGAAACCCAGATTTAGACACACTTAGAGAATATAGTGAGGCCATTGAAAAAAATGAAGCACATAATTTAATACCTTTTTTAAAATTTACTCCTTTGACATCGTCAGATGTAGAAGGGTCTTTTTCCATTTATAAATGGATTTTAGATGTTAAAAGAAATAGGTTGAAAATTGAAAATATAGAGAAACTCATAGTTATATATTTTAATTGTAAAGATCAGGATTACCAGGATGCTGACATTGTAATCGATGAAGATTAAAAATGTGAATAAATGTAAAATGTACATATTTAACGATAAACAATGTTGATTTTTATCTTTTTTCTTTATTCTACCCCTTTTTTTTGGTCCTAAAATCTGACTAAAATCAACCCGTTCCTTCGTATGCCCTTTACGTTTCAGAGTCGTAGTGCATCCTTAGAACAGTCTCACGACCCCAGCAGGCATTGGCCCTCTATGGGGCCCCGTCATTTATTCTACCCTTAATGCAAATTAGCATGACCACTATGAAAATATTTAAATTTAAGTGCAACAATTTATGTCTATCTATAAAAGTTCTAGCCATAAAAGGCTAAAAATAAAAAAATTAAAATTAAAGCTTCGATCGGAATTAGATTGTTTTTATTATTCAACAGATAAATAATGAATTAATTCTACCTTTAAATTTTGAATTGAGTACCAACACTAACAATGTTTAATTGAATCCGGAAATACCGGAATTACTTTCCGGGAAAATGGCTTATCCATGTTATTCTTTCTGTGTGCATTTATGATACAAGTACCAAAAATCAATCTACCTACTCCGATCACTGGTGATTACTGTCTCGATCATGTTTGAAGAAAAAATCACTCTATATTCGCCCATATAGAAATAGCAAAACCTATTTCAAATTCAAATTTAATCTTTACCGACACGCATGCTCATTTTAAACTACGAAACATCGACATTTTTTGTTCCCTAATAATCTCACGTCGTACTCATAGTTCCTAGCGTCTACGTAGCGGGGTTACCTTAACGAGGATCGCTTTTTAGGTTTTCATAATTCGAAGCATATCTTATGTGTTGAATCAGCGAGTCCTTTGAAGGTACCTTTGCTAGGTAGGATTAAAGGGAAGTGTTCAATGTCTTTAATATGCGTTAAGTATGATACGTATGAGTTTTGTTAATCAGTCTTACGTGGGGGATTACAATCTTCTCACAGAAAAGTGGTATGCAATACCCTAGCAGTGTGTATATGCAGTAACATTATCAGACATTTAAATTAAATTAAAATAACATAACTCTCTGTCTGTCCATATTTACAACTAACGGCTGAACAAAGTTAGAATTAGCTCTCAATAATACCGTACCTTATAATTCCTATAAACTTCACCTTCAAACAAAAACCAAAGTTGCTGCTTAAACTTCGACGCTTAGCGAGGTTGGTCCGATAATATAACGCCATACATAACATATAACAGATTCCTCCTTGCCTCGGAAAGTTAAGCCGTTGGTCCTGGCTGCCATGTGAACATCTTTACCGGATATGCGAAATGAGAAGTTACAATTCTGTCGAGACCTATCGTATTACTCAGTTACTGTACAATCTCTCTCTGTGAAATACTATTATTTATTTATTTATTTATTTATTTATTTATTTATTTTACTTCAAAATAACACGGCCTTTTTTTTTTTTTTTTTTTTTTTAGCGTGGTAAAATTATCAAATAAGTCCTCCCACTCCGGGCAGGGTGGGAGGGACTGTCAGACTTTTACTGACTAAAATCCACGGTGTTCCTTCAATAACCCTTTACATACCGGGGCCACGGTAACGGGATGAGTCCCACGACCCCGGCGGGCTTCGGCCCTCTGCAGAGGGGGCCTCGTCATGTTGCTGACGCTCTTTGAGGCGCGCGTGGAACACGACGCGCCGTCGACCCGGGCATGGTCCATGGTCGGACAGCGAGTTGCCCTTTACTCGCTGTCCGCATGCCCGCGCCTACGGTGGCCGGAGATCGTCGGCCGACGTCCGACGCCGTGGGCGTCTACCACTGCGGCTGGGCTGGAGGGAGGACGCCATCCTCTCCCTCGCGCGGCCCGCCTCCTCCTTCGGAAGCATGACTGCTTCGCAGAAGGAGGCGACCGCTTCCCACTCCCTCTCGCCCCGCAGCATGGCCTCGACCAAGGCCGGGCGCGAGAGGTCTCCGCCTATTGTCGCCGTGAGGACACGTCGGTGCTCTGCCCAAGCTGGGCAGTCCTGCACCGTGTGCTCGACTGTGTCCTCAGGGCGACCCTCGCAGTGGTGACACCCAGGCGTCTCTTCCTTACCCATCAGACACAGGTACCTCCCGAAACTTCCGTGTCCGGTGAGGACCTGCGTCATGCGGTAGGTCAGGACGCCGTGACGCCGATCTAGCCACTCCTCAAAGAGGGGTCTTACCGCCGCAATTGCGGCGTGCCCGAAATAACACGGCCTAAGGCCAATTACATTAATTGAAGACATTATAAAAAACATCTAACAGTCATACACTCATCTCACAGTACTCCAGGCATACAGACAAGATCTTCTTCCATTCATCCGCAATCACATCACAATCAGGTTTGGCATCCAAGAGAACGTTGAGCGCGGAGAGTGTGCGAGGAATAGGGGACTGGGCTCGAGCGACGGTACGACTCCTGGGCACAGCGAACAATCTGTGTCTCCTATTTCGGTTAAAGTTGATCGGAGCAAATAGATGGCTTAGTTCATCATAGTATCAGTATCATAGTATTCAGCTGTAACCATACCCTAATTTCGTGAAAGGAGACACAAAATTTCATATAATTTCACGAACGATAGGAAATCCAAATCCATTGCTTTAATATGTTTAAAAAAAATTACTGGTCCACAACGTTAAACACGCAATGGATACCATAGCAATTTCAAAATGAATGCTTATATCGAATGACCTCATTCAGTTTTTATAACGCAATAAGGGTTGTGGAAATTTATGCAAAAATAATTTGAATAAGGGAAATCTAATGGTGCCATATTTTATTTGCTTACTTTGAAACTCAAGCTTATCAATCGCATTCGGTCATTTAAATAAAATCAAATCGAATTTTCACCACCACAGATCCCTAACAGTATTTACATCACAGGCAAAAATCATATTTGCCATGCAAATATCTTCTATAGAGTGGACCTTAGCATTTCATTACACGGCTGTCATAGTCACATTGAACGTTTTTCAATTTCCTCTACATTTCCTTTTAGTTCTTCCAGTTTTAGTTAGGAAAATAAGCCTTTTGTTGTTATCTTTGACTGGATTAGTTTTGACTTTGAGAGCCAATTTTGTAGTAATTTTGATGATAAATTAAAGATTGGTAGATACAAATGAAGTTAAATTAGCCTAGTAGTAGGTACATAATTTTAATGATGTAAATAAAATTGGCCAAGTGAGAGTCAGACTCGCCTATGATGGGTTCCGTAGTAACTACGAAAAGTAACTTTTTCATAGTGTTTGTATGAAATACTGTTATATTTGCGACTAGCTTTTGCCCGCGACTTCGTCCGCATGGAATAGTTACTTTGGGCTAACGTTAAATTTAACCCCGATTTTGAAGCATTCTTCATTGGCGCTCCGCTCCTATTGGCCTTAGCGTAATGATATATAGCCTATAACCTTTCTCTATAAATTGACTATTTAATTAAAAAATAATGTTTCAATTCAAACCAGTAGTTCCTGAGATTATCGAGTTCAAACAAACAAACAAACAAACTCTTCAGCCTTATATTATTAGTATAGATAGCTGTTGCCCGCGACGTCGTCCACGTTTCCGTCGTTTTTCGTAAAAAGAAGTAGCCTATGTCCTTCCTCACGGTTCAGTGATTTTGACGTAACAGACAGATTAACTTTCGTAATTTAGTAGGGAAATATAATATCTCAATCTATAATACTGTTGAAAAATATCGCAATACCGAACCGCACAATATTATTGTTAATAGCTGTGCCCGCGACTCCGTCAGCGTGTAATGCCTTGTGTGTCATTAAGTTATTGTATCGGTAATATTGTTTAGATCACGTTCACATGAGGCTTAAGTACCTATAGAACGAAAATTCTTCAGCGCAAAGCTTCCGGGTAAACTATGTTGAAAGTTGACCCGACCGGCACGTGAACATAAAGATTTCTAGAATTGCTAACCCGGTAAAGAGCGACGTACAACTGACCATGCGAGAAACAACTGACACCGAGGTCTACTCCAGCAACACGAAAAGTCTGCCCTTGAGCCTTATTAATTGTCATTGCATAACACACCGATACTGGGAAATGCGTTCTTTTAAATTGGAATGGAAAATTATTTGGTATTATGGGAATTCTGGGAATAAAGACGGTTTCTCTTGCACCGCAACCTGTTAAAATTTGAGCCTCGATTATATTTTGTTGCAACTGGGTTACTTTTAGCCGAGTTCCATTGCAAAGTTGTGATGGTTTTAAATTTCGGAGCAGAATAATAATCAGAAAGCTTCGAACTGCTAAGCTATCGGGAGTTACACGTGTTATTGTGAGTCAACCATAAAAGATAGATATATGCTGTCGTGGGATATTTTTTATATAATTTTATGGAGAACATTTCCGTCATAAATGATTTCTGTGTAGCTTTAACCATTAAGGTTGCACTCGCGACGGAAGCTTAAAAAATGGAGTAACTTCTCCCGTTTTCTCAACATTTCCCTTCACTGCTCTGCTCCTATTGATTGTAGCGTGATGAAAAGTATACTATAATAACCAGCTCAGGAGTATGAGTAATAATTGTACCAAGTTTCGTTAAAATCCGTCGAGTAGTTTTTGTTTCTATAACGGTTATACAGACAGACAGACAGACAGACAGACAAAAATTTTACTGATTGCATTTTTGGCATCAGTATCGATCCCTAATCACCTTCTGATAGTTATTTTGGAAATATATTTCATGTACAGAATTGACCTCTCTACAGGTTTATTATAAGTATAGATTTTAGAAAATGTGCTATATCTCAAGTACTACTGACCCTATCTCGTTCAAAACTATTTTCGTTGAAAGTTTACATTAAGATCTAAAGCATATATATACAGTTTTTTAGAATTTTTAAGTCTATTATTATAAAAGCTAGAGGGGGGGAGGGCACACATTTTATCACTTTGGATGCGTATATCTTTTAAACGATTGACTTTAAGAAAAAGTGGCTTTAAAATACTCAATGTCATTTTCAAAGACATGTCTATAGACACCACACACGTATGGGTTTGAAAAAAAAAAATATTTTTAGTTTCATTTCCATGTATCATCTTATTTTTTTGGCTAAATATCAGAAAGCGGTTCACAGTACACGTCTATTTACCAAGTTTCCTATGTATAGTCCTAATAGTTTCGGAATAAAATGCCTGTGACATACGGACGGACAGACAGACATGACGAAACTATAAGGGTTCCGTTTCTTGCCATTCGCTACGGATCCCTTACAACGTTTTCATGCAAATAGAAACTTCTCTGTGATTGAAACTAAATAATTATCCGTATTACATATTAGTTGACATGCACAAATAGATCCTTTTCTCCAACTACTATGGCGTCGACTTCTAATTAAACGGGATGCAGCTAAATACCAGTATTTTACATGAAACAACTATCTATCTGACATCCACAGCCCAGTAACTGAGTAACACGGTGGCACTTGGCAATACTGATTTCGAATACCTACGTGGAATACCCGGGAACAAAGACTGAACGTTCTTTTCGAGGTATGGAGGAGCCTATAGTCATCGATCTGCAGGCTGACCTCGGAAAATGTTGTAACTATAAAGGTTAACCTGTGCGACTGACGTTACTTTGCCGCCACGTAATATGAAACAAAATCAGTTGTTCAGTCACCTGGTTGTTCACTGATAAGCTTATTAAAACTTTAACAAACAACAATCACCCCATAACTTTAACAACCAGGCAGGTTAAAAAAACTACCCTTTTCCCATCCGTATCAAAACATTTTTATCCGAGGTACCTCTTTAGTTTAGTGCATCTCTCTGGACCGTCCCGTAGTTAGTAGTCTCCTTATAGTTGGCGTATAGGGTTGTAACAAGGCAACTTAAATTGAGATCTCTAAGAAAAACGGGTGCCCTTGTGTTTGCGGGGCTCTCCTGATGTAACGAGCCCATTACACTTTGAGCTCAATTTTAGGGGACATTATGCTTTTTTGTTTTCACTATTTGGATTTGCGAGGTGTACTGGTGCTCTAACAAGGCAGACATATAAACTGACTAGGTCCATGGAAATCCGCTGGCTATGTGAGCATAAGATCTGTTAAATGCAATGGGTGTATTAGTTTAGCCTTTCCTGAACTATGTTGGGAAGAAACAAATCGCACGCATAATCCAATACTGTCACTATCCAAAATTATTGCCAAATCGACTTTTTAATGCCACCTGTTGGGAACGGAAAACTACGCGTAATCGCGTAGTCTTCCGTCTCATCTAGTCTAAAAGCAACAAAAATAACCGCTATATGGCAGTAGTCCGCTACGTCACTAAACAAAAATACCTCCCCTCAGAGCAACACGAACGAAAAAATACGCATCTACAATGACAAAATTGACGATTTTTGTGTACAAAAGTGTTATTTTAGTGATTAAACCAGTTTACTAGTCATATTTTTGGTAAGATGTGCATTATTTTAATAGAAATAGTGACATTTTACGTTTAGGTTCACATTTGCACTATTTTTTTATCATATTTAGTTAATTGGGTTGAAGCCATAGTTTAAATTTTTCCTTAGTGTCACGTTTGCATTAAGTTCAATAATTTGTCTTCGTAATGGCACTTTTTACTTTAGTGTCAGTTTGGCTTTAAAATAATGAAAGTAAAAGTGACACTTTAATATAAATACCTAACGATAAGATGATATACACAAGTAAATTACTATCTTTTTGTTCTCAAATTTGACATAGATCAAAGAATAACTAAATTGTACATGGATTATTTTCAGGAGAGGCAACAAACGGTTTTTGTAGTAACAAATAACGTTTTTTGCCTCTCCTGAAAAGTTAACTTATTTGGCAATCCAAATAAGTTAACTGTCACAATTGACAGTATGGGTTTAAGCATGCGAAATATTTGAAACACACTTTGAACACTGGTTTGATTAGAAATATTTGATAACAGAGGTGACCCGGTACACGCCCTAATTGCCAAATTTCCCAAGCACACTAGATCATACATAATTAGATCCACATTCATCCTTTTTAAATCCACATCGCATAACAAATAAACGTCCCATTTCCTATGCACGCCATTGTACAAGCTTGTTAAGGTACAGTTGTAAAGTGTCAATTTGCGAGAAGTGGCGAATGGAAGGCCGTTTAGTTGGAACAAAGAGATGTAGTAACTATGCCTTAAGTAATATGGTTTTGTATTTTTTGAGGAAAGCTGCTTAATGATGTTGTTCTGTAAACTATTAGATATGAGTTTTATGTAGTGTTTATTGTATAAACTGCTTCGTGATATATCTATCTATCTGGTTTGTGTTCAATGTTATGCGATAGGAAGCGAAGTGACATAATGAAAACTATAGTCATAGCCGGCAAAATTTGAGTAAAACTCTTCCGAAAAGTATGCTATCTAGTAGGTTCGGTTTCATATTTGATCAAGGCACCTATAAGCTTTACATGTTCTGATAATGGAATGGCATTTTCGTCAGTATAGCTCTGACTTTATCACATGGTGGAATGATAGTGGTAAGAGAGCAATGCTCAACTTCAATATAACATGACAAAAACAGTATACATTCAAGTGTTTTTTTATTCATTCATTAAATCCATACAATTAAATAGATAATACTGTATGTGTTAGCTTTATATAGCCGCGATCCTATTAACTACAACCAGCACACGTCGCCAAAATTTAATAATGTATTCCAGCAACATAATTAACACAATAAAATGTACAGCTTCAATCGAAGCGACCCTTTCTTCACAAATATACAATATTAAATTTTACCTCAAACGGTTTCTGACTATCATACCGTAGTGGAACAATGTGCGTTGTATTGTGTCGTGTGTCTCAAGTCTTCATGTAAACATTTTAGACTTACTTTTAAAAACATGTGAACATCAAAGGTTCCTCTGAGCTCCAGAACACGTACAGAAATGTTAATTCGATGTAAATTGTAGGTTTTATGAAGATCATATCTCGACTCCTATGCGTATCGCTGCTGAGGTCTTGAGTAACGCTAGCTTAGCTTCATACAGAAGAATAAAAGCTTCCTGTAGACTTCTTAGATTGAGAGGAGGATGAGCGACCTTACTGCTCCGCGGATGGGTGCGTGATAGGAAGCCACGATCTTGAGTTCCAGGGTAACTTGGGTAGTTGATTCCTCACAGCAAAAGCGGCCTCTTATGAGCCGGTTATCTGTTGCAGCTTAAATAGGTGTTGTTTAAGAGACAATACATTTTTATTTTCATTTTTTTAATTTTAATTACTACCGTGACTGTTATAGCTGCAAGATAAGATTCAAGAGGTTGAAGAGGCTGGGTCCAATCTTTAAAAATAATGTAAAAGTATTCTATAAACTAAAACAGTTCGGTGTGACAGTCACACCCAGTTAAAGCTATTTGTTTATCTCAACCTGATACAATTCATCCACAGCCTGCGACGGGGGTGTTTATTCATATTTTATCAGCACGACAATCCGTTACATTAAGCTACAATAAATGCTGGGATTTCTGACTCAGAAGTTGATATTGAAAGATAATAGCTGGGAAAGCTGTGAACGATAAATAGTAAAGAAGGGCTGTATTTATTTATTTACACTTTATGCATATAGGTACAAAGGCAAAACGCATTGGGATGGACAACTTCCTCATTTTAAAAAAGGGTTGACAAATACTCTATTACTTACTTAGTTATTACTTATTTACTTACTTACTTGATTGATCAAATCGCTAGCAGAATCAAGAAGTTGATCTGGATCTTTAAAAACCTTAGACATCTGCCAATGTTGAATTTCTAAAAAAAGTATATTTTGCTCTGGCACAGTCAATCATGATTTACTGTATTCCAGTATGGGGGGGAGCATCTAAAGTTAAATTTTTGGAGGCAGAACGTGCTCAAATGATACTTCTCAAAGTCATGTTATTCAAAAATCTTAGATTTCCAACCGTCTCTTTATTCTATAGCTGGCCTGCTTAGTATGCGTCAATTGTATATTCCGCATGTCATTTAAAAAAAACATAAGGCGCTTCCGGTAGATCCCATAATTTTAGCAAAGAGACGAAATGACATAGTAGTTAAAACACGCCAATTTAAAACATACTTCGCTAGACACCAATTTTCAAATCAATCTTCTCACTTATATAACTCCATTAATAAAGTTCTTAACATATACACAAAAACTGCTCTGGCATGTAAACAAACGGTGACAGAATGGCTCAAATCTCTTTACTACGAAGATACGGAAAATTTAATGGTCCATATTATTAAGTAGTCTCTGTGTTGTGTATATATTTTTAGGTTTTATATTTGTACAATTTATAAAAAAATATATAAGTATAAATATCTATGAATCTCTTTATATATTCGCACAAACTCATACACATGCATATGCACAAACAAACACACGTACACACACACCCTCACACACACAGACACAAACGCATTCAAAAATCGTGTAAAGAATTAATGCAAATACATTTGTTATTCTAATTTAATATATTCTAGTTAAGGGAGTGCGGCTTCTCCTGGCACAGGTGTTTTCACACTTAAAAGGAGAAGTCAACCTCATTTCAAAGTCAATTTTGTTATCGAATAAAAAAAAAAAAATTTTTTAGTTTTCTTTTTTTAATTTTACTTACCTCCTTGTCAATAATTATGGATTTATATTTAAAAAAACTGAATGCACAAATGAAAACACACTACAATAGCGAACTTGGGGCCTGTGGCATTTTCTACCAGTGTACAAAGTGAAATAAGCTGAGCGACAGAAGGAAAGACAGAGGAAGCTTATAAACAGGGTTCTGTTTGATACTCTTCAAGTCTGGAAAATGTAGAAATCTTGGCAATGCAGTGCGACGTAAGATAACACATCAATGAGATATCAAGTTTTTATTATTTATTAATTTAGGATCTCTAACAAAAGATATACACGGCTTATACACACAGGTTATAAAAGTTTTCTATTTTATAGGTGTATTCTTTCACTTATTTAAAGAGGCCACAGCATGCAATTAAATTAAAAATAAAGAACATAAAATAGTATAAGATGTGCTGGCTAGATAACTACTCATAGCTCACCAACTTTTTAATATAGAAATAAAATTAATAGTTTAAAAAACACTAGAAAAACACGCTTTTATAAATGCACGTAAAAACAAAAAACTGTTTCTTTTTTTGTATTTTTGCCATATTATTTCCACGAGTAGTGAACAATTAAACGGTCGATCCCCCCAGAGGATTTGAAAGTGACATCTATAAAAAAATAAATATATGGATTACGCGGTAATTCCAAAAGGTTATAACCATGAAACCTGATCGTGTTCAAAATCCATTACGTGGCCTTTCTCACAAGTGCAAACACGACTATGATATGATATTCTATCATGGAATACCAGCGCCTATCTTCCGGTTTCATCATCAGACCTTGAAACCTAATCGTGGTCAAAGTTCATTACAAGACTTTTCTAAAAAATCCAAAACAGCTATGATGCGATTTTCCATCATGAAGTTCCAGTTCATATCTTCCGGCTCCATCATCAGATCAGTTCGACAGTACCATATTATTGTATTGTCATCAGAATTACATACAGCTGCCAATTTTCATTATGCTACGACCCTTGGAAGATGGTGAAATTAGTTACCTTAGATTCCATTACATAGTTAGTTACATACAGGTCGACCTAATAAAAGCGTGTTAAAAAATATGGGTTACGATTAAAGCTAAAGGTTTGCTCAAAAGGTAGCTCTGCGAACTCATTTATGAAACAAAGTAGGTGGTCCTATTTAATGATTCCTTAAAAAACATCAACCCTACTGATTGGAGTCGACGAAAAAAAAGGCTTCTTCAATTTAAAATAACGTCGACAAGTCCGATATGACAGTATCTCCGAAAAAGCCAATATTAAGTACTGGATCGGAACTCCAAAAATGTCAGGCGAAAAATCATTTTTAATTACGGACCGCAACTGTCAAACGTCAGACGCGAGCCGTACGCGCGGAAGTTGGACGGAAGTTTCATTATTCAGAGTTACAATACAAAATACAAAATGTTTTATTAATTTACCAAAAGTCTTACATTAGTTGGTGATTGGAATCTCCTTTTAAGCATATTGATGCCTGTGTTAGGAGACTCCGCTCTTCCAATAACTTAATTTTCTAGGGCTAACAGACTTAACTATTATATTTACATTTATGTAGGTTAAACATTTAAAATGTTATATAATCAAATATTTACTTGTTGCATGTTTCTGTGTGTGTGTGTGGGTCGTGTGTGTATATGTGTGCGTGTGTGTATGAATTATTAGTATGTGGGTTTATGTGGGGGGAGGGGGGGAAAGCGCGTGTATATGTGTTCGTGTGTATGAATGAATAGTGTTTTCATTTCATATTTTTTAGTAACGCTTCAGTCTCTGAATAGGTGATCGATTTTATCCATTCAATTAACACTCTTTTACTTTCATGCAATGGTTTATTGTATATGTACGTATTTTTGTTTATTTTATTATACAATTGAGCGGATTGTTTGTTATACTGTATAGCAGCGAAGTTGGTATTGGACTGTGGGACTTGCGCAATTATATCCTTCCTCCTCTTTTGCGTTATATTTATTTCATATGGCAGTGCCTTATGTTTTTTTTTAAACCGTGGTGGTGATGTATAATTTCTTAACAGAAAGGAGGCCACTGATTTCATAGAGACTGTTAGTAGCGAATCTTCGATTTTTAAAATGCATTATTTTTAAAAGGGCTCTTTGTGCTCGTTCTACATCAATAAACTTAGATTTTGCCACCCCGCCCCACACAGGTATACAATAAATCATCACAGATTGTGCAAGTGCCGTATAGATTTCGTTTATTAGGTTTCTGTCAGTTCTTTTTTTGTCTATGCCTGCAGGGACAACGTATATCAATGATTTAAATATCCAGCCCAACTTTCGTATCCTGCCAGTAACGTAGTCAAGATGAGAATACCAATTCAAGTTTTGATCAATTACGACACCTAAATACTTTGTTTGTGACACTTTATTTATTTTAGGGCATGAACATTTATCATTTGTGGCTCGATCACAAGAATGTATATTTATTTAAATCTTCACCTGGTTGTGAACGATTTGTGATTGTGAAACACATATAATTAGTTTTCGAAGTGTTAAGGGTAAGTAGATTATTGTTGAGCCAATTTGCTATTCGGGTCATACCTTTTTCAGTTTTAAGTTTAACTTCAGACCAACTATTACCAGAGAAGACAACAGCCGTATCATCGGCGTAAGAAAAGATTTTAGCGTTATCTAATTTTAAGTTGCATAAATCATTAATATACATTAGGAATAACGTTGGTCCTAACACACTTCCCTGAGGCACGCTGAGTGATACCTCTACGTCTTCAATAGTGTATGCTCCTATCTTAACTCTTTTTTTTCTATTTGATAGGTAATCTTTTAGTAACATAAGAGGAATTCCCCTTATTCCAACTCGTTCTAGCACACAAGGGACACAACAACAACAACAGGGACGGTGTCAAAAGCTTTTTTAAATCAATAAATACTGTCAGACTTTTTTTTTGCATCAAGACTATCAACTATCAACGAGCTCAGTGCAGTAACTGCATCCTCTGTTGATACACCCTGTCTAAAACCAAATTGAGTAGATGATATTATGTTGAATTTGTTAAAATAGTTTAAGAGTCTTGTATTTATTAATTTTTCTATTACTTTAGACAGAGCTGGTAAGACTGAAATAGGTCTGTAGTTATTGACATCATCTCTGCTCCCTCCCTTATACACAGGTGTAATAATAGATTGCTTCAAAGGAGATGGAAAAATACCATAATTCTAAAACAAAGATTTGCAAGATGAGTAATGATAGGAACGACTTCCTTGTTAGCATATTTTAGAAATTTGGTTGGTATATTATCCCATCCTGAGGCGCTGTCGGACTTTAGACTCATTAATACGCTTTCGACTTCCGCGGAGTCAGTATCCAGAAGCACGAAACAGTTAATTTGCGTAGGTGGCATGTCAATTTTTTTTTGGAATTTAATTATGTTGAATTCGTTGCGCTAATTGCTTTCCTATATTCGCCATGTAAGTATTAACAAAATTAACTGATTCTATTGGAGACGGCAAGACATTTAATGATTCTGTGCTTTGATTTTTAGGTTTATTTGAGTATGTGATTGATTTTATATTTTTCCAAAGTAACTTTGTATTTGTATCCGATTTCGCTAATAGTTCTCGTTCTGTTACTGTAAGAGTATTTCTGGATGTGGTTGGTCATAATTATACTAACATTATAAAAAGGTAATTTTTTTTTTGTAAGTTTGTATGTAGGGGGTAATCTCCGGAAGTAATAATCCAATTGAATAAATGTTTTCGTTGGTAGTAAGGTGCATTATATTTGAGGTCATACATTGTTTCAAAATTCGCGCGGGCGAAGTCACGGGCGAAGTGCTTGTTTTTTTAATAAATTTAATTTTTGAACTTCTCGTGTTTTGTGTCGTAAGTAAATCTACATTCAGGCTAATTTATTTTTAACCGACTTCAAAAAAAGGAGGTTTACAATTCGTCTTGAACTTTTTTATTTTTGTTACCTCATAACTCGGAGACGGCTGGACCGATTTGAAAAATTCTTTTTGCGTTTGAATGGGTATAGTTTCTAGTTGGTCCCATTGTTACGAAATCAGGATCTGATGATGGGATCCTGGAGAAATCAAGGGAACTCTTCAAATATTATAGGCACATCTATAGCGTTTTGGGTATTTCTTATAGTACCTTGTACAGTTGCTCTTGAAAAGCACCATTTGAGGAAGTGAAACTGATGATGAAGACCCCAGATGGCCACCGAAACTACTCAATAATAAGTATTTCGTTGATTGCGATTAGATTACATAAATATGGATGTTAAGCACTTTATGCTCGTCACAATGCATATGGCGAAGTAGAGCTGATGGTGATGTACCAGGAGAACTCCTCAAAAATTAACGGCAATGCACCGGGAAAAGCAATATTTTGTTAAAGGTGATAAGTAGTTGACATTTTGGCTTTTGTAACTAGATAAATTACAAACCGACCCACTAAAAAGAGCGAAAAAAAAACTTTTTAGCAAAAAATAGAACCGACTTCCATATAAAAACACTATAAAGGCAAAAATAACTTTAATTTCGGAAGGCGGTGTCTTTAGTTTTGTATATATTTTCGTTTTTGACACCGCCTTCCGAAATTAAAGTTATTTTTGCCTTTGTAGTGTTTTTATATGGAAGTCGGTTCTATTTTTTGCTAAAAAGTTTTTTATGTGCTATGTATTTGACCGGTACATACTTATGCGATCTCATTTTTTGTGATATGCGTATTCAGTTGTCAACTGTGAAGTCAAACATTTATGAAGTCACTTTCAACCCTTGCTTTCAACTTAAACTAAAACAATATATTGATGCTTGTTCGCATCAATTCATTGTTTCACTTTCGGTATTAAATAAAATATAACTATACATAATTTAAATCAGATTTCTTAAGAATTCTCCCTTAAATGACGAAGTTTCATCATTTGCGGGTCATTAGGAGTAAAAGGCTGGGTATTGGAAACTTGGAATCCATTAAAGGGTCTATCTGTGAGTTTTACCGTTAAATAGACCTATGTAAGCTTGTAAAAAATGTATAAAAACTGTGTCGACTGTGTACAACATTGGTGTACAGTCACATCGAACATCACCCTTAATGATATGTACATAGTGCTATCAATATCACATTGTTAACACTTACGTCACAAGCTTACTATACATTCTTCGATTCATTTTTCAAAAAGGCACTTATTTAGACATTAACTGAACCTATTTAGTTCTCTATTCTATTTTCAAATTTTTCTTGTCTTGAGACATCTGTCATCATATAATTTTAACATGCTTCCTCCTCCTCGCATCGTTTTCCTCAATACTGAGGGTCGTGATTCCTTATCTGCGGAAACATTTTCTGCCGGACGATATCTCGGCATTTGTTCCTGTCCTTGATCGAATGGAGAGCGTTATGCAAGTTGGTGTCCAGGGTTGCACGGATCTGGTCTATCCATCTTCAAGGACTTTGTCCTCGATATCAAAATGTTTGTAACGATGCTTTGAATTTGAATTGTGTCCATCGAGTTTACTCTCAAAAGAGATCTTCGCTTTGCAATGTTAATCTATCTTCACTTTGCTGACCGACTGATTTTGAAAATTCAACAGTGCCTGTAAGCCGTTTATTTGAAATAAACCCTGGAGTTCGAGTTTACTAGTCGTGCACGCTCTAATATGGTCTACTGTAATATCTAAATGTATACGCATACTTTGGCAAAAACAGTGATTTATAAAGGTCATTTATCCACACTTTTACTAAGGCACTGACTGTTGACATGAGAAAGTGGCAATATCCATATCATAGAACAAACACACGCTAATATTATTAATACAACACAGCTAAGTAATTGCAAATGCACACTCGTACATTATGTATAATTTTACGCTAGAGAACAAAAATACTGGCGATATGCACAATGTGTGTGAAGATTGGTAATAGTGCCATCTAGTAGTTGTTACAGGTGTACAGCGATATACGACGTGTCGCTGTGTGCCATACATTTATCACTTACATCGATGATAGTAGGGTGGCTAGGTTTTCAGTGGGTTTTTCTTATTTCAAACAACAAATATCGTGGTTTTGTAAATTCAAATTAATGAAAATATTGACAGTTGATTGAAACGAAATCCAGTGGGGAAAACTATGTTGAGAGTTGAATGTAGTCGGTTCAATTTAAGCGCCAAAGAACACAACATAACATCATTATCATCATCTGCGTAGCTGAGTATTAACCACACAGAACACCATACTAACCGTCAGCTAATTGTATCTCACACGCTTAAACTGGCTAACCTTAAACCCTTAAAAATACCTTATTTTATATTTATAAAATAAGGTATTTTTAAGGATTTTTTTTATTGTGTTGTGGTGTGACCATGTTGAGGTTTATTTAAACCTCAACATGGTCACACCACAACACAGTAATAGCACTTTGCTTGATTGTAACTCTGACCTTTACATCTTTGAAGCTGGAAGCTCTAGTTTTTATAATAAACTAGCTTCCGCCCGCGACTTCGTCCACGTTGAAAAAAAATCCCCCGATTTTGAAACATTCTTCATTAGTGCTCCGCTCCTATTAGTTTTAGCGTGATGATATATAGCCTATAGCCTTCCTGGATAAATGGGCTATCTAACACTGAAAGAATTTTTCAAATCAGAACCGTAGTTCCTGAGATTAGCGCGTTCAAGCAAACAAACAAACAAACAAACTCTTCAGCTTTATAATATTAGTATAGATTTCTTTGGGATTCTTTACAACTGGCCGTATTATATTTTTAGGTTGCCTTTGAGGTTTTGGATTTGTAGACCTGCGTTTAACCATTTTACCTCATATTATAGTACTAGCTTCCGCCCGCGACTTCGTCCCCGTGGAAAAAAAAATCCCCCGATTTTGAAACATTCTTCATTACTGCTCCGCTCCTATTGGTGTTAGCGTGATGATATATAGCCTATAGCCTTCCTCGATAAATGGGCTATCTAACACTGAAAGAATTTTTCAAATCAGAACGGTAGTTCCTGAGATTAGCGCGTTCAAGCAAACAAACAAACAAACAAACAAACAAACTCTTCAGCTTTATAATATTAGTATAGATTTTAATTTTTGTTTTTAGGCAATTTGACAGGTTCATTGCCGTATATATTGAGGACTCTGTGTTTTAACAGTAAGATGTCCAGCAATGGATGTTGATGAATTGAATATGAATTTTCATTGGCTAACTGGTCATGTGGAGATATGTAGTTGGTGGCGTCCATATTCCAGTACCTAAATGATTCTAACTGTTGTTATGAGGGAGTTTATTGTAAGAAAATATGCTTGCAATGACCATAGAACACCACAACATAAACCAGATTAATATTTGGCAGCTTTATATGACTGTCACATTACTGTTGTAATGAAGTTTCTTCTACTACTACACAAATACAAACATGGGCGTTTAAGTTCTCTTCAGTTAATTTTTCATCGACAAGAATTCTAACAATAACTGTGGTCCAATTTAATAAACGCGGCTATATCTTCTTTGAACATCGCCAAAGCATTTGATTATGGTGAAATAATATGACGTAAAAAGTATAAGTCAAAAAAAGCAAAACAAATTAGTTTTTCCTCTAAGCAATTCAAACCGTCACGAAAACACGAAGCGTCTTCTAACAAAAAATATATCTCATCTTACTTTGACTCGCACCAGATATCCAAAAGCAAATGCTAAATAAATCCGCGGATCCAACGGCGCTTCCAGTACTTTTCTTTCGATACAAGATCCGAACTTACGACATCTGTTTCTCATTCTGAGTACACTTAAATATTCAAAACGTTAAGTAGTCTCTGAAATTTTAAACCGCGCTACCTTAATTTTTCTTTGGGTAGGTACCCATAATTTTTATCTCAAGAAAAGGTGTTGGAATCTTACTTTTTTGTTAAAATAATCCGTCAGTGTTAATCTGTTAAAAGGTTTTGAAATATGGTTGTTTTATGGGTATTATGATAGATGGTCCCTTTGCTTGGTAAAATAATATACTCCCATCACACCTGTGATTGCAAAATGTAGGTATTCTTGTTAGCGTTTCTGAAGAAAAAAGGGATATTTTTCAAGCCAACAATCAGAATTTTCCTAGACTTTAAGTAATTCTTTTATATTATAGTCGACAGTAGACTTTTGATATTTCGTATATACGTTTAATTTTGTGATAGTGATTAGTGATGTTTTATTTTATGTAAACAATGCCTACATAGTATCGTATTTTTATTTAATTATTCAGACCTTAAAGGCTAGTACAAATACTAAACAAAAGCGCTTTAGGCATTTTCTATTAACGGGCTAAGGCTCGTTAATAACAAACGCATAAATGGTGACAGACTTTTCTATATCAGTTGAATAGAAAAGTCATTTACCAATAATAGTATTATAAGATTGTGAGACGTTACGCAAATAAGAGAATACGTGTATGGGAAAATTATAATAGCATCTCATAATGTTCCTAGCTAGCTGCATTGTTGAAAATATGTATTGAGAGAGGAGGTATTGGTATGGAAAGTAATCAAGAAAACTGGTTAGAAAATTAGCTTAAGTATATCTATTAATATTAAAATGTGAAAGTAAATCTGACTAATTTATATCGCGTTATGTCTGAATGGCTGAACGTAGTTATATGAAACTTGGTATGTGGTTTGGCCACAGAACAGATAAATCTATTCCGTGGGTTTGGCCATGTTTTGGAACAGCACAAAATGTTTATATATTTCAAGAGAAAGAAATCTGATGCTCTGCAAGAATAAATGCCATGTTCTAAAAAAGACTTTGCTACAAAAAATATATAAATGCACATTTACTGTTCCTCGTTCAACAGTACAGCGTTGAGAACCCTGCTTCGCTATCGAATGGAAATAGACTTACAATCAATCAATCAATCAATCAAATTACAATCTTACACTCTTGATGGTATGTTTGAAAGTTAATGTTCAAGGTATGTAAAGATGATTTTTGTAGGGATGTCAACGATGGTATTTGGTTATTGGATATAATGCATAGGAATTCTGGGATTATTTTTAATGCATCCTTTTTTGAGGTTTCTGATGATGTTTTTTGAAGAACTTACATTTCAAAATTAAAATTCTATGGTTACCAGACACAGAAATTATTTGCTGCAGGTGCCCAGGCTTTGCAAACATTTTCCGTCATTTACCATTATTGTGACTTAAAATATTTTACTTGCACTTTGCACCCTTTACGTTATACTGATCGACCTTACCCCCTAACTACCAACTTGTCCCTGGTTAATATACACTGTCATCTTTCAGCACAAAAATAAAATAAAACTGTTCACCAACCCTGCACGCTATCCTATATTTGGGTAACAAACAACAGACCTGTCTTCTCATTTATCCAGCAATATATCTCCTACGCTTTGTGCACGGAACAAAATCTCGAAATAAAACCCCGTCATATGTAGTGAAACGTCTTCTTGTGAAAGACACGATAATTTGATCTTTATTCTTCAAGTAATAGGGTCGTTTTTATTGGGAATTCTTTTGTAACGAATGTGTAAACGGAATTAGACTTTTTATTATGGTGATGAAGTTGGTTTTTAGTGAAATGTATCATTTAAAGTATTTACGACAAATTGTAGTGGCTTCTTGAAAGTTATAGCAAATCGGTCCTGAATTTGCCACTGTAAATATTCTTTTCTTTTGCCACTGAGCTCTGTTAAAGTTTTATAAATGATAAGTCAGGTGTAAAAGAAACATAGATACGTTAATTGCATCATGGATGTTTCATGGGGCTGAAATATTCTGAAGTAGTATCCAAGACAAGCGGAAGTAATACTCGCACGAGGTAGGAGACATGACCTGGTGAGGGTCGCGAGCGTGCACTAGATGGGAGACATACTGGACGCTTGGAGGTGTGACCCTCTTTAGGCTAAAATTGTGACAAAATTACTGACTTCCTGGGTTTCAATATGAGCAAAAACAAAAACAAAAAAAAATATTGGCGAATTCAAACCTCGTCAACTATAGAAACTTATATTTAACCAACAATATTTAGTTCCTAGTTATAATATAAAGTGATTCTAGAAACTTTTATTTAGAAACATGTTATTAGAAAGTCAGACGATCACTGGGTTAGAGTCGCATCAAGTTGTCTACTTCACACAAGTATGAGTTGATTCGCAAATATTTTATTCCAAATAAGCAAATATTTATAATGTACTTATTCACTTATGCCACATTTATTTGCATTCTGCGGAAAGGTCCTTTCCATACAAATAACATCATCTCATTGGCAACGATGCACTGGTCGAGTTAAAGCTCCAGAGCCTTGAACATCGACGACGAGTTGCAAGTCTATCGGTTTTCTATCGGTTACACTTCGCCCGTTCCATCATCGGACTACAAGAGAAACGGCGATGCACCATCTTTACATGGTGGACATCCCACCCATACGCTCAAAACATTTTGGGAATACTTTCATTGTGCGTACGGCTAAGAAGTGGAATTCCCTGTCAGAGTCTGTGTTTCCCAATAGCTATAACCTGAGAGTCTAAGTCAATAGGTTACTTCTAGGTAAGCATGCTCCATCTTCGACCACATCATCACTAACCAACAGGTGACATGGTGGTCAAACGCGAGCCTACTATCAATAAAAAAAAATAGCACACGCCTATTATATCTAAGATAGATATAGGCTTAGTAATAGGCACGCATGCTTTGCCCACGAAACCTTTAAATACATATTTAAAATCATTTATTCTCCAAAATCACCCAAACTTTAATCAGATCAAATCTATCCCAAATTGAAATCCACGCAAATAAGAAAATTAAAGGAAACATATAAATAAAAAGTATCCTTCCAAAATTCATCCGAGAATCTAAATATTTATCAAAAGCGTACTTCGTGGTACCATACACAAATAATGTTGCTTATTTGTATCGAATCCAGTCATTTGAGTAGATAAATAAATAACATTACACAGCTCAACGGAGCTGAAAATTGTATAGTGTCCCTGGTGGTTTCAATTGCAAAATAATTTTTCGGCATAAATAGTACCTATGTATGGGTGAGTCTATCTATGAACATGGTTTGATAAGGAAGGGTTTTTGGGTTGCGATGTGAGGTTCGGGGTCTGTTATCTGAGGTATGGTTTTTGAGGTCATATTTTTTTATACCTACTACTATTGAAAGGGCAGAAATAATATTAATAACTTTTTTTTTTTCACAAAGTATATGAACAGTATCCAAAAAATATGTACGAAATGAATAACGTACGACAAGTTTATTTCATAGGAGCTGTTGCCCGCAACTTCATTCGCTTGGATATTCCGCACATATCCTTAGGACAATAATAGGCAATGTGCTATTCCAGACTACAATCTGTTTGTGTTAAATTTCAACCAGATCCATTTTTGCGTGTTTTTTTTAAAGAGCACTAGCGTTGTGGTTAGAATTCACATTACTAGCAATCTTGTTAACTCCTACAACTAAGCTGAGTAAAAGGAGTACCTAAGTGTAATGGATGAATCCGTGACCTCTCGATCACAAGTCTGACACCTTAGTCATTAAGCTTTCGCATTTGTAATATTAGTACAGATGGTACTTTTGAACGTTCCTGGGTTGGATCCATCAGTCGGGAGAAGAGTAACATTAAAAAAACCAAATTCATCTTTATGCTTACCTCGTTAAACAAAGAAGCCTTATCAGGCGCTAACGAACCTTAACAAAACACCACTGCAATGCAAGCTAAAACGATAATTTACATCGATGATACAGCAATAGCTGTCACAAAGCAGGTGTATGCCGAAGCACAACATTGCGTTCGCTGGTAACTACTTTAAATACAAAATCTTAATGTTTCGACGAACGAAAATTTCTAGATTGCACAAGATGATGATCCAAAAACATAAAATTCTGTGACCAAAGCCATAACTTTTAATCTCTAGCTTTAACTGCTAGAGATTAATCAGTCATCAGCGGGCACATTATCACCATTAAAACATCACTTTAATACCTAATTAGATGTCGCTGTACCCAGACATGAACCGCACCGTTTAAGTGCAATTTAATAATAACAGTAATTAATTTAACTACCTATATTATTAGTAACACTACAGAGTTACAAATTATATGGCTCAAACTTGCAAAATTACATACTGATACATTAGTGGGTAGATAAAGGTTATCTACCCACTAATGTATCAGTATGTAATACTATTGTACAAAGCGAACCTTTTGTTATAACGTGATCTCGTGGCAATAACAACCTTTGATTTATGATTTGAAGCATCTTTGTTTCTAGCTAGCGCTGGCTTGTCAGTCAGTAGTTATATTGTTAACATATTTAGTCATGAAAAAATTGATGAATGGTGATAACACTAAATATTTGTTATTGGATGCCTGTTTGGTGATTTTCTTTTGTTCTATGTTGACATGAGCACATATTAAACAACATGAAAAAAAACATGAAAACCTGATGTTAAACCAAAATATAAATAAGGCCTGCCTACTGAGCACCAGTGGCGATAGAAAACGCTTGTCTTATTTATAGAAGTACTAGCTTCCGCCCGCGACTTCGTACGCGTGGGAAGCTTTTTCCGCGCAAATCCCGATCCCGTGGGAATTTCTGGATAAAAAGTAGCCTGTGTGTTATTCAAGGATGTCAACTATCTACTTACCAAATTTCATTCAGATCCGTTCAGTAGTTTTTGCGTGAAAGAGTAACAAACATCCATCCATCCTCACAAACTTTCGCATTTATAATACTAGCTTTTGCCCGCGACTTCGTTCGCGTGGGAAGGTTTTACCGCGTAGATCCCGACCCTGTGGGATTTCCGAGATAAAAAGTAGCCTATGTGTTATTCCAGCATGTCTACTATCTACTTACTAAATTTCATTGAGATCCGTTCAGGAGTTTTTGCGTGAAAGAGTAACAAACATCCATCCATCCTTACAAACTTTCGCATTTATAATATTAGTAAGATAAGAAGAAGTAAGATAAGATTAGTATAAGAGTAAGATTAGTGCATTTTAGTGCAAGTAACTATTATCTGATCAGCTGTGCATACAAGAATAAAGGTACACTCATCAAAGAACTCTGAATAAAAAAAGAACTTTCCACAACATTCAAATCATACATTTCCTATGATATGACCGATGGCGATATGAATCATACATTATTAAATATTCTATATATAATTAAAAAAAAACTTTGCAACCTTACTTTGAAAAATATGTTCAGAGTTTTGTATATACAATGGGTAATAATGATGTTTGATATTTCTTAGACTGTTAATAGGTATTGTATTTTTCATTTAATATATCTTTTATAAGTATCTATATTATTTATGATCACGATGCACTAACGATGCCATTTATCTGTTTTTATTTATCTGTTGTAAGAGTATGCCCTGTTTGATAAGACCGGACATTTTATACTTGTTTCTATTGGTATTTATCCGGTTCTTGTTATAAGGTGTACATGTACAATAAAGTATTTTATCGATCTTATCATAATGCTATCTACAGAACTTCAGTCAAAGTGACTAACCTCAATATAAATAAGCCAGTTACCTACGCATGAGATATTATAGCGCACAAGTGAGCAATCATAGTTGCTCTCATCGTTATCTTAAATTAAAAGTTTGATGATGAGATGTAACATCGGCATAATTTCCAAAATACGTGGTAACACACTTCCAATTCTGATTTGCAATAACTGAGAAATTCCTAAAGGAAAACCCAGTAAAACTTTACTCGAGCCGAGAATTAAACTCGGGGCCTCACACAAAGTAGTCGCAGCCACGATACTATTAAGTGTATAATAAAAGGTTTACATAAATATTGTTATGTTTAAGTTAGAAACATTGCTGAAAATATGTCATCATTATTTTCTAGTCTCATCCATGTCTCCTTCTTTTTTACTTCTTTAATGTTCTAACAGTCATAATATTGCAAAATTTGCGCTCTTACCAGCCACATCATCTGTCTTACAATCCATCCATTACAGTAACTAAACTTGTCGTGCACAAGATTTGGAAACTAACTAGCCTCAGATCTGGAGAAACCTTTGTAAATGTGGTCATTTATAAGCAAGCTGGTGAGCCTTTCAGTCCGATTACACGGTTTTCAGACCAGGACCCTTTAAAAGCACCAATTTCTATTATATATATATATAATATTCTAATCTGCTTAAAGTAAACTTCTTTAATTTTTTATCCGCGTCCATTATAACAAAACTATATTTTTCTTGGTCGAAAAATACCTATAAAAAGTATTTATGCAATATTTATTTATTATAAAGACTTACTTTATAATAAATATCCTGGCTTGTTCTTTGCCCAAAGAATAAGCATAGCCATACAACGTGGCAATGGAGCCAGTCTTCTGGGCACGTTTCCGGGCGACATTTTTTATGTACAGACGCCAGCATATCAAGCTACAACAATCTGTCAAATTTCTTTAATAGATTTTCAACTTTACTGTTAAAGAAATTAGGTTCATGATTGATTGGGAAAATTTGACAGTTCCGGGTAGCTTCATGTGCTGGCGTCTGTACATAGATAGGATTAGCAGTGTATACGAGTAGGTATTACTGAATAAATATTTATTTATTAAGTATAACGAGAACAAACAGCTAATCTACATTGATTGTAGTGGTGTAAGTAAACAGGTTCTCACGGATAAAGCAGAAAAGTAACAAGTTTTGAGATCCGATTTGCACCAACAAGCACGATAAAAATATAAATGAAATATACATACACAAATCACTAAGGTCCCTTGAAAAGCCAAAATTCAGCCGATTGCGCGCAAAATATGATTTAGTATTGAAAGGGTTAGATAAGAACTGGGAGGAGTTCAGAATGGTGAAGGCCTAATTCACTCGCACTATCTACCTATGAGTTTAATCTATAACTGGAATCACTATTCACAATCATTAGCATCATTTCATAACGCAAAAACCTGCCCGAATCACAATTTATCTTCACTGTGTAGTACAACTGACGTTATAAATAAGGTTGTCGTCAGGTGTCGTGATATTTATCTATATTTTACCGTACTAACCGCATTTTCTTGAGATTGATCTTCAAGATTAAATAACGCCTGCTGAGGTACGTCCATGCCCTCAAAAGGCACATTCACAGCCATTTGTTCCCCGTTGTCATATGTAAATATTTGATAGTACTAATGGGCTAAAAATATGATATCAGTTTTCTAAGGGGTATCGCGTTTCTTGTTGAGTGGGTTTAGGACATCAGAAAATCAGTCTTGTAAAATACTACTAGTTACCATATTAGTGTAGTGGTTTTGGTGGAACGAGGTAAACTGAGGAAAAAACACAGGCACACATAACAGAAGATGGCCAATCAATACTAAAGCTACTTACTTTTGGCCCTGTCCTCCAACATGAACACATACATAAGCTACATAAACACAATCCCAGTTACAGTTAGTACGCTGCATATTATATAAGCACATCCACCTGCTCAAACGGAATGCTAAATGCAGGTAATGAAACTGACAAAGTGATATTTGAAAGCCATTCCGGATTACACGTGATTGAATATGAAAGTTTTATGTGAATGTGTGCTCTGCAGGTTGAAATGTAATTTGTTAGTGTTTTAATCAGTAAATTAGGTTCGTAATACATGTTAATAGTATGATCTGTTCATACAAACATTCTTAAATATTGTATGTTTGTTTCTTTGTCTTTTGTTCACTTTAAAACGGAACTATAGATAGATGTGATTTTGGTGTGGAGAGCGTTGAATGGCTGGGAGTAGGATTATGCTATAATAGACAATTCTTCGCCGCGAACAAACTAGTGGATCAAATAAAGACTCATCTTGCGCCATTTGTTTACATCATCATCATTCCCCTGCCCTATCTTAATTTATTTGAGATCTTAATTTGATCTTAATTTAATCGACTTAACTTCTCATTTCAGAATCAAAATCAAAAGTCCATTTTGCAAACCAGGTTGAACATAAGCACTTTTTAAAGTCAAAAATTTACATGCAGACAGTCGCTTTCTGTAATAGTAAATGCGATAGTCTCTCTGTTATGCATTCGCGGCTAAACTATTCAAATGGTTTTTTTTAAATTTGGAATGGAGCTAATTAAAATCACGGGGTAAAGGATGACTTTTAGCTGAAATAAAAAATTAAAATAGTAAGAAAAAATCGTGCAAATGAAGTCATAGCTAGTCTTCTGAATAACTCACATTAACAGAACTCTCTTCAAAACTCCATTTCCTTCATCTATAATTATTCACTTCCACAACTGCAAAATAACCTGCCCACACCCCCGTGAAACAACTAACTTTGTTCTGCCAAAAACACCAGTGAACTCCATTCCAAACAACCTAAAACAACTTTTTATATTCCGAAAACACTTGAAACTTCTAAAGTACTGTTGACAAACTTGGTGGTACCAAAAACGTGTTCATATAATGAAGTGACTGCGGTACATTTAACTACAGATTTATTGGAGCACGCCATTTTTCCAAATAATTCTCTACTCCGGAGTAAACCCATAAAAAATAGAGAGGTCAACCGCATGAGTAAATACAACGTGCGCACTGAGCTTCCATTAAAGTAGATATTTGTGTACATCGTTATTAACCTGTCTATCATGTTCAGATACTCAATCTGATTTATCTCCTTTTCACTACCGCATTACATGACGTACTGCAGCAGGGTTGCTAGACACCTACTAGTCTACGAAGTGTTTTACATATACATTAACAATACGATCAGCCAAAGTGTGAATGGGACTCTCTGCTTGCGTTAATGCCCCATACCACCTGTAACCGGTCAGCATTCTATAGGACCTGTCTCATAGCTTTACATCAGGCGAGACTTATGTAGGTTCAATCTGGATCATTTCGATAAACAAAACAAGCCAACTGAGTGTGAATAAACTCGGTCACCGAGGATTCCAAACAGAAGCACTAAGTTATCTAAGTATATTCATAAGCCTATACTAACTACATATTTACTGTTTTCAGATTTTGTCCCTTAAAAGTTCTATAAGATATTTTTTCTTAACAAACACCTTTCTAGGCCAACGAAAGTGCTCTACGAGTATCTATAGGTTTTATTACCTTCGCTTATGTAGCATATTTTATACACACAATTTTTATTTTTCACAGAAAAAAAAATACCTTAAATCCGAGTAGTCTATAAAATAAATAGTAACTATGATATGTCTTCTCTGTTCTGAGATAAAAGGTCTTGACAGACTGACGAACAACGAAATGATCCCATAAGGGATCCGTTTTCCTATGATGACACGGACTACGGATTCCTAACACACGATAATTACATAATAATACTAAACAATCTCCAAACCTTTTACAATTAACAAAGAACATGGAATAGCCATCAAGATCCCATTTTAATCATAAAACGAAACAATTTCTTAATGCACTCTTATCTCCATTTCAATGTTCAGTTTCATGAAGCAAACATTAGTTTTACGTTTATATATCAAACTAGTATTTGCGTGTTGCGCGAGGTGCAAGCACCTCACGTGCTTGTGAAAAAAACTAAAGCATTGCCCCTCTATATCAAGTATTTGCGTGTTGCGCGAGGTGCAAGCACCTCGCGTGCTTGTGAAAAAAACTAAAGCATTGCCCCTCTAAATCAAGTATTTGCGTGTTGCGCGAGGTGCAAGCACCTCGCGTGCTTGTAAAAAAAAAAGTGGGGGGAGTGATGGGGGGAGATGGGGGGGGGGGTTTAGTATTTGCGTGTTGCGCGAGGTGCAAGCACCTCGCGTGCTGGTGAAAAAAACTAAAGCATTGCCCCTCTAAATCAAGTATTTGCGTGTTGCGCGAGGTGCAAGCACCTCGCGTGCTTGTGAAAAATAAAAAAAAGAGGGGGGGGGGGTGATGGGGGGGGGGTGATGGGGGGGGGGTTGCACAAGTATTTCGACTAAAGCATTGCCCCTCTAAATGAATCTGAAAAAAACAATGTTCCAAGTCTCTTAGATTCCGAGATCCGCCTAAAGGGGGGGAGAAGGGGGGCGGGGGGGGGGGACTTTGAAAAATGGTTTTTACTTTACCGAGCCTCCTCTATACGAATCCGTAAAAAACAAAAAATACGGGTCTCGTAGTTTCCGAGATACGATAGGGAGGGGGGAGAAGGGGGGTGAAAAGGGGAGGTTTGGCACTTTTCCCGTAGGTTTGTTAGTTACTTGTTTACGAATCTGTCAAAATATACCCACCTCCCCATCCACCATCTGGGAGAACAATTATGTCAATGAGTGAGTCAGTCAGTCAGTCAGTCAGTGAGTGGTAATTTAGCTTTATATAATATAACTAGTATTTGCGTGTTGCGCGAGGTGCAAGCACCTCGCGTGCTTATGAAAAAAAAAAATGGGGGGTAGTTATGAGGGGGGTTTAGTATTTGCGTGTTGCGCGAGGTGCAAGCACCTCGCGTGCTAGTGAAAAAAAAAAGTGGGGGGGGCGGGGGTGATGGGGGGGTTTAGTATTTGCGTCTTGCGCGAGGTGCAAGCACCTCGCGTGCTTGTGAAAAAAAAAAAAAAGGGGGGGGGATGGGGGGGGGTGGTTGCAGAAGTATTTTGACTAAAGCATTGCCCCTCTAAATGAATCTAAAAAAAAAATGTTCCAAGTCTCTTAGATTCCGAGATCCGCCTAAAGGGGGGAGAAGGGGGGCGGGGGGGGGACTTTGAAAAATCGTTTTTACTTTACCGAGCCTCCTCTATACGAATCCGTAAAAAGAAAAAAATACGGGTCTCGTAGTTTCCGAGATACGATAGGGGGGGGGGGAGAAGGGGGGGGAAAAGGGGAGGTTTGGCACTTTTCCCGTAGGTTTGAGAGTTACTTGTTTACGAATCTGTCAAAATATACCCACCTCCCCATCCACCATCTGGGAGAACAATTATGTCAATGAGTGAGTCAGTCAGTCAGTCAGTCAGTGAGTGGTAATTTAGCTTTATAAAATATAACTAGTATTTGCGTGTTGCGCGAGGTGCAAGCACCTCGCGTGCTTGTGAAAAAAACTAAAGCATTGCCCCTCTAAATCAAGTATTTGCGTGTTGCGCGAGGTGCAAGCACCTCGCGTGCTTGTGAAAAAAAAAAAAAAAAAAAAGTGGGGGGGAAATGGGGGGGGGGGGGGTTTGCACAATTATTTCGACTAAAGCATTGCCCCTCTAAATGAATCTGAAAAAAAAAATGTTCCAAGTCTCTTAGATTCCGAGATCCGCCTAAAGGGGGGGAGAAGGGGGGCGGGGGGGGGGGGACTTTGAAAAATGGTTTTTACTTTATCGAGCCTCCTCTATACGAATCCGTAAAAAGAAAAAAATACGGGTCTCGTAGTTTCCGAGATACGATAGGGGGGGGAGAAGGGGGGGAAAAGGGGAGGTTTGGCACTTTTCCCGTAGGTTTGAGAGTTACTTGTTTACGAATCTGTCAAAATATACCCACCTCCCCATCCACCATCTGGGAGAACAATTATGTCAATGAGTGAGTCAGTCAGTCAGTCAGTCAGTGGTAATTTAGCTTTATATAGTATAATAACATTAAGGTCACGAAACTTAAATATAGGTACCTACATATATGTTTGCTCGCTGACTGAAAATCTCGGGTAAATTGTTCCGCACGTCTTGTTCCGCACCATGGAGTAGAACTGAAAGAAGGTCGACTCCTTACATCAAACCTCGTGTTGTTCAACTATGTTGGCGTCGGCTTCCAATCTAAACAGATGCAGCTGAGTAACAGTATTTTAGGGTACAATATTGATATAGTAAGATATATAGTCATCCATCCACGGACCGGCTTCGGCTAGCGTTGCTTAACCAGGAATGTTGTGTCCCGTGCGGCTGTCATATTTTAGTAATTAGCTCTTCAGACCATATAACGACTGAAAATAGGCGCTTGCATACCTACCTAGACACCTACGTACGTTAATCTCAAACAAATGAGGGTTGAGAGTGCGTGCGATTTCACTCGTTGTAAGATATTAACCTTCTGTGAGTACTATTCTGTCTTCGCGCATTTGAAAGGAAAAACACGTTATGTAGAGATGATGTGGGAACAATTTTCGCCAACACGTTTTTATCAGGGTTTTTATTTTTTTACCTGGATGCACTTGATGATGATGGTTTTAAAAGTATGTACAGCTGTGTATATCTACGTTTCCACAAATTTCTCAAAGCAAATGGACGGATCTTTACATATAAATATAAGTAAATTGGTTTAAAGATAAGTAATTGGCATTATATATAAAGTTTGAATAAATAAATATGAGGAAATGGATTATTTGGAAGTAACAGCTCTTCGGATCCCTGGACGACGTGTTAAGTAAAAAAATGTCTTGTAACCTGTGTGTGTCTTTTAACCTTTGGCCTTTTGAGCTCTCAAGTTTTAATCGTGCTATAGTTAATATTGCTTGTAACGAACTTCTTTGTTTTAAATTTGGTAAGCTTCGTTGAAATTGGTAACAATAACAGAAATAACGTCGGGAAGTATTTACTTGATAATAAAATAATCCAGCTCTTTACTGATACTTGACCTAAAACTGATTTGTGTTGAACCTCATGAGGAGTAGTTTAAAAAAAAAAAGAAAACAGCGGCCAGCAACATTAGTCCTCCGAGTTTGTTGATTATGAAATACGAGTGTAGTTTCGAGTCATAATTTTCTGTGTGGTTTATAGTGTAGGGTGATGAGGACAGTATATGTGGCTTTATTTATTGAGCACTGTTTGACCTGAAAGCTTTCTAGTTTCGTGTTGGTTAATAAGCGACATCTAGCTAAGTTTATGCTACTGGCAACACTTTAATAATATTTTTTGTTCTTGCATTGACAGGAGAGACAACCATGTAAATCGATATAAATACTTTTATAAAGGGTTAATCAGGTGTTTAAGTTACATAAAACCATTAACGTACTTTTATTAACCACGTACCGTACTTACCAACTTATCAAAAATTTTAATCCCAAATGCTTTAAAGTTTGGTCAAATCATAATCTGGCAAGCGCAGACCACTATTCTATTTAAAATTTGTATCTAAAGCCGAACAGGCTTCAAATTCGTTTTCATAACCCCGAACAACCTGTTATGTTTCAAAAATACGGTGCTCGCCATGTGCTCGCAATTATTTTGGACTACATCCCACGACCTCGCTTGTCTGAGTTTAAAATTGCTACCGTCAGTTTTTAGTTGGCTGTAGCTGGTTTTTGGTGGCTTTTGATTTCTTTTTTTTAGATTAGTTCCTTGCTTCTGATGTTGTTTACTTACTACGTACATGAAATGTGGGTTGACGTTTTTAAGGTTCAGTACTTAATAAAGGACCAAGTCTTATTGTTAGATAGGTACCTCTTTCAGCGATAATACCCATTGCACCCATAACAACAAGTTTCTGTAAAAGAGCTGTGTTTTCTTTTGTATTTAAATATTTTGAGGCCGATTTGATGTTAATTCTACCAAGAAAACAGTTGACCGCTCCTAACGACCGCACAAGGGTAAATCAATTGCGCCCGAGTGATCAACAAGTCAGTATTTCCTAAGGCTGCTCAGCGAAAGAGCCAAACATTTTTGCTGACTACAGATTTAGGTTGCCTGTTATATCACCGCACCTTTTGCTTGTGTATGTATGTACATATATGCAGGCGGCGCGGTGCTGTATATTGCATAAGCTCACATAGCAGTTTTTTACAGAATTTAAACTCAATATTATTCTAAAAATATTGATGTCATTTGGGAAATTAATCAAATGACTCCTCCCGTTGCAGGTGGAACGGAATGGGCTGTCAGACATCTACTGACTAAAAACCCACCTTGCCCCTTCAGTTGTTTTTGCGTTCCGGGGCTGCGGTAACTCGTCAGAACATTCCCGCAACCCCAGCTGCAGGCAATGATCCTATCGGGCCCCGTTAATGCTGCTGACTGCCCCTTGAGGCGCGCGCGGAAAACGGCGGGCCGCCGACCCAGGCCTGGTCCTTACCGGTCAGTGCCCCTGCAGTATAGAAAATCTACGAGTTAAAAATAACCTTTGCCGGCAAACCAAATGTTAAAATCTCCTTAACAGTCATACACGATTCCATTTTCTATAAAAACTTTTTACCAAAAAATTAAACCGACTCCCAAAAAACACTGCAATGTGAAAAATAACTTTAACTTCGGTAGTCGGTGTCTTTAGTTTTGTATTTTCGTATTTGGCACCGACTTCCGAAATTAAAGTTATTTTTCACATTGCAGTGTTTTTTGGGAGTCGGTTTAATTTTTTGGTAAAAAGTTTTTATTTCACTCTTTTCAGTTGGTCTATTTTTAATTTACCTAGTTACAAGAGCCTAAATGTCAACTACTTATAACCTTTTACAAAATATTGCTTTTCCCAATGCTGGGCCGTTAATTGTTGAGGAGTTCTCCTGGTACTTCACCATCAGCTTTACATCACCATATGCATTGTGACGAGCATAAAGTGCTTAACATCCATATTCAAGTAATCGAATCGCAATCCACTCAATACTTATTATTGAGTAGTTTCGGCGGCCATTTGTGGTCTTCATCATCAGTTCCACTTCCTCAAATGGTACTTTTTGAGAGCAACTACACAAGTTACTATAATAAATACCCAAAACGTCATAGGTGTGCCTATAATATTTGAAGAGTTCCCTCGATTTCTCCAGGATCCCATCATCAGATCCCGACGTTTATGAAAATGGGACCAATTTCAACGTATACCCTTTCAATCAAAAAAAGAATTTTCCAAATCGGTTCAGCCGTCTTCGAGTAATCGATGATCATAAATAAAAAAAAAAAAATACGCGTCGAATTGATAACCTCTTCTTTTGGTCGTCGGTTGAAAAAAAAAACTGGTACTGGTAAAAACTGTTTTTTTTTCCGAAGACAAACCATTTCCTCAATATCTATACTTATAATAAATCTGTAGAGAGGTCAATTCTGTACATGAAATATATTTCCAAAATAACTATCAGAGGGTGATTAGGGATCGATACTGATGCCAAAAATGCAATCAGTAAAATTTTTGTCTGTCTGTCTGTCTGTCTGTCTGTCTGTATAACCGTTATAGAAACAAAAACTACTCGACGGATTTTAACGAAACTTGGTACAATTATTTTTCATACTCCTGAACAGGTTATAGTATACTTTTCATCACGCTACAATCAATAGGAGCAGAGCAGTGAAGGGAAATGTTGGGAAAACGGGAGAAGTTACCCCATTTTTTAAACTTCCGTCGCGTGTGAAATCTTAATGGTCAAAGCTACACAGAAATCATTTCATGACGGAAATGTTCTCTTTAAAATTGTATAAAAAATATCCCACGACAGCATATGTCTATCTTTTATGGTTGGCTCACAATAACACGTGTAACTCCCGATAGCTTACCAGTTCGAAGCTTTCTGATTATAATATTTGTCTACTCTTACGTTTATAACACTCTCAGTCACCCCTAATTGAAAAAGTTAACATTATTAACTATTCCATAAAAAAATTGGCCAAGTGCGAGTCAGACTCGCCCATGAAGGGTTCCGTTGTAACTATAATAATATAATATGCATATTTATTTGACGAAAAAATACCTTACAAATTTCTTAAAACTAGCTTATTTACATTTTTTACAACTGCGCCAAATAAATTTGTTTTTCATAGTGTTTGTATGAATTACAAAGATATATTTGCGGTTTTAGAAAATATGCTGTATCTCTAAAACTGCTGAACTGATTTCGTTCAAACCAATTTTGGTTGAAAGTTTACATTAAGATCTACAGACATATATTTTTTTAGATTTTTCACTCCATTATAAGTAAGTGGTAAGTTAGAGGGGGGATACACACATTTTACCACTTTGGAAGCTTATATCTTTTAAACGATTGACTTTATGGAAAAGTGGTTTTAGAAACCCCGATATCGTTTTTAAAGAACTGTCTATAGATACCACACATGCATCGAATACATGAAAAAAAAAACAGTTTTAGTTCCATGTATGGAGTGAACCGCTTTCCGATTTTGAGAAAAAAAATTAAAAATATTTAAAATAAAGGGGGCTCCCCTTTATTTTAAATATTTTTAATTTTTTTTCTCAAAATCGGAAAGCGGTTCACGGAATACATCTACCTATCAAGTTTCACATGTATAGTCCTAATAGTTTCGGAATAAAATTGCTGTGACAGACGGACGGACGGACAGACAGACAGACAGACGGACAGACATGTCGAAACTATAAGGGTTCCGTTTTTTGCCATTCGGCTACGGAACCTTAAAAAGAATCATATAAATCGGTATAGAAACACCAAAGTTATACATGAAATACGCTAATAATAAGCCATCGCGCGTGAATACTGAATCATGCTATAAAGATTATTTTTGAGAATCGGTCGCCGCGCTCGACGCGTCTCGCGGCCGATGCGTTCTCTAGGTACTTAAGCCTCATGTGAACGTGATCTAAAGTCTAAACAATATTACCAATACATTAACTTACGCTGACGGAGTCGCGGGCACAGCTATTAACAATAATATTTTATCATTACGCTAAGGCCAATATAGGAGCGGAGCACCAATGAAGAATGCTTCAAAATCAGGGTTAAATTTAATGTTAGCCCAAAGTAACTATTCCACGCGGACGAAGTCGCGGGCAAAAGCTAGTCCTGAATAAAAAATACATGTTAAGTTTCAAACCAGGCTAGGAAAATGTAATTCTGTTCCAGCAAAAAATACTTGTTCCCGTATTATGATAAAACAAATTAACTCTATAATCCGCATGATCCCCTCGCATCTGCTTCCCTCGTACATTCCGCGCCGGTGACTCTCGTCCCTGGTGATACGTCCGAACTCACTAGTGACGACCACTTGTGAGTTGACTCATGCTTTTAGAAATTTCTTTTGCGAATTTGTGAATTGCGAAAGTCTGTGTTACGCTCTCACTGTTAAATCGTTGATCTGAGTTTTGTGACGTAGATAGTTTATATTGATATACACGATATTTCAGGAGAGAGTGGTATTCTGTATATTTTTTTTTTATTATTAATATTTATAGGCTTGCACTTTCAAACACCTGTATATAATATTATTACCAAGATTAGTTCACCGCAATCCAATAAGCCACCGAGTGCAAGGGCATACAAAGCTCGTCACTCAGTCAATAAAGCAATACCACTTGAAACGTCTCAAAATGGATCGATGAATGCTGCTAATACGGAAGACGAACTTCTCGACACAATTTAGCTATAGCAGTAACTCAATTCATAGCGGAATACGCTCGCAGTACCCTGGTATTAATATATATTATAATATCAAATGGCAAAAAGTCTATCTAAAACCCATGCCATGTATTTAAGGTCAATCATAAATTTGACGCCACCTACATCATCAGACAGACTTTTTTTAAATATAATACAGTTTATCAGTTTTATAATGTTTAATAGAAATCAGGTAATTTTTGTTGTTAGGAACACCCTTTTCTTGTTGTTTATACAACCACAGCGATTAGCAAACCGTATTCGTTTCCCATACACCACACGCCATCTTAATCGCAGGAGATCCTGAAAAACACAACACTGTGATAACGCGTGCGCCGGAAAAAAACCACTGGAATGGTACGACGCAAGTCGTGACGTCACTAAAGCTTCCATATAGGAAGCTTTAGTGACAACACAGACCTACATTTTGACATCATTGTCTTTTATTTTAATTAGGGGGGCCTTTAATTTTAGAAAATATGGTACAAGTCGACGTTATTTTTGTCTGAAACTGATAAGTCTGCTGCTAATGACAATGACAGCTCGACATTCTAGAAGGAAATACTTTTTATGACTTAATTTAGTACATACATAATCTTTTGATACATGCATATAGTTATCACGACGCCAAAATCCATAATGCAATAGTATAGTGTCCTAATAAGAATATTATTCCCGAGCACTACACATAACTCTACATGCTACATAAATAAATGCATATAATATTCCACTGCAGAACGTATATAACTAATATTCTGACTTACCCTTCTCTGTTCCACGCTGTGTTGAACATACACTCGAGAGCAATGAATCCGGGTCACTTAAAGAATCCTAAAAATCTCGGAAACTAAAAATGCTAGGTTAATGCAATAAATTGTATTTAATAGACAATGTAATACTCCTTAAATGAAGGTATTAAAACTTCTTAGTTTGTGTAAAGTTATATCATAAAAAAATCAAATTTGAAAAAGGGCCACTTTCGAAGATGGAACTACGAAATTACAGCATTTGGTTTTGCTTTTGTTTGTAATCTGTCATTTATGTGGGTACATAAAGCATGTTGATAGTGCTCTATATTATTATTATTATTCAAGCTGAAATTATGTCGCTTACGCCTGAAGAATGCACCAGAATACTTACAATGCTGGAAACCGGCCGGAGTCAGCGCGATACAGCCAGGACTGTCGGTGTGTCGCTGTTAACAGTACAAAGAGTTCTCCGACGTTACGAAGAAACTGGTTCTAACCTACGCAGACCAGGAACGGGCAGAACCAGGTGTACCACAGCACGAGAAGACCGATACTTGGTGAACACCATGCTTCGAAATCGCTTTCTCACAGGAACTGAACTCACCAATCAGTTTCGACGCCTCGGAGGAAGTAACCCAAGTGCATGGACAGTAAGACGTCGGCTTGCTGAATCTAACTTAAAACCCCTTAGACCTGCAAACGGCCCTAAACTGGAGCGTGGGCATCGTATTTCAAGACTAAAATATGCCCAGAGCCACGTAAATTGGAGTATTGAAGATTGGTCAAAAGTTATGTTCTCCGACAAATCAAAATTTATGCTCTACAAGCACGATGGAAGACACAGAGTGTATAGAAGACCAGGGGAAAGATTCAAGCAAGCATGCATCGAAGAAAAAGTAGCTTACGGTGGTGGGTCTGTACTTGTGTGGGCCGGAATTTCTTCTGAAAGTCGCACAGAGCTGGTGATCATAGAAAACGGCTCTTTAACTAGCGTAAGATATGTGGAAGAAATCCTCAATGATCACGTTGGTCCATTTATGGTCAATTTAGGTGAGGATGCTATATTTATGCATGACAATGCCCGACCTCATACAGGTAGGATTGTGAGTGGCCAGCGCGCAGCCCGGATATCAACCCGATCGAGCATGCTTGGGACGAGCTAGGCAGATGCGTAAAACAACGAAACCCTCCCCCAATCACGCTTCGTGAGCTCAAAATTGCTCTCACAGAGGAATGGGAGAATATTCCCCAAAATCGTATAAGGAACTTGGTGTACAGCATGCCAAACCGCGTAAACGCAGTAATGGAAGCACGAGGAGGCAATACGAAGTATTAAAATTCAAGAAAATCGTAATAAAGTTCAAAAATTTCATGTTTCCTATTTTTGTTTTAAGGAGAGATCAGCAGTTTTTTTCTTTATGTAATTTTGTGTTAATAAAATGTATGGTGACACATATTTTTTTTACTTTCATTTAAGGAGTATTACATTGTCTATTAAATACAATTTATTGCATTAACCTAGCATTTTTAGTTTCCGAGATTTTTAGGATTCTTTAAGTGACCCGGATTCATTGCTCTCGAGTGTATTATATTACCTTGCTTAAAGTCAAAGATGCACTGAATTATGAATTATGCAAGCCACAGGGTCTGTGGCGCCCTCCTGCGGAGACTGGTGGCGTCTCATTCAAGTCTTACGTACATATTCGAAATGGGTGCTCATTTTGAAAGTATGTAGTATTTTACTGAGGCAACTTTATATTTATAGAAAATTGTATTTGCAGTTCAATAGAAGCTTCAGCTCACTGAAGTCAAGTACCTACTTGACTTCAGTGAGCTTTAATAAATATTTTGGTAAAGTTAAATGAAATTATTGCAGACAAGGAATTCTTCTTTTTTTTTGCAACACTATTTCAAATAAATATTAATTAATTAGGATCAAATAATACGACCAGAAAAAAAACTAAGAAAACATAATGATTATCAATACCTGTTTTTTCTTGCCATGACCAGAATGCTTGCTGAGTCTTTGCCAGTTAACGTGGCTGTGCTGCCGATGTTTTGAGCATGTACTAAATGCCCAATAAAGTCTTCGTATTGAATTTGCTTATCACTTTCGCGCTTACGGAATATTAGCATTATGTCGTATACGCATACATACTTTTTATTCCTATTTTAATACATTATTGTTATGGTAACAATTAGAGAAGTGCATACTCATATTAACTGTGATATTCTGTTGATGATATACGGTAAAGAAAGAAGTACCTACAATAACAAAAAAACATCTATCACAAAACTCGGCTATAATGCTTAAAAAGCTTGATATATGTAATTGTGTATTAACTATTCAGGTATCATATATTTAATGTTAGCAACAGAACATTATCTTAACATGATTATGACCACGCACTGCTTATAAATAAAAGCTTAAATTCCAATGACCGCTATGTTAAGTCACCTTAAATTACTTGAAATAATTACAGTTCCTGTTGTAAATCCTTTGTTAATTTGTTTTATATTTTTTAATTAATTTTACTTTCATTTTGCGTACGGCTAAGGAGTGGAATTCGGAGTCTGTGTCAAACGCAAGCCTATCAACTAATAAAAAAATATAATTATTTGGCACCTCAAAGTATATTCACAATCATTCAGCAGTATTCGGAAAACGTTCGCTGTTCGCATACAATCTATGCAAAGATTTAAGGGTCGGAGTTCGTGCATGACCGATTATGTGTGAATTGACTTTTATAGTTCACTGACGTTTTTTCTATGACTTCCGTGTCGTATACCCTAGGGATTTACGACTAAAAGTAACCTATGGGTTTCTGCCATAATTTTACTAGCGTGACTGCCTCGTTGGTTGAGTCGTCACAAGCGCGACTGCTGAGCACGAGGTCTCAGGTTTCATTCCCGGTTTCATTCAGTCAGGTTCGATTTTCAGTAGTAGGAGTTTGGAGGTTTGCGTTGTGATACCCTCTTGCCTCGGAAAGTAAGTTGAGTCGTCGGTCCCGGCTGTCATTTGAACATCTTTGACAGTCGTTACGGGTAGTCAGAAGCCAGAAAATCTGAAACTGGTCTGGCCCAGAGTATCGTGTTACCCAGTTACTGGGTTGTGGAGGTCAGATAGGCAGTCGATCCATATAAGCAATAGTTCTCATTTGCATCCAGTTAGATTGGAAGCCGATCCTATCACAGTTGGAAAAAAGCTGAGCAGATGACGATTGTCAGTTTTATGATCCGTGGTGGAGGCAAGTTGAAGAACATGACTTGCTATGTAGGAGATTATGACACAACTAACTATTGCACGGGACTGTTTTCGTCAAAACGCAAATATTTTCCAGAAACGTTCCGTCATTTTGGCGAGATTGAGTAACAAACTACCGTACATCCTTTTTCACTTTAACTTCGCATTTATTATTTTGGTATAAATTTGTATTTAATATTTAGGTTTCGTGTGTTGTATCAATTTGTTTGTATAAATATAATTTCATCAAAAGCAGGTGCATAAACGTTGTCGTGAATTGGCTCCTGAAAATCACTTCTTTTTTAAAGTCTTTAAACATGTAGTCGCTCAAATAATATGATGCTGGGAGGATTACTAGCAAACACGCTTGAATCGACCATAATTCAATTCAATTCAAAACATTTATTTCAGACTTACGTCCATAAAGTGTTAGTATTACATTAAAGGAACTTAACACTATGTTAGTAAATTACACACATACACGTAACAAAAGAAACAAAATAAAAATGTGAAAAAATGAGAGTCAGCCTACCTAACATGAACTTTCATCCATTGCCTCCAAATCGGACTATGGATGTTTTCTGCAATTACCTTCAGGTAGCTGTTGGGACTGTCCCTCAACCTTCGCATCAGCGATGCTACTCTTTTACGAATAATGGCGTGAAAGCCGTCCACTTGAGCTTCCGCAAACATCGCTGACGCACTACAGTAACGAGGCAATCCCATCAGCAACCTGAAAGCATTATTATATTGGACCCGCAGAGCACTGACGGCTCGCTGTGTGTATTTAGTCCACAAACTACATGTATAAAAAGACTGGCAGTATGCCCGAAATAACGTTGTCTTTACTATCTTAGAAGATCGAGCAAATCTGCGTGCCAGCATATTACAACGAATTGTCAGCCCCCTGCGTTCCTTCTCTATGTCCGATACATCATTCAGGTCCTCATTTACTACATGACCTAAGTAAACACATTGAGTAACTCTATTCAACGCCTTACCCGGTAGTGTCTCGGGTGGTACATAAGAGGGACTCTTACGTCCCGCCCGAAACACCAGCAGTTCACTCTTCTTAACGTTGTATGTCAGGCCATGAGTCTTTGCAAACAACTCACACACACGCACTAGTTTCCTCAAGGCGCTGATCAAATGCTTTTGAGAGGTCTAAAAAGGCGGCATACACTGGCGTTTTACGCTCTGTATAGTATTTGACGGTGTGTTTCAGGAATAATATCGCACTCTCAGTTGAGAGACCGGACCTCAATAGCCAATCAACACACCGTTCAACACCTTGGTGATTACAGTAGCTAATGTAATAGGTCTATAGTTACTTATTACACTGTTTTATATTTTACAATAGGTACTACAACCGCCTGCGTAAGATCATCCGGCAAGAAAGCATGAATAACACAGAAAGTGAAAAACATCGCCAAGACTCTACACACGTGTGGACCCCCATGCTTCAAATGCTCCACGTTCAGCTCATCATGACCAGGAGGCTTACCCTTACGCATATTCTTAAGAACCCGTGATACCTCTTTTGTGGTTACATAATACCCTCCCGCCGTCCTCTACTGAGCGGAATGTTATACATACTTAGTAATATTTGAAGTCTAATATATTTTTCTATGTGAAATAGTGTATGGCGTTGATGATAAAAGTTAGCTATAAGATACAGTACTTTCGTCTCCCCAACCTTTTATTTTGTTTATAAATATGTATAGGTACATAAAAGAGGCGAAACACGGGCGTCCCAATATTAAAGTTTGTGAATTTTCTGGCCAATGTGTCATGACATGACCCGTCGCCGTCGGCTCATAGTAATGGAATTTTGCGCCAACGCCGCGCGCTCGCTTTTTAAATATTTTGATATCAATGTATATCAATGATATTTTGACAGTTCACTGGGTTGTAATAATCGATATTGAGTTTCCTAAAATAAACATAAAAATAGGTTATAACTATGTGCTTTTCGATTAAACTATACAACTCACATTGGGTACTGGCGATGTGTGGATGTCACTTTTACTCATCCCTGTAAGACTTTTATGCCACTCTCACATCATATCGCAGTTTAGTATCATCCTATGTATCCTGCAAATACAATATCCTCGTATTGATACGTCCGTCTGTACGAGCGTGTGCAATCGGCTGCTAGGTTATGAGCTTTGGCATTTGGTTGAATACCATTGGAAGAGGGAAGGTTGCGTCGTGATTGAAATCAGATTGAAAACGTTGAAATCCATTATGACAAGCTACGTAGAGCGAGACGTCATAGTGAGAAAGAGCTCAAGGAGCGGGTCCGTAATCTACCACGCAATTTATTATAAGGGCGTTTTTTGAATACATTTTATGTTATGATATTTTCCTTCACTAGTTTGAAAGCTAACATTTATGAACCTGCACCTAATTGTCATGATGATGCAGCTGAATACCAGTGTTCCACATGGAGCGACTGTCTACGAGTAGTTGGGTAAAACGATATCCATTGGCAAGAGTGTTGGAGAAGATTTATTGGCTACTGATTACCCGTAAAGTTTGTAAACGTGTATTTCGTCCGTGCCTTTATCGAAGGGAAAATCATCAAATAACTCCTCCCGCTCTGGGTAGAGCAGTAGAGTGTCAGACTTCTATTGACTAATAACCCACCCTGTTCCTTGGTGACCCTTGCATGCCGGGGCCGCGGTATCTCGTTAGAACATTCCTGCAACCCCAGCAGGTCTCCCTGCCCTGACCACCGGTAGCTTAAGCTTTGGTTTCCTAGGAAAGCGGTGCCGTCATATAGCGGCCGTAATATTACGGACGCAAAAAGGCGGCCGTCTTTACGGTGACGACATGTGGAAAGTTCCACGGCCGTTTTAACACACTGTCTGCTTCATCGCTATCTAGTATATTACATTCTCTTTGGAAACGTTCACGAAACCATCTGACACCGACAAGACGGCCGTCATGCAAATGGCGGCACCGCTTTTTGACGTTACGGTGTCAGTTACCGCACTCTAGGAAACCGCGCCATTTTGTTTACATTTTTTTTTTTTTAACGTGGTAAAATTATCAAATAAGTCCTCCCACTCCGGGCAGGGTGGGAGGGACTGTCAGACTTTTACTGACTAAAATCCACGGTGTTCCTTCAATAACCCTTTACATACCGGGGCCACGGTAACGGGATGAGTCCCACGACCCCGGATTTTGTTTACATAGACAACGTTCTAGTGACGTCATTCACCGCTGTATTACGGCCGCTATTTGACGGCACCGCTATCCTAGGAAACCAAAGCTTTAGACTCTGTTCTCTATAGCGGTGGGCTACTTTTTCTATTTCTTTTTCTCTTTAAATATATTAAAAAAAAAAACATTGTGTGGTATGAATAAACTTAATAAAAAAAATTAAAGAAATCAAATTGATTACGTATTTTATAATAACTAAGTCACATTCGGGCAAGAAAAGCTGTATGTATGTACGTAATACTATAAGATGTTATAATTTCACAGAGAAGCTTATACAGACCGAATCTTCTTGGAAATATCTTTTCATTGTCACAACTAAGAAAAACACTCTGCTTGGATCCTAATATTACATTTCTGTCATGTTCTTGTTACATTGTTTGATGTCAGGGAATCAAGGGATGAGAAACGAAAATTGGATATTTATCAATACGGATTGTGAATATCTATATACTTTTTATTTATTTATGGATGTTATCTGGAGAATAGGGAAATTGAAAATAAAATAATTGCGATTTTTAGGATGGGTGAATATTTTTAACTCAGTCGCGCTAAAATAGCTGAGAAGATTTTCAAAGGCATGAAGTATTTGTAAAGGCATAGTGTACCAAATACAAATACCTTATCAATAATGTCGGGTAGTGATGTAACAATAGATTGTGCCTTTACGAAAAAATAACCGTAAGTAGGTATAGGTGCGAGGGGGGATGGCTTTTTTTATATTTTTCACTAGCTGCTGCCCGCAACTTCATTCGCATCGAAGGATTCCCCGCGTAAATATAAAAAGTAGCCTATATTATTCCAGGATGTCAACTATCTACTTACCAAATTTCATTAAAATCCATCCAGTAGGTCCGGAGATTAGCGTGTACAAACAGACTGACATTTTTTTTTGCCGTGTTACCGTTTCTTAACCCACCTCAATTATTATTTTTATATAAAACTAGCTGACCCGCTACGACTTCGTTCGCGTGGTATCCTACCCCTACCCAATCTATACCACTACCCCTATCCTACCGATACCCTACCCATACCTTACTCTACGCAAAACCTACACTACCCCTACCCTACCCCTACCCTACCCCTACACTACCCCTACACTACCCCTACCCTACCCCTACCCTAGGAAATAGAAAAGGGCTGTTTTGAGGGTTTCCCGGTTTTTCTTTTAATTTTTCTCAACTTTTAAACCTTCCCTAGACCTCCACGAACATTTCAAAACCAAGATAAGATAAATCCGTTCAGCCGTTCTCGAGTTTTAGCGAGACTAACGAACAGCAATTCATTTTTATATACCTATATAGACTATATAGATTTAAATTATTATAAAATTTAAATAATTCATAAAAAACAGACACCCTTTTTACTGTTTTATTATATGTATAGATATAGATTATAAATAAGAATTCATGCGTCGTAAAAATAAATAAAATATGATTTGGAATATGCATATCAAGCCCTTTCTATAATTTAAAATTTGATCCCTTATGAGTCTATATTTTTTTATGATATAACTACTAATGTATAGTTTTCAGATTTTTCCTTAAACTTTTATCTATTTGGCAGGTAACTCTGTTACTTGACAATTTTCCATCATTCTTATTTCTAGGTCAATGGGGAATACCCTATCCATTTTAATTTCAATGATAGTGTCGAAATATGCGTTTTTTTATGAACGACATGAACAGCTGCATCTTTTTTACGCTAATTGAGAAGTTAGATTTATTCTGAGCTTCAAGAGTCTGTAGATCTGAGTATACTATGGTTTTAATTTGGACTATATATCCCACGCGTTCCCTAAATAAAGGGTTTTGACAGACATACTGACGGACTACAAAGTGATACTATAAGGGTTCCATTTTTTCCTTTTGATGTACGGAACCCTAAAAATTACTATTTGCTAAGTGGTGCCTAAAAGCTAATTAATCGATGTTAGATAGCATTGTTATTGGGAGTTTAAGATTGGACTACCAGGTCTAATTATAAAATTTGTTTAATATTTTTACATTACATACATAAAATTTCACACTTCACACATTACATGAAATACTAATTAAAAATGCTATATCAATGTTTAAAACGAATTCGAATTTGGAATCTTCTAATTAGTACTTAAACCAAACAAATGGTTAGATTAGTTCTGAATAAGCCTGTATTTCTGGAGAAAATGTAGTATATAGTGCTAGCTTATATCACTGCCTAGCTCAAAGAATTTACTAGACAAATATTGAATTAAATTTTAGAAACTAAACGATAAATGCCTATCAAGAGGATTAAAGTAATACGGGATCAGCTCATTCAGTTATGAACTAAGGAATCTCCTGAAATAACCGAAACCAAGTGAATTTTGTATGTCGTGAATCATCGCCGCTGTACGTTTAACAAAACAGACGACCATCCACCTACCAACAACAACAGGCGTTCCAATAAACAGGGAATGCTGTTACACCACAGGGAGCAAGGGAAGTCAGATTTTAGGAAAAATAAAAAACTGTCGACTTATTCAAGAGGTGAGAATTCTGTTGCAAATATTGATACACTGATAGGAGGCTATAGTATTGCTGAGTGTGATGAAGCAGCTAGTAAATAATACTTTACTTCATGATTTTATTTAAGCTGGATATCAAAAGAATTAAAATACTAACACTGCACATTGTTTTGTTGCTTTTAATTCGCTAATATTCCCCAGCCTAGCTGTCTCCCAATTGTTGTCTTTTCAGATAGTACTACCTGGGCTGCAAAAGCTTGCCTATCGGTCCTCAACAACACAATAACTGGGTAAAACGATACCGTTTTGCAAAAACAGTTTCACAGTTTATTGTTTCAGACTGAAGAAGTCATATTGTGTGATTACAACGTGCCTAATGAAAAAAAAGATGTTTTCAATAATATTTCCCTCACCGTGTAATAAGCAGCCACTCACAATTGGTGACACGAAGTAAAGCCCACTCCACACGGCCGGTGTCATGACCAGGTTATTTATTGCCTTTATTTATCTCTGTAAGCCGCATCGTGCATCGAGTGCTACAACGGTGCCGATGGCACCCATATCACGCGCAACGTGTTCAAACGCTGACGTCGCGTGATTACCAGCCAAGAATAGAATTTTTCCAAAGGATGCTTAGAATGATTCGGGCGGACCCGCAGTTTTTTAACAAGATTTTATGGAGTGACGAGTCTTCATGCCGCCGAGATGGATATTTAAATTTGCATAATTTGCACAGTTGGCAGCTGATAAACCCACATTTGATGCGAGAGGATAGGAGCCAACATCAATTTAAAATAAATTTATGGACGGGAATAATCAATGGGCAAATAATAGGGCCCTTTGAACTACCAGCTACTCTAAACGCCGAATATTATCTCCATTTTTTAAGGAATGAGTTGCCAAGGTTATTAGAAAACAAAATGATGGGTGCCCCGCTCACTATGCGACGGCAGTAAGGGCGCACCTTGATGAAAGTTATCCGGACAGATGGATCGGCTGATTAGGACCAGTTTTGTGGCCTCCGCGATCTCCGGATTTAAATCCCCTAAATTTTTTTTTACTGGGGATGTTTAAAAGACAGGGTCTACAAGAAACCAATAACGTCGGAAGAAGAATTACGACAGCGCATCCAATCTGCTGCATCAGAAATAAACCAAAGCCGTTTTGTCCGTCGGATAAGAGCTTCCTTTATTAGGAGATGCAGACTTTGCATTCTTGTAGGGGGAAGGCAATTCGAACATTTATTGTAAAAACCAAATAAAACGATTTATTTGAACTAACTGTTTTTTTTTTAGTACGGCCTCCTAATTCTTTTCATACGCCTCAATAATTCAATGAACATTGCCTCTGAAATACTACAGTTACACATTTTAAAGAAAAAAGTTTAAATGTACACACTTTTTTATTTTTTATATTTGATTTGGAGCACCTCTCAGATTCATAGCAATTATCTTTGTAACGACAAGGACTAGAATGTACAACTTCATACCAATTTACCAAAAATACAAAAGCGGCGCCATCTATCCCCTTCACACTGACTGAGGTGCAACTCCGCCACAGGTAGCGGACCCAATTTCCGGACAGATGACGTCATCGGGTCGGAATTATGCTAGCCGCTTAACTACCTGCCTCGATTACAAGCATTCAAGCATAAGCCATAACGAAAAGGAAAAAATGGAATAGTACCAATTTAATTTATTTTCTGTCTTCTTCATCACATTCATAGCAATATCTTTGTAACGATAAGGACTAGACGTAAGTTTTATACGAATTTGCAAACCTTATTAAATGTACAAGTTTTTAAAATAATGGTCGTCTTCGGTGTCATACATTTTTTTACAGGAGAAATTTTTCAATTTTGGTCCTAACATCGTAAAGAAAAAACTTTTCAACTCAAGATTTTTTTTCTAAGGCAAATAAAACGGTATTCAAAAAAATGGTATCTTATAACATTAGTAAGCTATTCAGAAATGTTAGATAAAAATCATACCTAAAAATGTCATCATTTGCAGCAACAGCATTAAAAAAACTTAATTCTGGAAGACAAAATGGTAAAATTCGAAAAAAAAATATCTTGGTTACTGTAACGGTTTTTTTTTAATATTCAAATTAGTTGTTGAAAATTAGGTAAGCTACCTACCTGTTACGTTTGATCTATTATTTACGGGACACCCTATATAAGGATGATATTCTGTATATTTTTTTTATTATTATTTATAGGCTTGCGTTTCACCACCATCTTTTTTATTGATGTTATGTACCCTTGACATGCAATCCGACACACTAAACTATGCTTGCACTTTCAAACATCTGTAATCTGGCAACCGCAATCCAATAAGTCACCGAGTGCAAGGGCATACAAAGCTCGTCACTCAGACAATAAAGCATTACATTTAAAACGTCTCAAAATGGATCGATGAATGCTGCTAACACGGAACACGAACTTCTCGACACAATTTAGCTATAGCAGTAACTCAATTCATAGAGGAATACGCTCGCAGTACCCTGGTATTAATATACATATATTATAATATCAAATGGCAAAAAGTATATCTAAAACCCATGGCATGTATTTAAGGTCTATCATAAATTTGACGCCACCTACATCATCAAGCAGACTTTTTTTTAAATATAATACAGTTTATCAGTTTTATAATGTTCAATAGAAATCGGGTAATTTTTGTTGTTAGGTACATCCTTTTCTTGTTGTTTATACAAACACAGCGATTAGCAAACCGTATTCGTTTCCCGTACACCACACGCCATCTTAAACGCAGGAGTTCCTGAACAATACAACACTGTGATAACGCGTGCGCCGGATAAAAAACCATTGGAATGGTACGACGCAAATTGCGACGTCACTAAAGCTTCCGATATGCAACTGAGTTCTACTACAATAAAAAAAGTAAAATGGTCATATCGTACAGGGCAATCTCTTACCTAAAGTCACCTTGAATTAATTACTGATGACACTTTATACAATAAGAAAGGAATAAGAAAGCCCAATAATCCCACTTACCTAATGCTTGAGCACTAACACAAATTGTGTGAAATTTTGTATTTTTTTTCTTACACAAAGTATTTAAAACAAGTAGCAAGTATTTAACAGTTTGATATTTAGATTGAAACATTTTAATAACTATCTTATTTCCCAATTAAAAATAGAGACGCGATGAAAAATCAGGAAAACAAAAAATGTTTCCTAAATCTGGAATAAAAATACAGGCCGATCGCCCTGAAGTTTCCGCTCCGTCGAACCAAAAGCCCTCAGCTCAGTTCATATCCAGAATTTAATAAAACCTATTGGATTTCACAATTTGGAAAATAAAATGAGCGGCTTCATTTTTCCTGTCATTGAGGTCGTCTGGAGGTGCTGCGTTTGATAAAGTGTTTAGTGAGCTTTCTGATACGTCTAATACTATTTACTACTGTATGTACATGTACTATTGTTTATTTAATAATAAATGCACACACGCATGTGCTATATACAGAGAAGCTGAACGAGAGTATAAAAAATTAATTCTATGTGGGTGACACTTTAAGTAGATAAGTATATAATACAAATTTATACTAATATTATAAAGAGGTAAAATTTGTAAGTTTGTATGTAGGGGGTAATCTCTGAAACTACTGAACCGATTTTGAAAATTCTTTCGGTTACATGTAGCTACATTATCCCTGAGTGCTATAGACTATAAATTATCTTTATATCATGCATATTAGCCGAGCTATTATAATCTTTGTCAAGCAAGTCGGGGACGGGATCCCGTGGAATATTTTCTACTTCTACGCGGACGAAGTCGCGAGCAGAAGCTAGTAATCAATATATATAAAACGCTTCCGTTACTGATTGACTGACAGACAACGCACAGCCGAAACTACTGGTCACAGGAAGCTGAAATTTGGCATGTATGTTTCTTGGGGTATATAGGGGAGCACTAAGAAAGGATTTTTTTGAATTTCTCACGGGATCGGGATTTACACGGGACAAAACCTCCCACGCGAATGAAGTCGCAGGCAGCTACTAGTACTTACAATAAAAATTTGTAAAATAAATATAAAACACTAAATATATAACTCCCTACTTATATACAACTATTACGAAATGAAACAAGAGAGTTATTTCACTCTTCTCTTGAAACGGCAAGAGAGTAACAATCCCTCATGTATAGCGTACATCTTTATGATAACTAAATTATAATTTATTAAAGAAAGAAAGAAGTAATAAGTGTCAGCTACACTAATTAATACTTTAATAAGAACTAATAAGTGTCAGCTATACTAATGACATTTGACACACGTATAGTCTAAACGCATTGCATTTCTGCCTGTGTCTTTATTATCCCTTTGTCAGTATTTCTGTTTTAATTTTTACAGACAAAAGAAAGTTACGAGTTATTTAATACGTTATCGCCTCGAAAAGAAGAAAAAAGTTTCCAGTACGTTGCATTTTGTAAAAAAAAATACTATCTAGTTTAGATATCTTATAGGTTTTTCTCTTATTGCAAACAAAAACCAATTCATTTATTTAATGTGTGTCTGACAGAAATAGGTTTAAAATTTTGTTGTGAGCGTGCTTAAAATGACGTGATACCGGATTCACAAAATTTTATGAAAACCTAGCTAAAGCATTTTATATTTTGTTTTATTTTGTAGAGTGTATTGTTTCGTTAATAATGACATAAAATACGTAACTATGCGTTATTTTTGTCTGAAACTGATAAGTCTGCTGCTAATGACAATGACAGCTCGTCATTCTAGTAGGAAATACTTTTATGACGTAATTTAGTACATACATACATAATAAGAATATTATTCCCGAGCACTACACATAACTCTACAAGTTACATTAATAAATGCATATAATATTCCACTGCAGAACGTATATAACTAATATTCTGACTTACCCTTCTATTTTCCACGCTGTGTTGAACATAATATATTATCTTGCTTAAAGCCAAAGATGCACTGAATTATGAATTATGCAAGCCACAGGGTCTGTGGCGCCCTCCTGCGGAGACTGGTGGCGTCTCACATTTTTTCATCCTTTCAAGTCTTACGTACATATACGAAACGGGTGCTCATTTTCAACCGACGACAAAAAGAGGAGGTTATCACAGATTACTCGAAGACGGCTGAACCGATTTGGAAAATACTTTTTTTGTTTGAAAGGGTATACTTCGAAATTGGTCCCATTGTCACCAGGTCAGGATCTGATGATGGGATCCTGGAGAAATCTAGAGAACTCTTCAAATATTATAGGCACACCTATGGCGTTTTGGGTATTTCTTATAGTAACTTGTGCAGTTGCTCTCAAAAAATACCATTTGGGGAAGTGGAACTGATGATGAAGACCACAGATGGCCGCCGAACCTACTCAATAATAAGTATTTCGTAGATTGCGATTCGATTACTTGAATATGGATGTTAAGTACTTTATGTTCGTCACAATGCATATGGTGATGTAGAGCTGATGGTGAAGTACCAGGAGAACTCCTCAACAATTAACGGCCCAGCATTCGGAAAAGCAATATTTTGTAAAAGGTTATAAGTAGTTGACATTTAGGCTTTTAACTAGGTAAATTAAAAATCGTCCAACTAAAAAGAGTGAAATAAAAACTTTTTACCAAAAAATTAAACCGACTCCCAAAAACACTGTAAAGTGAAAAAGAACTTTAATTTCGGAAGTTGGTGCCAAAAATGAAAAAACAAAACTAAAGACACCGACTTCCGAAATTAAAGTTATTTTTCACTTTGCAGTGTTTTTGGGAGTCAGTTTAATTTTTTGGTAAAAAGTTTTTTGAAAGTATGTATTATTAGTAAGTATGTATTTTAGTATTTTGTGGAGGCAACTTTATTGTATTTATAGAAAACTGTATTTATAGAAAACTGTATTTGCAGTCCAATAGGTAGGTACTTGACTTCAGTGAGCTTTAATAAATATGTTGGTAAAGATAAATGAAATTATTGCAAACAAGGAATTCTTCTTCTTTTTAACCGACTTCTGAAAAAGGAGGAGGTTCTCAATTCGGATGTTTGTTTGTTTTTTTTTATGTTTGTTCGGGCATAGCTCCGTCGCTCGCCAACCGATTTGAAAAATTATTTTTTTGTTGGAAAGGGTATACTTCCCAAATGGTCCCATAAAAATTTTATCGACATCGAACAAGCCGTTTCTGAAAAATCAACAAAAGTCTAAAAAATATATTTACATTGATGATCTTTTCGGTTACTCTATATTGTGTTTTTTGTTCGCGCGTTTTTAGTTTTTTGTAGTTGACATTTTGGCTTTTATAACTAGATTAATTACAAATTGACCCACTAAAAAGCGCGAAAATAAAAACTTTTTTGCAAAAAAATAAAACCGACTTCCATATCAAAACACTACAAAGCCAAAAATAATTTTAATTTCGGAAGGCGGTGTGAAAAAAAAGAAAATACAAAACCAATAACACCGACTACCGAAATTAAAATTATTTTTGGCTTTGTAGTGTTTTGATATGGAAGTCGGTTTTATTTTTTTGCAAAAAAGTTTTTATTTACAACACCATTTCAAATAAATATTAATTAATTAAGATCAAATAATACTACCAGAAAAAACTAAGGAAAAATAATGGGTATTAATACCTGTTTTTTCTTGACATGACTAGATTGCTTGCTGAGTCTTTGCCAGTTAACGTGGCTGTGCTACCGATGTTTTGAGCATGTACTAATTGACACTGAAAATGACAGATTTTGCAATGCCCAATAGTCTTCGTATTGAATTTGCTTATCACTTTCGCGCTTACGGAATATTAGCATTATGTCGTATACGCATACATACTTTTTATTCCTATTTTAATACATTATTGTTATGGTAACAATTAGAGAAGTGCATATTCATATTAACTGTGATATTCTGTTGATGATATACATGCTTAAAATAAGCTTGATATACATATGTAGTTGTGTATTCACTATTCAGGTACCGTATATTTAATGTTAGCAACAGAACATCATCTTAACATGATTATGACCACACATAAATAAAAGCTTAAAATCCAATGACCGCTATGTTAAATCAGCTGAAAATACTGGAAATAATTACAGCTTCTGTTGTAAATCCCTTGTTAATTTGTTTCATAGTTTTTAATTAATTTTAGTTTCATTTTGCGTACGGCTAAGGAGTGGAATTCCCTGCGGGAGTCTGTGTCAAACGCAAGCCTATTAACAATAAAAAATAAAATAAAAAAATAAAGTCCATTTATAATTATTTGGTTCCTCAAAGTGCATTTACAATTAATTAGCAGTATTCGGAAAGCGTTTGCTTTTCGCATACAATCTATGCAAAGATTTAAGGGTCGGAGTTCGTGCATGACCGATTATGTGTGAATTAACTTTTATAGTTCACTGACGTTTTTTCTATGACTTCCGTGTAGTATACCTTTGGGATTTACAACTAAAAATAACCTATCGGTTTCTGCCATAATTTTACTAGCGTGACTGCCTCGTTGGTTGAGTCGTCACAAGCACGACTGCTGAGCACGAGGTCTCAGGTTTCATTCCCGGTTTCATTCAGTCAGGTTCGATTTTCAGTAGTAGGAGTTTGGAGGTTTGCGTTGTGATACCCTCTTGCCTCGGAAAGTAAGTTAAGTCATCGGTCCCGGCTGTCATTTGAACATCTTTGACAGTCGTTACGGGGAGTTAGAAGCCAGAAAATCTGAAACTGGTCTGGCCCAGAGTATCGTGTTACCCAGTTACTGGGTTGTGGAGGTCAGATAGGCAGTCGATCCATATAAGCAATAGTTCTCATTTGCATCCAGTTAGATTGGAAGCCGACCCTATCACAGTTGGAAAAAAACTGAGCAGATGACGATTGTCAGTTTTATGATCCGTGGTGGAGGCAAGTTGAAGAACATGACTTGCTATGTAGGAGATTATGACACAACTAACTATTGCACGGGACTGTTTTCGTCAAAACGCAAATATTTTCCAGAAGCGTTCCGTCATTTTGGCGAGATTGAGTAACAAACTACCGTACATCCTTTTTCACTTTAACTTCGCATTTATTATTTTGGTATAAATTTGTATTTAATATTTTGGTTTCGTGTGTTGTATCAATTTGTTTGCATAAATATAATTTCATCAAATGCAGGTGCATAACCGTTGTCGTGAATTGGCTCCTGAAAATCACTTCTTTTTTAAAGTCTTTAAACATGTAGTCGCTCAAATAATATGATGCTGGGAGGATTACTAGCAAACACGCTTGAATCGACCATAATTCAATTCAATTCAAAACATTTATTTCAGACTTACGTCCATAAAGTGTTAGTATTACATTAAAGGAACTTAACACTATGTTAGTAAATTACACACATACACGTAACAAAAGAAACAAAATAAAAATGTGAAAAAATGAGAGTCAGCCTACCTAACATGAACTTTCATCCATTGCCTCCAAATCGGACTATGGATGTTTTCTGCAATTACCATCAGGTAGCTGTTGGGACTGTCCCTCAACCTTCGCATCAGCGATGCTACTCTTTTACGAATAATGGCGTGAAAGCCGTCCACTTGAGCTTCCGCAAACATCGCTGACGCACTACAGTAACGAGGCAATCCCATCAGCAACCTGAAAGCATTGTTATATTGGACCCGCAGAGCACTGACGGCTCGCTGTGTGTATTTAGTCCACAAACTACATGTATAAAAAGACTGGCAGTATGCCCGAAATAACGTTGTCTTTACTATCTTAGGAGATCGAGCAAATCTGCGTGCCAGCATATTACAACGAATTGTCAGCCCCCTGCGTTCCTTCTCAATGTCCGATACATCATTCAGGTCCTCATTTACTACATGACCTAAGTAAACACATTGAGTAACTCTATTCAACGCCTTACCCGGTAGTGTCTCGGGTGGTACATAAGAGGGACTCTTACGTCCCGCCCGAAACACCAGCAGTTCACTCTTCTTAACGTTGTATGTCAGGCCATGAGACTTTGCAAACAACTCACACACACGCACTAGTTTCCTCAAGGCGCTGATCAAATGCTTTTGAGAGGTCTAAAAAGGCGGCATACACTGGCGTTTTACGCTCTGTATAGTATTTGACGGTGTGTTTCAGGAATAATATCGCACTCTCAGTTGAGAGACCGGACCTCAATAGCCAATCAACACACCGTTCAACACCTTGGTGATTACAGTAGCTAATGTAATAGGTCTATAGTTACTTATTACACTGTTTTATATTTTACAATAGGTACTACAACCGCCTGCGTAAGATCATCCGGCAAGTAAGCATGAATAACACAGAAAGTGAAAAACATCGCCAAGACTCTACACGGATGTGGACCCCCATGCTTCAAATGCTCCACGTTCAGCTCATCATGACCAGGAGGCTTACCCTTACGCATATTCTTAAGAACCCGTGATACCTCTTTTGTGGTTATATAATACCCTCCCGCCGTCCTCTACTGAGCGGAATGTTATACATACTTAGTAATATTTGAAGTCTAATATATTTTTCTATGTGAAATAGTGTATGGCGTTGATGATAAAAGTTAGCTATAAGACACAGTACTTTCGTCTCCCCAACCTTTTATTTTGTTTATAAATATGTATAGGTACATAAAAGAGGTGAAACTCGGGCGTCCCAATATTAAAGTTTGTGAATTTTCTGGCCAATGTGTCATGACATGACCCGTCGCCGTCGGCTCATAGTAATGGAATTTTGCGCCAACGCCGCGCGCTTGCTTTTTAAATATTTTGGGTTTTTAGTATATCAATGATATTTTGACAGTTCACTGGGTTGTAATAATCGATATTGAGTTTCCTAAAATAAACATAAAAATAGGTTATAACTATGTGCTTTTCGATTAAACTATACAACTCACATTGGGTACTGGCGATGTGTGGATGTCACTTTTACTCATCCCTGTAAGACTTTTATGCCACTCTCACATCATATCGCAGTTTAGTATCATCCTATGTATCCTGCAAATACAATATCCTCGTATTGATACGTCCGTCTGTACGAGCGTGTGCAATCGGCTGCGAGGTTATGAGCTTTGGCATTTGGTTGAATACCATTGGAAGAGGGAAGGTTGCGTCGTAATTGAAATCAGATTGAAAACGTTGAAATCCATTATGACAAGCTACGTAGAGCGAGACGTCATAGTGAGAAAGAGCTCAAGGAGCGGGTCCGTAATCTACCACGCAATTTATTATAAGGGCGTTTTTTGAATACATTTTATGTTATGATATTTTCCTTCACTAGTTTGAAAGCTAACATTTATGAACCTGCACCTAATTGTCATGATGATGCAGCTGAATACCAGTGTTTCACATGGAGCGACTGTCTACGAGTAGTTGGGTAAAACGATATCCATTGGCAAGAGTGTTGGAGAAGATTTATTGGCTACTGATTACCCGTAAAGTTTGTAAACGTGTATTTCGTCCGTGCCTTTATCGAAGGGAAAATCATCAAATAACTCCTCCCGCTCTGGGTAGAGCAGTAGAGTGTCAGACTTCTATTGACTAATAACCCACCCTGTTCCTTGGTGACCCTTGCATGCCGGGGCCGCGGTATCTCGTTAGAACATTCCTGCAACCCCAGCAGGTCTCCCTGCCCTGACCACCGGTAGCTTAAGCTTTGGTTTCCTAGGAAAGCGGTGCCGTCATATAGCGGCCGTAATATTACGGACGCAAAAAGGCGGCCGTCTTTACGGTGACGACATGTGGAAAGTTCCACGGCCGTTTTAACACACTGTCTGCTTCATCGCTATCTAGTATATTACATTCTCTTTGGAAACGTTCACGAAACCATCTGACACCGACAAGACGGCCGTCATGCAAATGGCGGCACCGCTTTTTGACGTTACGGTGTCAGTTACCGCACTCTAGGAAACCGCGCCATTTTGTTTACATTTTTTTTTTTTAACGTGGTAAAATTATCAAATAAGTCCTCCCACTCCGGGCAGGGTGGGAGGGACTGTCAGACTTTTACTGACTAAAATCCACGGTGTTCCTTCAATAACCCTTTACATACCGGGGCCACGGTAACGGGATGAGTCCCACGACCCCGGATTTTGTTTACATAGACAACGTTCTAGTGACGTCATTCACCGCTGTATTACGGCCGCTATTTGACGGCACCGCTATCCTAGGAAACCAAAGCTTTAGACTCTGTTCTCTATAGCGGTGGGCTACTTTTTTCTATTTCTTTTTCTCTTTAAATATATTTAAAAAAAAAATCATTGTGTGGTATGAATAAACTTAATAAAAAAAATTAAACAAATCAAATTGATTACGTATTTTATAATAACTAAGTCACATTCGGGCAAGAAAAGCTGTATGTATGTACGTAATACTATAAGATGTTATAATTTCACAGAGAAGCTTATACAGACCGAATCTTCTTGGAAATATCTTTTCATTGTCACAACTAAGAAAAACACTCTGCTTGGATCCTAATATTACATTTCTGTCATGTTCTTGTTACATTGTTTGATGTCAGGGAAGCAAGGGATGAGAAACGAAAATTGGATATTTATCAATACGGATTGTGAATATCTATATACTTTTTATTTATTTATGGATGTTATCTGGAGAATAGGGAAATTGAAAATAAAATAATTGCGATTTTTAGGATGGGTGAATATTTTTAACTCAGTCGCGCTAAAATAGCTGAGAAGATTTTCAAAGGCATGAAGTATTTGTAAAGGCATAGTGTACCAAATACAAATACCTTATCAATAATGTCGGGTAGTGATGTAACAATAGATTGTGCCTTTACGAAAAAAATAACCGTAAGTAGGTATAGGTGCGAGGGGGGATGGTTTTTTTATATTTTTCACTAGCTGCTGCCCGCAACTTCATTCGCATCGAAGGATTCCCCGCGTAAATATAAAAAGTAGCCTATATTATTCCAGGATGTCAACTATCTACTTACCAAATTTCATTAAAATCCATCCAGTAGGTCCGGAGATTAGCGTGTACAAACAGACTGACATTTTTTTTTTGCCGTGTTACCGTTTCTTAACCCACCTCAATTATTATTTTTATATAAAACTAGCTGACCCGCTACGACTTCGTTCGCGTGGTATCCTACCCCTACCCAATCTATACCACTACCCCTATCCTACCGATACCCTACCCATACCTTACTCTACGCAAAACCTACACTACCCCTACCCTACCCCTACCCTACCCCTACACTACCCCTACACTACCCCTACCCTACCCCTACCCTAGGAAATAGAAAAGGGCTGTTTTGAGGGTTTCCCGGTTTTTCTTTTAATTTTTCTCAACTTTTAAACCTTCCCTAGACCTCCACGAACATTTCAAAACCAAGATAAGATAAATCCGTTCAGCCGTTCTCGAGTTTTAGCGAGACTAACGAACAGCAATTCATTTTTATATACCTATATAGACTATATAGATTTAAATTATTATAAAATTTAAATAATTCATAAAAAACAGACACCCTTTTTACTGTTTTATTATATGTATAGATATAGATTATAAATAAGAATTCATGCGTCGTAAAAATAAATAAAATATGATTTGGAATATGCATATCAAGCCCTTTCTATAATTTAAAATTTGATCCCCTATGAGTCTATATTTTTTTATGATATAACTACTAATGTATAGTTTTCAGATTTTTCCTTAAACTTTATCTATTTGGCAGGTAACTCTGTTACTTGACAATTTTCCATCATTCTTATTTCTAGGTCAATGGGGAATACCCTATCCATTTTAATTTCAATGATAGTGTCGAAATATGCGTTTTTTTATGAACGACATGAACAGCTGCATCTTTTTTACGCTAATTGAGAAGTTAGATTTATTCTGAGCTTCAAGAGTCTGTAGATCTGAGTATACTATGGTTTTAATTTGGACTATATATCCCACGCGTTCCCTAAATAAAGGGTTTTGACAGACATACTGACGGACTACAAAGTGATACTATAAGGGTTCCATTTTTTCCTTTTGATGTACGGAACCCTAAAAATTACTATTTGCTAAGTGGTGCCTAAAAGCTAATTAATCGATGTTAGATAGCATTGTTATTGGGAGTTTAAGATTGGACTACCAGGTCTAATTATAAAATTTGTTTAATATTTTTACATTACATACATAAAATTTCACACTTCACACATTACATGAAATACTAATTAAAAATGCTATATCAATGTTTAAAACGAATTCGAATTTGGAATCTTCTAATTAGTACTTAAACCAAACAAATGGTTAGATTAGTTCTGAATAAGCCTGTATTTCTGGAGAAAATGTAGTATATAGTGCTAGCTTATATCACTGCCTAGCTCAAAGAATTTACTAGACAAATATTGAATTAAATTTTAGAAACTAAACGATAAATGCCTATCAAGAGGATTAAAGTAATACGGGATCAGCTCATTCAGTTATGAACTAAGGAATCTCCTGAAATAACCGAAACCAAGTGAATTTTGTATGTCGTGAATCATCGCCGCTGTACGTTTAACAAAACAGACGACCATCCACCTACCAACAACAACAGGCGTTCCAATAAACAGGGAATGCTGTTACACCACAGGGAGCAAGGGAAGTCAGATTTTAGGAAAAATAAAAAACTGTCGACTTATTCAAGAGGTGAGAATTCTGTTGCAAATATTGATACACTGATAGGAGGCTATAGTATTGCTGAGTGTGATGAAGCAGCTAGTAAATAATACTTTACTTCATGATTTTATTTAAGCTGGATATTAAAAGAATTAAAATACTAACACTGCACATTGTTTTGTTGCTTTTAATTCGCTAATATTCCCCAGCCTAGCTGTCTCCCAATTGTTGTCTTTTCAGATAGTACTACCTGGGCTGCAAAAGCTTGCCTATCGGTCCTCAACAACACAATAACTGGGTAAAACGATACCGTTTTGCAAAAGCAGTTTCACAGTTTATTGTTTCAGACTGAAGAAGTCATATTGTGTGATTACAACGTGCCTAATGAAAAAAAAGATGTTTTCAATAATATTTCCCTCACCGTGTAATAAGCAGCCACTCACAATTGGTGACACGAAGTAAAGCCCACTCCACACGGCCGGTGTCATGACCAGGTTATTTATTGCCTTTATTTATCTCTGTAAGCCGACTCAAATATCTGAATTGAGTGCGAGCGTGTAAAGCCCACCAACTCTCGTATAGCTTGTGGGTACAACGAGTTTTGTTCGGTTTAATTTTTCCTTCTTTTTGTTTATAGGACTTTTTATTTGGTTAGATTCACTATAGATAGATAGATAGATATACTCTTTTTTGTACACCATAACAGAATTAAATAAGGAGTTAAAAACTACAAAGGGTGTTACAATGGGCGGTCTTATCGCTAAAAGCGATCTTTTACAGACAACCTTTGGATGGATTTGACACAGCAGGAGAAAATAAATACGCGGGTAGTCCACGGTGTACTATTCACTTATATACAATAAATAAGTAATAACCTACATACTCAATACACATATACATATATATATACATAAAAAAGAACAAAGCTGAGATATGTAAAAAACAGTAACATATTAAAGAGAGAGATAGAGATCTTTTACCATGTTTTTGTAAGAAGGAAGGGTTTGTGCTTGTCTTACTGACACGGGAAGAGTATTCCACAGTCGTACTGCTTGAGCTGCGAACGACTTACCAAAGAAATTGGTGGAGTGACTCGGTACCTCTAGCCTCAAGTTTTCCGATGACCTCAGAAATTTGGCATGTGTGTCATGAAGGAACTTAAAACGTTCTTTAAGATAAAAGGGGGTCTTAGGATTGAACAGAATACTATAAAGCAGAGACTATGTCTATAGTCTTGTTCTTTCTGCTGAAGTCAGATCGTGGCACTTCTGATGGTTATCTAACAGTCGATCTGACTGTCAAAAGTTTGAAAATCTAAGGTCAGAGGCGCGATATATCAAATGACAGGCTCAATGAATATACTGGTACTGAGCCGCATCTGGTTAGGCTGTAAGCTGACCCTCGAAGTTTCGTTAAATACTAGGCATACACATTCAGCTAGCAGCCACTAGTCGAAAGCCGCTAAGCTGCCTTTATCGTCACAACACAGGTTCTGTTATTAAGACACTACTAATCCGCTGGATACGAGACGTACGGTACCGGTCGATGTGGCGACGTTTTGGAGAGGCTTATAGCATTCAGTAGATCGTTGTCTTACATTATTTATCAATTATTATTATTTATCAATTATTATAATTATCAATTATCATTATTATCAATTATTATTATTTACTAGCTGTGCCCGCGACTTCGTCTGCGCGGAATAGTGACTTTCGGCAGCATTTTAAAATTTTAGGGTAATTATTTTGAAAACAAAACACATACATAATTTGAATGTCGTATTTAATAATTAGTATCTAATTAAAAGTCTAAAAAATAAGTTTCAGGCTTCTAGCTTTAAAAATGACGTAATTTCCATTAAAACTTTCATCCCCTATTTCAACCCCTTACAGCCCTTTTTTCGTATTAAAAAGTAGCCTATGTCCTTTCTCAGGCTCTAGACTATGTCCGTAACAAATTTCATTAAAATCGGTTCAATAGTTTAGGCGTGATTGAGTAACACACAGACAGTCAGAGTTACTTTCGCATTTATAATAGCAGTAAGGATTATTTATAAAGGGTTACTTAGGCCTACTAAATACAAATGGAAATAAAAATGAAAAATGAATAATGTTTTATAAAAATCAACGTTGTCTAAATACGGACGGTAGGTATGAAATATTCATCCGAGTATAAACGCTGTTTTGCTCCTGTGTATTTGCCAGAAATATTAGCATGTAGCAAGTGCAACGTCACACCGTACCCGACAGGCAGGCAATCGTTTACGATAGTTGAAGTTTGCGGAACAGCGGCTAAACAGATGGGATCGGTTCATGTTATAAAAGTTGGTGGGAATTGATAAAATAGTTTGTGACACGGACAGTGTTACGGGTTCATAGTCAAACATAGAACGCTTATAGATTTGTCTAGTCCATTCGCGCGCGGTAACTTTTTTGATGCTGTGACGCTATAATTCGGTATTTTTGTGGATAATATTAATAAAGTCTATAAAGAGTTTAAAATGAAGTCTTAAGAAATCTAAATCTATTTATATCTATTCATTAACCTCTCGAGGATAATGAATAGATAAAAATAGATTCCACCCAAACCAAACTGATAACCAAACTGATATAGGAATAACCTTGTATATCAGTTTGGTTTTTGACTGCTCAAAATTTAGTTTATAAATGAATGACCGTATCACACAAACAGGAACAAATATGGTCTCTTTTAAATTTCCCTCGTATATTACGTGTAGGTGTAGTGATACTACACTGATTGAATACGTCTCCATCGCTGTCGGCAACGTGCGCTTCCGCGACTGATTACTTGAAGACACATTTACACGGATCGGGGAACTATATTTAATACATTTTGCAGCATGTTAGTTGGGCTAAATTTAGTGCAAGTGCATAGTGGACGTGAGTTTCATACTCGTATTTTATAAAGAGAGTTTCGTCTGTCCGTAATAATCGTATTTCTTTTATATAGCATCATGCATTGTTTGTCAATGCAGGTCTGTTTATTTATTTATTACAGTAACCCTCTCAGGAATGATTTAAACCAACATGTGCCGAGAGTTAACAATTATTATTCTTAAAATAGTTTGAAAGTATAAGCATGCAATACATTTTCTAAATATTTACGGAAAAGATAAATTAAAACGATTACTAATAACAAACTTTTTCAAATTAGTGCTAACTTGCAGTGACCAATCTCGCCTACAATAGCCACTGATAACCTAGCTTTGAGCTGTAGTCGTGGATAAACTGTTACCTGTAATTACTTTTCATACCACTCATATTCTATGCCTGTATTTTTTATAAAATACTGAACACATTACATAATTTCTGAATAGCGGTTTTTACTAGGCAGCTTGTTGCGCCACTGTTCTTCCAAGATAATACACTAAGTAGCGGTGGCGGGCGACTGTACATTGTACAGTGCTGGTTTTTAGCCTAATTTGAACTTTTTACTTTTGTTTTGTAAATCTCAATGACCCAACTTACAAAGTCGTTTTCTCCCTCTTTCAGGTCTGGACAGAAGAAAAAGTTTAGCAGCCATGCGGGTGGTCATTACTCAGCACTTTACTGAGAGTACAGTCACACCGGGCGGGGATGTGAGTACTAGCTAATACTGGTACTAGATCATTTTAACTTCATTAGAATAAACATGAAGTGAATCTAATGCTGTACAGATTGATGTTCCCTTAAAAGCTTCCCATGTGTTAGTCATTAGGATTTTTTTTCTATTGTGTTCCATTTCAGTCCATGTCTGCTGTGTAATCTCGTTCGTTGTATCGTTTCCAGATCAGCCTGCAGTGTGCAGCTAGCGGTGCGCGACCTCCTCAGTTCGTGTGGGAGCGGGACGGCGTTGTTGTCACCAGCAATACTGATCCAAGGTCATTTACTTTTTATTTAAAACTATAGTATTTCTTTTTAACTATTACTTAAACATATATCATCGGATATAACTGCCAATTGCGAATCGTTGTCGCGCTCAAATGGTGCCGATAAGTCAATTTATTTTATTTTACACTTCTATATTTTCCAGCAATCGTAAATATATATTTATTTTCTGTACATATAGAAAGGAATGAGCAATCTTCATCAAAATGCTTTCCCAGTTAAAGTGTTTCACAACACAGAACCATTTTTTTTGTAATTCGTCCTTCAAACGATTTTACTCTACTCAATATATACATAAAGGTACCCTTACGCCATGACCTTTTTAAAAATACGAACATTAATGTAGACCTGATATCCTTCCAGATACACGCTCGGGCAGCTGATGACGTCAGACAACTCAGTGGCATCCCAGCTGAACATCAGTCGAGTGAGGGTCGAGGACGGAGGCCTGTACTCCTGCACTGCCAGGGAAGGTGAACATGTGGCGTCTCATGAGAACAGGCTGGATGTTTATGGTAAGATCTGAGATGCGTTTCAGTGGTTGACGATGTTTAGTCGCTCCATGTAAGACACTAGTACTCAGCTGTATCTGGTTAAAATAATGGAAGCCGACCCTGACATAGTTGGGAAGAGGGTATGCAGATAATGACGAATTGTAAAGGATAACATACATACACTATATTTGTTTAATGTGAAGTCAAATTAAAATTATTAGGAGCCGCTAATCAGCTTCATGACTGTAGTTAATGAATGCGTGGCTAGTGTCAGATTTTCATGTTTTTTTTAATTGATAGGTAATAGGTTTGCGTTTGACCACCATCTCACCTGATGGTAAGCGATGATGCAGTCGAAGATGGAGCACGCTTACCTAAAAGAAAATTTTTCACTCTTGACTTAAAGATCCCTAGGTTACAGCTATCGGGAAACACAGACTCCGGCATGGAATTCCACTCCTTAGCTGAAACTTTCATTTACCATTTCAGGACCGCCGTACATTAGATCCCTACCACCTGTGAAAGTACAGAGTGGAGAACCCGTTAGTTTAAGATGTCCGTTTTATGGATATCCAATAAGGTAACTAATACTAACTATCACATATTTAATGAAAAACAATCAGACTTGCAGTCTATTGCAAAATACAAAAATCTATTTCATCTGCCGTATTAAATGCTTTCATTTTTAGGATTCCGTATCCGAATGGAAAAAAACGGAACCCTTATAGTTTCGACATGTCTGTCCGTCTGTCTGTCTGTCTGTCTGTCCGTCCGTATGTCACAGCCATTTTATTCCGAAACTATTAGGACTATACATGTAAAACTTGGTAGGTAGATGTATTCTGGGAACCGCTTTCCGATTTTAGGAGAAAATTTAAAAAATATTTAAAATAAAGGGGGCTCCCCATACATGGAACTGAAACTGAAAATATTTTCTTTCATGAAACCTATACGTGTGTAGTATTTATAGACAGGTCTTTAAAAATGACATTAAGGTTTCTAAAATGACTTTTTCATAAAGTTAATCGTTTAAAAGACATAAGCTTCCAAAGTGGTAAAATGTGTGTCCACCCCCTCTAACTTCTATAATAATGAAGTGAAAAATCTAAAAAAACCATATGTTGTAGATCTTAATGTAAACTTTCAACCAAAGTTAGTTTGAACGAGATCGCGTCAGCAGTTTTTGAGATACAGTATATTTTCTAAAACCGCAGATATAACTTTGTAATTCATACAAATACTATGAAAAACAAAGTTATTTGGCGTAGTTGTAAAAATTGTAAATAAGCTAGTTTTAAGAAATTTGTGAGGTTTTTGTTTTTTTTTTTTTTTCAAATAAATGTATTAAGTATATTATATTTATTATAGTTACTACGGAACCCTTCATGGGCGAGTCCGATTCGCACTTGGCCAATTTTTTTAAGTTGTCGAGCAAACTAATTTTTAAATACACTTGAGAGCAATAAAATCCCACACCCCAGATTTTTACAAAAAAGCTGGATGTTCTTAATCAAACTGATTAAAAATTAAAAAGTTGTAATGTCAACTTAAAGGTTAATTCATTACCTTTCTATTGATACCATTATAATCGTGAACTGTCCTAGCGACATGTGAAATAATTATGTTTGTTTTGCAAATAGGTTATAAATAACACTTTCACACGTCTTTTTTTTGGTAAATGGCTCAACTTAGAACCTTAAGGAGCTTGAACGATTTGACGAACAATACAAAAGTAAGGACATTTGGGTGGGCCGTATAAAGCACTCAAACTGCAAGACAGTGCAGTAATCTATTCATTGTGGCCTAGCATTATCATGCATGAGCACGCATTCTTCCCTCATAAGCCATGAAATTTGTTCGTTTGGGACGAACTTAGAAGGCAGGTAAGAGCAAGAAGTCTTGTTCCTACACACCTCCACGGGCTGCAATCAGCCATCGAAGAGGAGTCAAACGCTATACCATAGGAATTAATACGGTCCATTTAAAATAGATTAAAAGCAGTAATTAGAGCTAGAAGATTAAAAAATTAAAGATATTATTGATAATTTCCTGATTCATTTCAATTCAATGTCTGGTTCTCTAAATGCAATTGCTGCAATTTTACTTGTAACTTTCGTTTCATCTCATAAAATACCCTTTTCAAGCATTTTGAATAATGTTCAGTGATATCATTACAAAGGTAATGAATTAACCTTTAAGTCGACATTACAACTTTTTTCTTTTCATCAATTTGATTAAGAAAATCCAGCTTTTTTGTAAAAATCTGGGATTTACGATTTTATTGCTCTCAAGTGTATATTAAGCAATCCATCTGGAATCACATTCAATTGCGAATGTTGATGCGATTAATTAGATGCACGATTAGGGTGCTTTTGTTATTTTTTTTTGATACCTACACTAAACCAGCTTGACAAATAATCTCACATAATCTGGGCATTAGACTTAATATTTAATTTAAAATGTGCTAAACCTTTCAGCAAAATCGACTGGGAGTTCCAAGGCAAATTGCTAACATCAAACTTGGTCTTCCAATCTCGCTATATGAGATCCTTCTTGGAACGCAGAACGCGACGAAGTGCACCCAGCGTCAACATAAATGGAATTCTGTCCATACCAGAAATATCTAAAGAATCAAACGGTGCAGTATACACATGTATAGTAACCAGTCCTTCTGGAGAAATGGCGAGGAGAGCCTTCGAGATCCAGGTCATAGAAGGTCCAGAGCTGGATGATCTGCTGTTGGGGACGAATCCGCAGGAGGGACAGATTGTGAATATATATTGTAATGTCAAGACTGGGGATTTGCCGATACATTTTGAATGGTTAAAAGATAGGAAGAGAATTCCTAGTGGTTTGAAAGTAAGATTACGTTTGCCTAATTATTCAGACACACAAACACACTAGTTGTATACTCACTAATATAACCCAACAATCTTTATTATTCGAAACGAATGTGTTAGACCATCCAGCCATTTATCTCCAGCTCAATAGTTATTAAACAGATTTCAGAAAGGAAGATATAGCGATTATAAGTTCTAATAAAAGGAAAATACCCTTTACTCCCGAGCCTTTGAGTCACGCGTAGAGTCTGCTGGTTTATTAAAAACCTATCGTCGCACTAGAATCAATGAACGATAATCTAAAAGAAAATACACCAATTAAAAGATACGCCACCAAAAGTGATATCATTATATTATACAGGGTGTGGCGGAAATAATGGATAACCCTGTAACTGCCAGTAGGTCATATAATGGTCTATCATATATCCCAATTTCAAACTCAGGTGGTCAGGCATTTCAAAGTTATTTTTATTTGTTTATTTTTTTTTGAAAATATTGTACCTATTTTATAAAATCAGCTGCCGTTTCAACATTTAACGGAGTTTTTTTATTCTGTTTTTTGCGGTCTGCTTCTGAATGTTTGTGTAATCACACGCGTATGAAGATTTTTTGTTACACTCTAAGATGATTTCAGAAAAAAACACATAATACTTACTTTTTAGTTTTTTTAATTGAATCCTGTAACTTTGACTCCATACCCTGAAAAAAAAATGTATCGCACAGTTATGGCCCATTACTTTAAAAAGTTGTCCATATCATGCGGATTCTAAAATGGTATCATAGTGGCCAGTATCGTACGAATGTGCAAAACTATTTCAGTTTGAATTCAAAAGGTTCATAATTTCAAAAAAATATTAAATTCAAAAAAATGTGATTCTGTATTTTACTAATCTTCTGTGTCATGTAAATTGTTGTAAAAACGTTTCTAACTCACTTTGACATTGCTAAAACACCACTCAGGTAATAAAAAACCCAGTCTCACTTTCTTTGGGATGACAGAGCTATTGTGCTTCCAGGCTGTGGCTTTTTATTGATTTACTTTAAAGAGGTAGATAATAACGAGTTTAAGACTCCTTACTTAATTAGGTAATTATTTTACAGGTCAATTGATACAATAAAAAGCAATGTTCATGACACAAATGTATTTAAAAATCATACAAGATGTTCGAAATGAGCCCCATCGGCTGCGATGCAAGCTCTGCACCTTCTAATAAATGAACGTTTGATGCGACGTGCAAAGCCTGCCAAACTTATTTCCTGAGCAGCAGACTGCACACGTTGCCGCAATTGCTCCACAGACGTAATCTCTTCTTTGTAAACTTTTTCTTTTAAACAGCCCCAGTAAAAGAAGTCTAATGGGTTCAGGTCCGGCGAACGGGGTGGCCACAATATTGGCCCTAAGCGCCCTATCCAACGTTCTGGATATGTCTCATTCAGGTGCTCTCTCACTCTTGCCGCATAATGTGCAGGGCAGCCGTCGTTTTGCAGCCACATGTTCTCACGTGTTTCATTAGGAACGTCTTCTAACAGCTCGGGTAAATTATTTTGCAGGAAGTTCAAATAGCTTTCAGCATTAAGAGTCGGTGGCAGCTCAAACGGACCAATAATTTGGCCGTTAATTATTCCTGTCCATAAATTGATTTTCACTTGGTACTGCGATCGGTCTTGTCTAATTAAATGTGGATTTTCAAGCTGCCAACTGTGTAAATTGTGTATATTCAAATACCCGTCCTTCCTGCATGTAGACTCGTCACTCCAGAGGATATTTTCAAAGAAATGTGGTTGTTCTCTAATTCTTCTCAACATTATACGACAAAATTCTTTTCGTGCTCGGTAGTCCCTTGGAAGTAATGTTTGCACCCTTTGATAGTGGTAAGGGTACAATTCGTGACGTTTTAATATGCGATGTACTGTTCTGGTTGACATTCCAGTAAACCGAGATAAAACTCGAATGGATATGGTAGGATCTGCTTCTACTAACTCCATAACTTCTTCTTCGTTATTGTAGACTCGTGGTCGTCCTTCACTCGCGCCGCCCACACCTGTACCAGGTATTCTTCCCTCACAGTAGGCATTGTGTACGCGAATAAAAATTCGGTAATCAGGGTGTCGACTATTCGGGTACCTTTCTCGGTAAAGTCTTGCCGCTTCATTGGCGTTGCCTCTACATTCACCATAAATGTAGTGCATGTTGGCATATTCTACCGATGTGTAACGTTGAGGCATTGTCAACAGCGCACTTGCCACAACAGTCCGGGTACAGTAAGCAATGTCGTCGGGATCACTAAACAACGCAAGTCCAAATCACAGGCAAATCAGAGTCCGAAAAGAAATGCAGTAAGTCACGAGTTAGATTTAACGAACGAAAAACAGGGAGCAAAGGCGCGTGCGACTACGTACGACAACGAACGGGATCACACTGAATGATGTTATGAGGATGTTATGATGTGGTGATTCTAAAAAAAATACAGCTTGCCTTTTTCTATTTTGCACAATAGCTATATTGTTTCCATCGAGCCAGAATTCCAGGTAGCCCCAAACAAAGAAAGGACCGGTTTTTTTTTACCTGAGTGATGTTTTAGCAATGTCAAAGTGAGTTAGAAACGTTTTTACAACAATTTACATGATACAGAAGATTAGTAAAATACAGAATCACATTTTTTTGAATTTAATATTTTTTTGAAATTATGGACCTTTTGAATTCAAACTGAAATAGTTTTGCACATTCGTACGATACTGGCCACTATGATACCATTTTAGAATTCGCATGATATGGACAACTTTTTAAAGTAATGGGCCATAACTGTGCGATACATTTTTTTTTCAGGGTATGGAGTCAAAGTTACAGGATTCAATTAAAAAAACTAAAAAGTAAGTATTATGTGTTTTTTTCTGAAATCATCTTAGAGTGTAACAAAAAATCTTCATACGCGTGTGATTACACAAACATTCAGAAGCAGACCGCAAAAAACAGAATAAAAAAACTCCGTTAAATGTTGAAACGGCAGCTGATTTTATAAAATAGGTACAATATTTTCAAAAAAAAATAAACAAATAAAAATAACTTTGAAATGCCTGACCAACTGAGTTTGAAATTGGGATATATGATAGACCATTATATGACCTACTGGCAGTTACAGGGTTATCCATTATTTCCGCCACACCCTGTATAAAGCTAAATTACCACTCACTGACTGACTGACTCACTCATTGACATAATTGTTCTCCCAGATGGTGGATGGGGAGGTGGGTATATTTTGACAGATTCGTAAACAAGTAACTCTCAAACCTACGGGAAAAGTGCCAAACCCCCCCTTTTCCCCCCCTTCTCCCCCCCCCCCCTATCGTATCTCGGAAACTACGAGACCCGTATTTTTTTCTTTTTACGTATTCGTATAGAGGAGGCTCGGTAAAGTAAAAACCATTTTTCAAAGTCCCCCCCCGCCCCCCTTCTCCCCCCCTTTAGGCGGATCTACGAATCTAAGAGACTTGGAACAGTTTTTTTTTCAGATTCATTTAGAGGGGCAATGCTTTAGTCGAAATACTTGTGCAACCCCCCCCCCCCATCACCCCCCCCCCCCTCTTTTTTTTTTTTTTTTCACAAGCACGCGAGGTGCTTGCACCTCGCGCAACACGCAAATACTTGATTTAGAGGGGCAATGCTTTAGTTTTTTTCACAAGCACGCGAGGTGCTTGCACCTCGCGCAACACGCAAATACTTGATTTAGAGGGGCAATGCTTTAGTTTTCTTCACAAGCACGCGAGGTGCTTGCACCTCGCGCAACACGCAAATACTAAACCCCCCATCACCCCCCCACTTTTTTTTTTCACAAGCACGCGAGGTGCTTGCACCTCGCGCAACACGCAAATACTAGTTATACTATATAAAGCTAGATTACCACTCACTCACTGACATAATTGTTCTCCCAGATGGTGGATGGGGAGGTGGGTATATTTTGACAGATTCGTAAACAAGTAACTCTCAAACCTACGGGAAAAGTGCCAAACCTCCGCTTTTCCCCCCCCCTTCTCCCCCCTCCCTATCGTATCTCGGAAACTACGAGACCCGTATTTATTTTTTTACGGATTCCTATAGAAGAGGCTCGGTAAAGTAAAAACCATTTTTCAAAGTCGCCCCCCTTGCCCCCCTTCTCACCCCCTTTAGGCGGATCTCGGAAATTAAGAGACTTCGAGCATTTTTTTTTTTTCGGGGTCATTTAGACGGGCAATGCTTTAGTCAAAATAAATGTGCACCCCCCCCCCCCCTATCACCCCCACCCCCTTTTTTTTGCTCAAGCACGCGAGGTGCAAGCACCTCGCGCAACACGCAAATACTAAACCCGCCCATCTCCCCCCCCTGTTTTTCTTTTTTCACAAGCACGCGAGGTACTTGCACCTCGCGCAACACGCAAATACTAAACCCCCCCATCACCCCCCCCCTTTTTTTTTTTTCACAAGCACGCGAGGTGCTTGCACCTCGCGCAACACGCAAATACTAGTCACCTATATACAATTAAAGAATTTATTTATGTCACAGGTAGTAGAGAGAAGCTCAGAGCTGTTCAGTGCACTCGTGATCAGGAATGTATCCTTAGAACATTGTGGTACTTACACATGCGTCGCTTCCAACCACGTGGCGAAAGTGAATAGATCTACTGAGCTTTATATAAAAGGTACCATTTCATTTTCATATGTTTGTTATAATAATATTCTGTGGTTCCTTTCGAATGCAAATCAATTTCTATAGACTGATTACATCTTTATAAGTGAAATAATCTTCAATTCCAGTTGCACCTAAATGGCTAGAAGAACCGAACAACAGTTCTCTCCTTCTTGGTAGAAGAGGTGCAGTGTTGTGCAGTGCCAGCGGCTACCCACAGCCGCAAGTGCATTGGATGAAGAAAGATGGTATGACATGTATTTTTCATTCGTTTTCTCAAAAACTAGCGCATAACAGGTCGATTTAAAACTAGCTCGATTTGACAAAGCTATGCAGTAAACACACGTGACGAGCTCGTGGCTAAAGTAATAATATCAGAAGGTGCAGGTCGATCCTCAAGGTTGAACAACACTAGCCGAGCTCCATCAGTGAGTATGTCACCAACTTAACATATCGAGATTTCTCCGTGCCTCAGAAAGCTCGCGTAACGTTTCACGTTAGTCTCGGGTGTCATTCATTCTTCATTGAGAATCGTTCCGGCCGGTCAGAAGCCAGTAAATCTGATACTAATTTTGCCAAGGGGTTTTGTGTTACCCAGTACTCCGCTTCATCTGGTTAGACTGAGTCAACGCAAGCATAGATGCAGGGAAATGGTTCGGCTTACTCAGTTAATTTTGGGTTTCTGGATCGATTTCAGAAACCCAAAATAATCTGACCTCATTAAACCATTTCTTCCAAACCTATATATACAGGGTGGCCAGTTAAGAGGTATACAACTTATTTTATAAATTTTCTTTTACATAAAATGGAAATTACTAGGTATTGTTTCAAAAATATTATATTTAGGGTTGGCAATTACGTATGGAAAATAAAATTTGCCAAATATCCACCTCTAGCAGCGCGACAAATGTGAGCTCTTTTTATCGCGTTTCTCATCACATTTCCGGCGCTATCCAACTAACTGCTTCTCGGATATTCTGTTCTAAATGTTGAATATTTCTTGGCTTGTTAGCATAGATACGTCCCTTTAGATATCTTCACAGAAAAAAGTCAGGAGCTGTCAAATCCGGTGATCTTGGGGGCCAATCAATGTCACCATTTCTTGAAATTAATTGACCTGAAAATATTCTTCTCAATATTCTGATTGTGTCTCTGGCCGTATGACATGTGGCCCCGTCTTGTTGAAACTGCGTGTTTTCTAAGCCCAACTGATTCATTTGATATAAAAAAAAATTGTTGATCATCTCACGGTAACGATCTCCATTCACTGTTACGGCAGCGCCTTAGCATCTTCAAAGAAGTAGGATCCAATTACTCCTCCTGACCAAATTCCACCTCATACTGTAACTTGACGTGGATGCAGCGGTCGCTCGTGGATCAACAAAGGCTGTTCTTCGCCCCAATAGCGAGAATTTTGTTTATTAACAAATCCACTGATGTCTAAATGGGCATCGTCACTCATAATTATTTTTTTATGAAATCTGGTTCGTTATCCAATTGGGTTGGCACCAAACGAGTTATTGCTAGCCGCGAAGGAAGAAGATTTCTACCGGAAATTGTTCGTAATTTTCTCAGTGTTTTTGCAATAGAAGATTGGTTTGAGTAGAACGTTTTGATAATTAAAACAACTTGTTCAATCGAAAACGCTCCATATCAAATTTTCCGTATCTACACGAAATAATTGTTATCAAATAACTGTCAAATATGGCGTCAAAACAAAATGGTGGCAAAAAAAAGTTGTATACCTCTAATTTGGCCACCCTGTATAAAAGAAATACCACACACTGATTAATCACGAAATTTCAGAAACTACAAGTAGTAGGGCTCTCAAATTTTTCATGTGAGTGCCTTTTAGTACGTAGATGCTCGCTAAGAGGGGATTTTGCGAAATTCCCACGGAATCGCGATTTACACGGGAAAAACTTCCCACGAGATCGAAGTCGCGAGCAACTGCTAGTATTATATAAAGTTTCCAATGAAATGTTGAAATGAGACAATCAATGACAACATCGTTGTTTTCTTACACAATTCTCAGCTATCTTAGGAACTTGGCAGCCCGTGCTAGAGCTGGCTGGTGGCGGGATCCTCAGCCTGCCTAACGGGAGCCTCATCATTGAAGAAGTGTCTCTTACTGACGAGGGACTGTACTCGTGTAACGTGGAGAACGGAGTGGGGCAGCCGCTGAGCAAGACTGTGTGGATGAGTGTCAACAGTAAGTGTTTGTATTACCGTATGGACAACTTAATATGCATCTGACGACACGGTTGGTGCACTGCTTGAGCAATTACTTCGGCCTGTACTCAGATACAGTAATACAGTTCACTGTCACAGGTAAGGTACTCACATGTACAGGTGACAGCGTAGGCTGATAAAGCTGAAACGTGGACCCAGAACTGTGGAGGTGCTCACACAAACACATAAGTGTTTTGAATGGTGATACTATGAACACAGTACGCATTATGAGAGATTAAAAGATGAAGGCGAAGCGCTCCAATTTACGTACTTCTATTTTTAACAAGCAGTAAGATGCAGTTATGTCTTACTGAGTCTTAGCATTTTTAGAGCTATACAGTCCAATACGACCATGGCAAAACCAAAATCTCATAGTGACCTTTCATCACATGATTTCTTAGTTTATCCATTGCAGAGCCCGTCCACTTTGAATCTCCATCAATCAACGTGACGTCACGACTTGGTCACCCAGTGATGCTGGAGTGTCGACCACTAGGAGATGACCCAATCAGAGTCACCTGGACGCACGATGGAAACGCTATGGATTTTATAAGTCAGAGGTAAAATACGTTTAGTTGAGGTTATATGGTGTTGGGTTTATATTGCAAAATTCTAGCAACATTTCAGTAGCCAAGCGACATTGAAACTAAAGTGGGAATATTTTGTCAGTAGCCTTGTCATTGTGTGTCAGAAATCTGATAAATATGTAGACTAAATTAATCTGCCATTAAATAAACAAAAAACCAATGTAATTTTTAATAATTCAAAACCTATTTTACTGTTCAGGGCAAAGATATCAGAATCAAAGACCACTCTCGGTGTGATTAGCACCATCAGTCTACAATACTCAGAGACGGCAGACGCAGGACTGTACCAGTGCAGATCTACCAACCCTTACGGCACTGCTAGCTACAGTGTGCAACTTAATATATTGGGTGAGCATTTTTATCTGACTAATCTTATAAGCTTCAGTTCGCATACCTATTTTGAATCACTCTAGCCCTTCGACTATCCGCAAATAAAAAAAAAACCATTGATCCGTTGTTCTTGTTTGACGTGAAAGTAGGACAAATAAACAGACACATTGTTGCATGTTTTATCATTTTTGTTTCGGATGAGCTGAGTCTCGAACTTAATCACACCAAATGTTAAGAGATGGATGAGATTATATGATGGAATGAGCGAACCTAAAAGATGCTTGTTCACTCTTGGTTTAAAGGCTGAAGTGTCATTTGTAACACAGAAGCCGACAGAGTTCCACACCTTCAACTTGGCTGGGTGCACAATTAGTACGTATTGTACTAATTGTGCAATAAATTTATTTTCGCACAACAATATACATAAATTACATTAGATAGTTGGACCAATGGTACATACTATAATTTAGATAAGTAGTTATATTCAGGATCTCACCTTTGAAGTTGACCAGGTTGTCGTCACCCGATTGGGAAACGAGATTTATGGACAAATTCATGCGCTCTACTATGGCTTTTCTAAGAGTGGCTATTTCATCCCTACCAGCTGTAGCACTGGATGGGGATCTCTCTAAGACTTAACTTCAACAGCTGTCACCTGAAAAAGGTCATAGATAAGCAGCAAAAACAGTTACAGAGAGAACAGACCCTTGAGGAAGAACGTCATTAATAAACAAAGTCATAAGATCCGATGAGCAGTCATCTATGACCACTCGGAACGACCGCTCACTCAAGAAATCGGAAATCCAGTTGCCTAAGTCAGCAGGAACACTGAATTCGGGAAGCTTGCTCAGCAGACTAGCGTGCCTGACTCTATCAAAGGCTTTTGAGATATCAAGGGACAATATTTTTCAATGGTCTTGCTCCAAGTATAATATTGGTTTGGATAAGCAATGCCTTCAATTTTACTTTTCCTGTCTTTATGAGTTTCTTGAAAATATCTTATAGTGTTAGCTTGTTGGCACGAGTCAGGTAGTTGACTGCTGGTGAATCTTGGATGCATGCACTTTCTACTGCAGTGTTTAATGGAAACTGCAAAATATAGAACCAATTGTGTTAACATCTGTTATTAAAATGTTTTCTCAAGGTCTTCTACTGTGATGTGTACATAGAAGATAGTAGATTAGTGTGGAGTGTACAACAGATCCCCCCCGCAGAGCCGCCCCCCGGGCCGGGCGCCCCGCACGTGGTGTGGGTGAGCGCGCGCGGCGCGGCGCTGTCGTGGCGCGCCACGCTGCGGCCGCACGCGCGCCACTACACGCTGCAGTACGCGCACGCCGCGCACGCCGCGCACTGGGAGCACGCACACGCCCTCAACGTTACCAGGTACCTCCAGCCTTGTCGGTGCTAGACACGCTATCAAGTATGCAATTATGACATACCATCGCTCTTTGTTCGCTTGTTATAAAATACTAAAACAAAGCAAGTCCTCTACAAACCGTACATACATCACCTGGGAGTATAAATACTCACTTCGGGTTGCTCCTGCTGATAAAAATACCCTTTAACACTTTGACTTTGGGAATAGAACCTGGAACCTAACCTTGTTAAGATGTCACGCTTATTTCCACTAAAACGACCTTTATTTTCTTTGATGAATTTCTCTCTTATTTTAGGAAAGAACACGAGCTCTTTCAAACAGTAGAGCTCCAAAACCTCCGCCCCGCCACGCCGTACGCCGTCCGCGTTGCTGCGGCCAACGAAGTGGGCATGTCCAAGTACACAGAGCCCGTGCATTTTACTACGCATGAAGAAGGTATGGTGACTGTCGATACCGTCTCAACCCCTAGTCTGGTGGCCAATATGGAGCACTTGGGAATACGTGTTATGACTCTAGATATATTCAGAAGTTGAGAGTGGATACAGCCAATGCGTGAAAATTTATAACATTATCAGTAAGGTGGAACGGTTTTCCTACGGCATACCACAAGGCAGTACTTTAGGGCCCACCCTCTTTTAAATTTATATTATCGACCTACTGTGCCAATTACCTGTTTGCCCTTGTGATTGTTCTTAAGCTGATGATACGGCACTCCTCATTTATAACAGAAACTGGTCCAAAGTGAGTGATAAAGTTGAATTCTCAATTTTAAAGTATATTCTATTTATCTATTTATCCATGCTGTCTCTGAATATTGCAAAAACAGGAGTCATACAGTTCTCTCTAATTAACTGTATGGAGTGTGCAACTGTTAAGAGTGAATAATTGTAAACAATTGAGTCTGGTGTAGGTCTATGCTGGAAAACGTACCCGTCGATGTCTGCCTATCTTCACAATTATTTTACATGGACCGACTGCCTGTAAAAATGGTTTAATATTGGTAGGTGTTGATGTAGGTTGTTTAATTTTAATGTAATTGGAAAATACTGCTTCCTGTTTGTATGGTGCAATCATTATTACACAGTAACCTTTGATACCCTATCTATCTAACTAATGTATTTTAGGAATTATTGATCATCAGACACAGATGAACAGCACAACAGAATTAAATAATAATTAAACGAGTAAAACATAAGACTGTCCTATACCCCCGCGGACAAGTTGGTAGTTTTAGATGTTAGCTTATGAATTTTAAATACGTTTTTCATGAATAATTAAGTTCTTATGTTCATTTTAACGCCAACGTGAGGACCTCCCATTAGACAGACCTCCCTATGAAACTTTTTCTTCCTCAGTTCCCTCTGAGGCCTATCATCACATGATATAGTAGTTCCGTGGCTTGCAGCGCCGTCGTCCCCCCCTGTGGCGCTTGTGGCGGAGGCGCTCCCCCGCGCGGGCGAGCTGCACGTGACGTGGGCGGCGCCGCCACAAGACACGCACAACGGCGTGCTCGTGGGCTACCACGTGCGCGCTGTGCCTGCCCGCCACACACCAGGTATTGCGCAAGGGACCCGAGCATACGCGACCTGCACTCACTAGCCATATCTATCTGTCTACTTCACTACTTTTGACAGGAAAATTTCGAGGTATCAAGTTGAAATTAAAATATGTAGTTTATATTATTATGATAATGAAGTTACATTGGCAGTTGTAGAAAAGACGGTGATATATGACAAACTACGTGAAACTTATTTGACTATGTCAACCAGGCTCAGATGAAGTTAACACACGGACGGTCAAAGTGTTGCATCAGCCGGGCAAACAAGAAACTGTATTGAGCGGTCTTTTGAAGAACACCAGGTGATAACGTTAAAACACCTTTATTAACATTAGTCAACAACTTATTCCTTATTAGAATAGAATAGAATCTTTTTATTTCGTACCATAAAATCCATAAAACGTTAGTAACTTATACGTAATAGCTTATTATCTAGTGTTAGTACCCATCACCTTCCGCACAAACTCTTTCATAATAGGAGAGGACACACTATCACTCACCGTTCTCAGGATGCTGTTACGACGGTCCCTTACTCTTCTAAGAAGTGCAGCCGTTTTCTTTCGTGTAATCACTTGAAACGCGTCCGTACGAGCTTGTGTAAATATTTCTGAGGCGCTACAGTAACGTAGCAGTTGCAAGAGCATCTTGAAAGCGTTATTATACTGGCCGCGAAGCACATCTCACGATCTTTTGGCGTAACTGATCCATAGATTGCCCGTGTACAGACTGGCAATAAGCCTTAAAAAGAGTAATTTTCACACCGTGCAAACCTATGGGCCAGCATATTGCTCCGGACCACTAGAGCCCTCTGCATCCTCTCAATGTCTACATTGTCTCTAGCAAGAAAATGCCCTAAATATTTAAAAGATTTTTTAAATTACTGACCCATTTATCAGGAGATCGGGTCAATCTTCACGGCACTTGCCACCGACCTTAAAGACCATGCATTCATATTTTTTTACATTAGTTATTAAACCATGCATTATTGCATCTACTTATTCGCTTTCTTCTTAACAAAAATCATCGTGAAAATATCCCTCGCAGCTTGTCTGACGTAGTTGTTTAATGATATGAAGGGACATCCAGTACGTCCTAGCTGATATAATTCATATTGATACAAGTGAGTGAATATTAAGACTATCCGATAAGGAAATGGATGTCGAAGCCAAATGTGTGCCCGTTATGAAGTTGAGGAAAAGTCATACGTATGAGTATATTTTTTGAAACACACTGAAAAAATCATATTTTACGTTTACGTTACAATAATAAATTAGTGTGAGAAATTCACCGTAATCAATTCTCATGGATCTGATACCATGCTGATATAACGAATCATATTTCATACGTCATTGCGTGCGGAAAAGCGGTGAGCGTAAGTTTTCAAGGAAATGCATGAATAATACATTTCTTATCAAAGTAATTTTTATAAATAGCTCAACAAATATATTTCTTGTATCTAACATACGTTACATGTCGTAGGTATGCTGTCTCAGTAGCCGCCTTCACAAGCGCTGGCTTGGGTCCATTCTCGCCGCCAGTGTTCCAAGTTACAGGAGAAGGACGTAAGTCTTGCCCATTCTTATTAAATCATTTGATCCATTTCTTGTTTTCTGACACCATCAAAAGGCTCCTGGTCTATTTTTTTTTTAGGCTTGCGTTTGACCAACATCTCACCTGATGGTAAGTGATGATGTGGTCGAAGATGGAGCACGCTTGCCTAGAAATAACCTATTCACTCTTGACTTAAAGACTCCCAGGATATAGGGATCAGGAAACACAGACTCCGGCAGGGAATTCCACTCCTTAGCAGTACGCACAATGAAAGTATTCGCAAAACGTTTCGTGTGTATGGGTGTAAAAGATCGGGTAGTATGGGATTTTTATCTCATAAGCTACACCGATTATTGCCACCAGCATAATATAGAAGTGGCCTCGTTAATTCAAAAAAGACCTCTTCAGAAACTTCTCAGTGCAACGCTTGTTAGGGCACCGATTTCAATTTTTATTTATCACTCCAAAGTACTAAACTTAGCTGCTGAAAGTAATTGTTTAAATTATTAAAAGGTCAACTTCTGCCTTCAGCCCCAGAACGCGCGCCATCCTCAGTAGAGTGCTCGGCGGTATCGTCAACGAGTCTCCGTATAGGCTGGCAGCCCATCGCTCTGCCTGCACAGGGCAGCTCGCTAGTGGGCTACTCCGTGATGTTTGCTACTGATGGTGAGTTACATATGTTAAACTTTTATATGGGACCAAGAAAGCCAATTAACACCATTAATAAATATAGAAATTCATAATGAAAAATAAAGGCCTCCATGACTCCAGAAAATGCCAAAGTCAAAAATGGCATAATAGTAATGGGGAATAGACCGATTTTGGCAAAGTACCGGTCGACTTTATCGGCCCAAAGAGTGAGTGAACCATAACAATTAAAATTATGAAATTGATGATCGTGTCAAGGAAAGATTTCAGAAACACGTGACTAACTTGGTAAGGACTGGTTTTATTCATTATCAGAAGATAATTTCCAACCTTAATGTTAATATTAAAGTTAAGAAGGACTCAAACGAACTGAATTAAAAGGGTCTTTCTCATAAATAAATGTATTTAAATGTTTCAGAAGCGTCCTGGCAGAACCAGAGCTCGCTACACTCGGAGCTGTACTTGCAAGGACTTATGAAGTACACGAACTACACAGTGAAGGTGGCTGGCTTCTCTAACTATGGAGCAGGACCTTTCTCCTATCCTATTGTTTGCACTACTTTACAAGATGGTAAGACAATTGAAATCATTTTTTCTCTTCTAAGAGAAATACAAAAAAATATACATAATATTTTTTTTCACCATCTTCCCCAGTGCCCGGTCCACCTGCAGATATCAAAGTGCTCGTGCTATCATCGACCTCTCTCCTCGTCAGTTGGAAGAAACCTCTTCATCCTAACGGAGAACTGTTGTCCTACACAGTGTATGTCAAGTCTACGTCCAGGTGAGTGTATAGGTATCTCTATATAAATAAATAAAAATCAATTTCCTCATACACATAATTATGTATGTACGCATCACTTTTGAAGTGATGCGTACATAGGTTTGAATTGAACCTGCTGCTCAACATTTGGCATTCAAGTAATTCCACTTGTAGTCTTGTGCTTACCTAAGTGGTAAAAGCTTCTTTAGTAGCCTTAGATGTTCACTATACATGAATATATGTAGTCCGTATTCCGTAGCACCGATCCGCCGATGACAATCCGCGTATCGGCGGAAGACAGCACATGTGAGGTGTCTGGGCTAGTGTCGCGCACGCACTCCACCTGGCTCACTGCACGCACCGCCGCCGGGGAGGGACCCACCACGCGCACCATACACACCAAGCTCACGGACAGAGGTGCACAGATTGATTCCACTAACGCCATCAATTTTACAACTTGAAAACAAAATAGTCACTGCGACATCTTACTATCGCCATCTAAAACTACAAACAGGAAACAAAAGAGCTGCTGTGACACCTCACTTTCACCATCTATTATTATTATTTTATTAATTTAGAAACAAAATTTCTTTCCGATATCTCACTAACGCCATCTAGTATTACAACGTAGAAAGACGATATCGCTATGATGCGCCACTGTCGCCATCTAATATATCAATTTTGAAACAAAATTTCGCTCCGATATACCTCACTAACGCCATGTAGTATTACAATGTGTAAAGAAAAGAGCTGCCAGCTGTGACACCTCACTAACACCATCTATTTTTCAATTTGAAAACAAAAGTGTCGCTCCGATACCTGTTTAACGCCATTTAGTATTACAACTTGAAAATAAAATTTCGCTGTGACGCCTCACTGAACCTATCTAGTTTGATAGATACTTTTTTTTTTGGAAACTTTTACCATTATATATTTATCTGGGGGCACGGCAATGCCCCCGCCAAGTCGAGCAAAAAAGCGGCATGGGCGTACCATTCTTTTCTCGAAGCAATTCAGGCCATTTTCGACCCCCTATAACTTCGTTGTGGATAAAACTAGAAGCCTGAGTTTTCAGTAACCAAACAGGCATTGTATAAACACGGTATATTTCAAATTTCATTCAATTTGAACCAGTAGTTTAAGAATTATAACGAGTCAAAGTTCCTTAATTTACAAAATTTTGTCACTCACTGACTGACCGATCATCAAAAGTCTAAGGCACTTCTAGCAGACATAGAAGCTTCAAATTTAGAATACAATTAGTGTTTAGTATATGAATCAAGGAAAAACTATAATATTTTTCAATTTCGTTCCAGTTTTCTAGATACATCAACTGCATAAATAACTTTGTAATCCCATATAAATACATTACAAAGTTACATTTGCAGTTAATTAATCAGTGTACCTGTATAGTATAATGAAATAATAGATGTAGATGGGTACTTTTTTTTCTTGGTGAAAAATATCATCGAATGACTTCTTCCGCTCGGGTGTATCAGAATTCTACTGACTAAAAACCCACCCTGTTCCTTCGGAAGCCCTAAAGTTCCGGGACCGCGGTATCTCGATGGAACTTTCCCGCAAACCCCGACAGGCAATGGCCCTATGAGGCCCCGTCACTGGTATTAACAGCTTTTTGAGGCGCGCGTGGAACACAATGCGCCGCCGACCCGGGCCTGGTCCTTACCGGACGGTGAGCTACCCCTGCTCGCCATCCGCAGGCCCGCGCCTACGGTGGCCCGAAATCGACTCTCGATCCACGACGCCCGGGGCGTCTCCCCCGGTGGCTGGGGCGCGAGGAAGCGAGTTGCCTCTCCCTCGCACGTTCGGCCTCCTCCTTCGCTAGCATGACTGCTTCGCAGCAGGAGGTGACTGCATCCCATTCCCTCTCGCTTCGCACCATGGTCTAAACCAGAGCAGGGCGCGAGAAGTCGCCGCCGCCGATCGCCTCTATGAGGATACGACGGTGCTCCACCCATGCAGGGCACACCTCGACCATATGCTCCACCGTGTCTTCCAGTGTAGATAGGTACCTAGATATAATAATTATGCTCAAAGGTAACTTGTTAAATGGTCAACAGAATAAAAAATCAAGAAGTATTAAGAGTATTGGGGAGTATTAAGTAGAGTAAATTGCCCGAAATTGCATAATTACTTACTTATGGATTAACTTTAACCGAGACGTTTGGCGAGTGCGGCATTAATTATTACTAACTAATGCAAAAGACGTACGTGCGTATTCATATGTGCGTATCAAAGCCTCCGAAAGAAACCCATAGAGACAGGGAGTGGGCTTTGAAAAAAACTTTAGCTGAAGTTCAAGAAGTAGTACCGAAAAATAAAAAAAGGAAGGCTACCTACAAAAATAAGAAAAGCTCATAAGACAGAGAGAGGGCTTTAAGAAAATTCGTTGTTGGTATACAAGAAGTAGAAGGCACCGGAAAGGAAAAAAGTAGGACTTTCTAAAAAAAGCAATGAGATCCCATAAAAAACAATACTTGTCAAAAAACCAAGTCTCGCAACTTAGTTGTTCTACCGTAAAAAGTTGTGAGATCCATGTAATACCAAGTCGGTTATTAATTTATTCAGTCCCTACTTAAGGGACCTTCTGTCTTAAGTTGTTACGTAATTATCTAACCTAACGACATCTTATAGTGACCATATCAATATTAAAAATCTTTACCGTTTTAAATAAATAGATTGACTTGGCAATCGCAATAAACAATTTAATTTATATATGTATTACTTGTGAGATATATTGTGTTTTCATGCGATGGCCGAGTCAATCTATTTATTTAAAACGGTAAAGATTTTTAATATTGATATGGTGACTATAAGATGTCGTTAGGTTAGATAATTACGTAACAACTTAACCTTCTGCAACTGAGGTGGGTTTCTCGTCAACATTCGACTGAGGTGTAGTCTGTCAGGCGTCACTATATACAGCATGATTCGTTTATAACTTTTAGAAATAGTAGAGCTCTAGTTTTATTTTACTATTAATGGTTTTATGTACAATGAAATAAAAATGAATAAGCATGCTCAAAACAAAAAACGAGTTTATTATGGAATCATTTATTGAGATCAGTATTTTCGTTATATTTACGCTTAAACTTACAAAACTATTAAAAAAAATTACGAAATAATAAAACTTCTTTTAAACTGTTAATATTAATCTTTTAAGCGTTATCTTATATCTCTAAAACAAAAAACACAACGTGATATTACGGTTCAATTAGGCACAAATCAGTCTCAAAGTTAACCCTAAATCTAAAACTTAGGTTTACACTCTTGACATAGTGGAGAAGAACATTGTAGACAAATTGGCTTTTTGCATGTGCAACAATGGTACCTTGTTTGCCGTTTCAATTTACTGGGGCATATGCTGCATAGCTTCCTTCCAGCTGGACCTGGAAGCTGAGCCACGGGTGGAGGGGCAGGCAAATCATTGCCTAAACTCGCGATATAGTAAGACGGAGTTCTCTGGGCAGTTTGTCATTATAAACGCGTTCTTTTAAGCTAGGAAGAACCAATTCTCTTGCCAAAGATATTAAAAAGTCCCCTCTTCGCAGCTTGGCACCTGGACAAGATTTATATAAGACGAATGAATTAGTACCAGCTAAATCCAGAATTCTGTAAAATATCGTCATGGGCTAGCGGCGTGTTTTACGATTGCTTGAATATATTTATTCTATACTTGAATAATATGTGTAGGAGTTCTGCTTGTCCTCGCTATTTCCTTCTTAGACCGTAAAAATCCGTTTTTTCCAATGTAGTTTTGATTACCACAAACTAAAAAGCTAAGGGGCTCCTCGTCTTCAGAGTTAAAACCGCTCTCACTCGATTGGGCATTCTGTTCCACGAGGTCTTCATTTTCCTCTTGCTGTACATTTCCTTACACACAATTAGGATCTTCTAACGAATCATCAAAATCGCTAAACTCGTTTTCTTCTAATTCTTCAAGCCATTCCTCAATCTGCCCATCATCATTTGTATATCTTCCACTGCTGTCTCGTTTTGGTTGCCTGCTATCTGTACTTTGAGTTGCCATCTAAAAAATTATGAATATTATAAGTTAAGGCAATTAAATGTGAGGTTATGTTTGAGAGACACTATGGTAGTATTCATATTTTACTGATGAAACAACTAACAGACACTATGAATCTAAAACGATATTGGTGAGGTGACGCCTATCAGAATCAACGTTTATTGCTGTACTTACGTCTGTGGGACACCGGCAGTCGAAAACTCCAAACGTGCACACCGCAGGGCCGCCCGCGCCTCACTGACCGTTAGCGCGAGCCGTTACAGGAAGGTACTGAGCGAGACAGAGCTACATCACGCCATGTTACGATCTGGCAACGTTTTTTATGTTTGGTGGTGTCCGATAGACTACCACCTCAGTCGCAGAAGGTTAAGACAGAAGGTCCCTTAAGTAGGGACTGAATAAATTAATAACCGACTTGGTATTACAAGGATCTCACAACTTTTTACGGTAGAACAACTAAGTTGTGAGACTTGGTTTTTTGACAAGTATTGTTTTTTATGGGATTTATAACTGACTGATTGTTGATACGGTATTCATTAAATATCCATGCTAATTATAAATGCGAAAGTCGGTCTGTATGTTACGGCTAAACCATAAGCACAGATTTGGAATGGAAATAGTTGAAGACTCAGGGTCAAACATACGTCCTTTTTTAATTAATCGATTTCTTTGTTTTCGTCCCCTATGATATTTGTATGAGAAATCTAAATCGCTTAACTGACTTAAAGAATTTTGGTGCAAATATAGTTGATAGCCCAGATTTATAATATCTTTATTATGTCAAAATTTTTATATCAACCCGTAAGGGCTCAAATAGGGGATGAAAATGTGTATGCAAAAAACTTTTTGCCAAAAAATTAAACCGACTCCCAAAAAACACTGCAAAGTGAAAAATAACTTTAATTTCGGTAGTCGGTGTCTTTAGTTTGATATTTTCGTTTTTGGCACCGACTTCCGAAATTAAAGTTATTTTTCACTTTGCAGTGTTTTTTGGGAGTCGGTTTAATTTTTTGGTAAAAAGTTTTTATTTCACTCTTTTTAGTTGGTCTATTTTTAATTTACCTAGTTACACGAGCCTAAATATCAACTACTTATAACCTTTTACAAAATATTGCTTTTCCCAATGCTGGGCTGTTAATTGTTGAGGAGTTCTCCTGGTACTTCACCATCAGCTCTACATCACCATATGCATTGTGACGAGCATAAAGTGCTTAACATCCATATTCAATTAACCGAATGGCAATCCACTCAATACTTATTATTGAGTAGTTTCGGCGGCCATCTGTGGTCTTCATCATCAGTTCCACTTCCTCAAGTGGTACTTTTTGAGAGCAACTGCACAAGTTACTATAATAAATACCCAAAACATCATAGGTGTGCCTATAATATTTGAAGAGTTCCCTCGATTTCTCCAGGATCCCATCATCAGATCCTAACGTTTATGAAAACCGGACCAATTTCGGAGTATACCCTTTCAATCAAAAAAACAATTTTCCAATTTTTTATTCTTATCTAGTTACGTTTATCTCTCAATGCTACTCTTACGGAACGTGTCTCACTAATGTCGTCTGTATGTGTTCCAGTTGTAGCCGGAGTAGCGTCTCTAGGAGGCACAGTATCAGTGGGAGTGGGCAGTTCCCTCCTCCTAGCGTGTCAGTGTGTGGGAGTGCCACCTCCTCGCACCGTGTGGTACCACAAACAGAACATCATCACCCACCATCCCAGATTCACCAGGAACCAAGATAATAGTCTTCTTATTAATAGTGAGTATGATATTTTATATGCTACTAAAAGTCATACAACATTCTGATTTGTCTGGCAGAAATGGCTGGTTGAAGTAGAAAGAATAGCAGCCGAATTTGGCCTTAGGCAGATGTATGTGGTCTTAGTGAAATTAGAAATAAAATTGCCTGAAACTTGACATGTATAAATATAACAATAAAATTATGTGTCTATCTATGATTTGAAATAACTGAGTTTTCTCAAACGCTTCTATGTCATGATATTTAATTAAACACAAACTTTTTCTATGTGTGTGTCTGTTAGTCTATCTTTTTGTTTGTCCGGGATAATTTGTGGATCCGATTTAATGGTAATTACACTGGTAACGGAAGATAGAGGAGGTTATTTTTATTCTGGAATTCCCACGGGGTCCGGATTTACGTGGGAAAAACCGCAATAGTAATATGGACTGCCAGTGTCGCAGGTACAGCTGGTGTATAATAATATCTACAGTGCCAATTTCATAAACAGCTAATAATAATATAATTTTTATTTCTCCTCACATATGGTTACAACAGAATACATAAATGTTGTGGTTACAGGTGTGGTGCTTAATTAAGACTTAATTAAGTGAGGCCTGTATTCTTCCAACTGGGTCTAGAAAAACAGTTCTTGTAAGTCTTAGGTTATGGATGTCAGCAGAGTTTCTAAACTGTTTAAAATGTAAATTAATTTACGAATCGCAGATGATAATGATGCAATGTGTTGGTGCCAATTTAAACGATCATGTATTACCACACCAAGATATTTTATATGGGTGACATTTTTATAATGCTTTATCATTTTTTTAAATAAAAATGTGCTTGTTTCTGGCATTTCAGTTGAGCAGTCAGATTTTTTAGATATTTTAATTTACTAATAGATAAAGGTATAAATTTAGTTTAATCTAGGTTTAGAGTCAAAAGATTAGTAGCAAGCCAATCTGATACCTTGGAAAAATAGTTCTCAGCGTGACGCCGGTTTTATTCTAGTCTGATCTATGAATGTGCTGTGTCATCCGCGTATGTAAAAAAAAATGATAAGTTGTAAATTTCAGAGTTGGTTAATAGAAATTAAGAAAAGGGTCGGACCAAGGATACTTCCCTGTGGAACTACATATTTACCCGAAGGGTGTTCATTTATCATCTTATTATGTATAATCACCCTTTGCGTTCTCTCCGGGAGATAGCTTTTGAGATAGATTCGTGAGATAGATTCAAAGGACACACTACTGATATTTTCCTTATTATATTTTCAAGTTTATACCGAATTTTAACGACAGAGACTGTATTAAATGCCTTAGACAGGTCTAAGAAAATTCCAAGGCATTTCTCTCCCTGATCTAAGTTTCGTGATGTAAGCAAGCCAGTCACGGCATCTTCTGTGGACTTTCCTGACACAAAACCAAATTGGTATGGCGCTATAATGGTATAGGCATCTAAAATTTAAGACTTACCAATATTTTAGAGATCGCAGAAAGCACAGGCTTGTAAATTGGGTGATTAAGCGCTTTCTTAAAGGTACAGGGAAAGTGCCGGTGGAAATTGATGGGTTGTATTTGTAATATAACACACAAATGATTTTTTCATCAGCATTTAAGTTAATTTCTTTAGTTTTAAAAAAATTTAGTTAAGTTAAAATTAAACAAATTTCCAGACATCGATGAGTCCCTGGGCGGCAACTACACGTGCCTAGCCAAGAACGTGTTCGGCTCGGATCAGGTAGAGTACTGTGTGGTGGTGCTACCGCTGCCTGAGGCGCCCACACTGACAGCTGCGCCGGGGAGACACGCCATGCTGCTGGAGTGGCAGCAGCCGCACCGAGCCCCGACCGACACAACCGCCACACACTACATTAGTACGTTGGCTTTACATTTATCATAGGGTTTTTTTTAGTGTATGGCAAAATTTTTAACAGTTGTCACAAAAAAAAAATTATTACAGTTGTGTTTGTGAGCGACTTGTGAGAAATGTTCTGTATTTTTATGGAATGAAACTCTTATTGAGACAAGTTTTTGACATCAATTTATCACTCAATATTATCTTAGTGAAAAATCAATGTCAAATGGGTGTACTGCGCCAAATCGAATACCAAATAATCGAATATCAATTGATTGTCCACTATAAATCGAACGTCTAAATACTCGAACGAGTATCGAATGGTTAATAAATCGAACACTCAATATATCGCACACTCAATACATCGAGTGTTCAAAATATCGAATGTTTGTTTGATCGAACATTCAAGGCATAGCATACAAAAAATATCATACAAAAAAAAAGTTATAAATCACATTTACTTATTATATTTTATAGGTACATTTTAATATTTTACAAAAAAAATCCACTCTTTAGCTGTACGCACAATGAGACTATTCCCCAAAACCTTACAACAGGTGTTTGAACAGGTTACAACTTAACCTGGAAAGAAGCGAACAGTCCCTGGCGGGAACTGGCCAACTTATCGGGAGTGCAGAGACATGAGCTGACTGGTCTGAACTGTGGCACCAAGTACTCTCTGAGGATCACCGCTACCAACAAGGTGGGCACGTCACAGCCGGCTTACTTGGACGTCAGCACTTTGGGTGGAGGTGAGTTGCTCTTACCGATCAGCTAGTAAAATTATTTCTATAATATCAAGAAACAATAAATTTATTTTACAATTAGGCAACATAACAACAGATTAGGATTATAAATGAACTTGTATAGAGGAACTTAAATTGTGATTCCGATATGAGATTATATAGCAAAGAAGGAGTTACCCAAGGTGATCCACTTGCCATGCCATTGTATGCCCTTGCAACACTACCCATAATAAACGAACTAAAAAAAGAACAAGCAACTACCCAATGCTGGTATGCAGATGACTCCTCCGCCCAAGGTAAGCTCAGAAACCTACGTCAATGGTGGGATAAATTGAGTAAAATAGGCCCTGAATATGGTTACTTTCCTCAAGATAAAAAATCATACCTAATCATTACCGAGAGTGACAAGCAAACAGCTCAACAGATTTTCAAAGGGATTAACGTAACCATCATAACTGGATCACGCTTCCTTGGTAGTTATATTGGCGAAGGGAAAGAACACTTTGTGAACAAGAAAATTAAAAACTGGCAATCTACAATAGAAAAACTTTCACTTATCTGTAAAGACTCACCCCAAGCTGCTTACACTGCCCTTACTAAAGCAGTTCAATTTCAATGGTCATTCCTTTTAAGAGTCTTAGATGATGTAACCCAATTCTTCGAACCATTAACAAACACACTGCGTACCAATTTTTTACCCACTTTACTAGGAGGCGATATCTCACCTTTGGAAGCTGACCTATTCTCTCTACCCGTTCACAAAGGTGGTCTAGCAATATCCGCTCTATCAAAAATGACAAATATAAACTATGTATGCTCAAAAAAAGGCTGTGCAGTCCTCTCAAATGCTCTGATTGAAAATACACATATGGACCTCTCTCAACATCATAAATCCCTCAAAGATGCACAAAAAGAATGCCGCAACGAGAAAGACTTTCTCAATGACCAACTCTTGGATACCGTCTTAGTCAAACTATCCCCTATCAAGAGAAGAGCGATTGAACGTTCAATTTCGACAAAAATGAAAACTAAATCCTCCAACTGGTTATCTACCTTACCGACTAAGAAGGACCATTTCGATCTGTCACCATTAGAGTTTAGAGACGCACTTGCATTACGTTACCACAGATTACCAGTCTCTATGCCAAAATCATGTGATGGCTGCGGCTGCAATGAATTTAATGTCGATCATGCTCTATGTTGTAAAAAGGGTGGTCTAATAACACGTCGTCATAATGAAATTAGAGATCTGTTCTGTGACTTATGTCAACATGTATGGGGAAACGTAGTCAAAGAACCCATCATCTCCGAAGGAGATTGCGGACTACGTGGAGACCTTTCATGCCGCGGCGTTTGGGATGCTCAGAGGGAGGCGTTATTTGATATCCGTGTTGTAGACACTGACGCTCCTTCTTACATTTCACGTCCTGTTGCCTCTGTACTAAAATCCGCCGAAGATGAAAAAATAAGAAAATATTCAAACGCTTGTGAATTGCGACATACTACATTCACCCCTCTTGTTACATCCGTTGACGGAGTCTTCGCTCCACAAATGTCTACTTTCGTAAAACATCTTGGAACTGCAATCGCTGACCGCTGGAACAGGTCCTTCAGCGTAGTGATGGGTTGGTTAAGATCAAGAATCATCATCTCAATAATACGTGCCACTAGCATGTGCATTCGCGGCACAAGACATAAATTTAAACCATTAGCCAAGTTATTTGGTTTCGGCGATGGAGCAGCCCTACCTGGGCAAAACTAATGCGGATGTGGCCGACGAACCATGAAGCTGTCGTACAAAACCTCAGCTAGTAAAATTCCATAAAAAGTCTGTCATTGTACTTTATTTGCTTCAAAGTGCTTTTGAGAGACGATGAATAGGCATACTTCATCTATATTAAAAGCCAAAATTCATTACATACAACAGTCCAAAAGGTACATACAATTTTTGGTAGCGCAAAGTATACAAAAAGTGAGTCTGCTGACTCCCAAGTTACTACCCAGTTACCCTGTGTTTTGGAAGTTAGTATTCCTCAGCAAAGCAGTGGCTAACCAAAATAAAAAAAAAATATAAACAATGCTAAAAAAAGGTATAAAAGTATTAGTGGATAAAAAATGACAGTATGGTTGTGTGTGTAAGTCGTAGAGTATTTTGGTCCTATACGTGAGTGTCTGTTGTGTGTGTATTTGCTTTGTATCTGACGGAGTATGTCCTACATATGTCTCTTAGGTGTAACTGGAAATTTGTGTAATACAGGTATCACTAGAGTATCAGCTTCTCGGTCTTAATATAATCCAGACTTAGCACCCATACCTACAATTTCCTTTAGAGGGAGAGTTTTGGGAGTGATAATACATATATGCAGTAGATCGACAATTTTAATATATAAAAATGAACTTAGATGTGGGAAGTATTTGGCAGGAATAGCAATTCTCCTCCACGAATCTGATACAGTATTCGGCACAACAGTAAGATGCCAACAGGGTCGTGAGATATACAAAAAGCTGCCTTCAGTAAGCTCTTCGCACTCAGTATACAACTCTTCCGTTGGGTACCTTAAGTGTTTGAATAACATCACTGATTAACCATATCATGATTTTCTCCGCAAAAAGGAGCCAATTTCAACCGGCTCCTTCTTTCCGTGGTGTAACCGTGCCCATAACTGATCGCATCGAACTTCTTGGGGTTACGTTGACATCTACCCTTAATTTTGGTTCGTTCATCGAGGCTAAGGCTCAATTGGCTGCCAAAAAGTTGGGAATCCTAGCAAAGGTGAGACGGTACTTCACACCGGAACAGCTGCTCAACCTCTATCAAGCGCAAGTTCGGTCGTGTATGGAATACTGCTCTCATCTCTGGGACGGATCTGCCAAATACCAGCTTGATGCACTTGAGTCTTTAGAGAAACGGGCCAAAAGGCTCATCGGTAACGAAAAACTGGTCGAGATAAGGCTCCAGAGCCTAGAACATCGGCGACGTGTTGCAAGCCTTTCAGTTTTCTATCAGTTACATTTCGGGGAGTGTGCGATGGAATTGCACAGTCTTATTCCACCAAGCCCGTTCCATCATCGGACTACAACACAAACGGAGATGCGCCATCGTTACATGGTGGACATCCCACCATTACGCACGAAACGTTTTGGGAATACTTTCATTGTGCGTACAGCTAAGAAGTGGAATTCCCTGCCGGAGTCTGTGTTTCCTGATAGTTATAACCTGGGAGTCTTTAAGTCAAGAGTGAATACCTAGGCAAGCGTGCTTCATCTTCGACCACATCATTGCTTAACATCAGGTGAGATTATGGTCAAACGCAAGCCTATAAATTATATTAAAAAAAATGACAATTTTTATTTATTTATTTAAACTTTATGTACAATAGTGGTACATGGGCAGATTTAATGCAACAAGGCATTCTCTACCAGTCAACCTTTGGGTTAAAAAGACCACAAGAGGGAAGAAAGAAATGTGATCATATTTACGAAGGCCAAAAATGAAACGGGTACAGTTGTTAAGAAGTCAATCCAGTTTATTAAGAAGTTCTTGGGAAAGATCATAGTAGCAAACATCAGCATAATCAGTAACAGGAAGCACAAGCGATTGACCCAAAATAGTTTTAGTGCTAGAAGGAAGAAAATGCTTGAATCTGTAGCATACGTAGCACACCCTTCACTTTGATAACCAATCGCTCATACAATGCACAAAGGAATATTATTATAAATACTATAAATTAAATATAATGTCAACAGTTATATGAGACGCGGGCGGAGGGCCGTGCTCTCACACAGTGACCACTGTTTAACTAATGTAAACACTACAATTATATATACAAAATTCTATTTTAATAAAGAACATTCATTCCACATTCATTACTGCGACTTCACGCCTTGTCATTGCTCTCCCTAACTTATTCTCCAAAGTGCTGTCTAAAGTAAATCTCCGCTACCTTAAATATATTCTCTAAATTAGTGCTCCAACATGGCACTAAAGTAGTGCTACGAGTTAGCGCTAAAAATCTATTGAGAGATCGCAGTGTGAATGTAACTCTGTGGCTAACTTGTGCAATCTGCTTATCCCAACTTAACCTGTCGTTAATGAATAAGCCCAGGTCTTTAACCTGTGGCGAGAGTGGAATGGTGGTATTGTTGAAGCTAAGCGGGAGTAGTTGGCTAGTGTCCAATTTTCGTAGCGCATGTGAAATGCCGATCAAGATAGCCTGGCATTTACTGACATTGACCATAACTCCAAATCTGCTTGACCAATCGTTTTATCGTTGATAGCTAATAGATCAGTATTCAGTAATAAGATACAGTTATCCAAGTTGTCAGTGTCACTTGCGCGTAGAGAATGGAATCAGGCGTTACTTTGCGGAAATCCATAGCAAAAGTTATCTAGTTTTTGGCGGAACTATCACTAGATATTTTCCTGAAGTATTATTTTGGTATGGATTTCTAGGACTATATTTGAATGGCCAGGACTAAATCCAAACTGATACTAAGAGATAAATATAAATTTATTAAAAAAAAAAAAACAATTGGTTATTTATTATATTCTCCAAAGCATTGTAGAAAAGACGGGTATGGATCTATATGTAACTAATAATTGGGACTGGAACGTGCCCCGAGCCCGCTAAGTCGTGTCTCTATAACTCCCGATAGTAAAAATAATTATTGAGTGTCAACAAATCTAATCTTCTGCAAAACACACACCTGGTGTAGTGCAATTACCCTACAATTGTTTTTAGACCTGCAATAAGCCGTAAAACGGACAATAATTATAAACCAGCAAACATCGAAAAAGTGTTGTATCATAGTGTATAACTCGCGAGTGCACGAAATTCTCACGGTTGTGCGAACTGTTTAACGGCGAAAGTACTGCGTGTGCGCAACTGCCGAGTATACTACCAACATAGCCACGCGGGAGCGTTCCAGTGACGAACGCAGCGCAATTTTATGTTGCATTACGAGTACGCGCGACTGGTGGTGCCACCCCGGCCATAACTTAGCCCCGTTTTGGCTCATACAACATTGGTTCTTGTTAGTTGTTGCTACTAACCCAAAATTAGATAACATATTAATATGTCACTGCACGCACGCCACCATCGACCCAACTATGTTCTCTGAATCATACGCAGTCTGAATCAGACCTAAATACTGCTTTAGAAGTAAGTGATGATATATCTTTTGTAAAAATCAAACGAAACAAGAAGCGCTTGCGTTGTGACGAGTCCCGGTCACCAGGAGATGAGGTACAGCAAAATTTTAAGCATGAAATAATGGCGCTGTTGAATAACTGGAAGACAGAATTTTACTCAAAACTTACCGATAAGTTTGCTAAACAAAATCTATTAATATCTCAACTCTCGACTGATATATCTGAACTGAAGCGCCAAAACACCAATATCCAAAAGTCATTGGAAGAAACAGATAAATCCATGAAATTCATCAATCAGCAGTACGAGGACATTAAGTTACAGGTCACAAACTTGGAAAACGAACGCGTAACTCAACGTAAGTGTATAGAAAGCTTAGAAAAAAAAAAATACAGGACCTCCACTTTAAATCTAGGTCTTCTAGTTTAGAAATAAGGAACATCCCACAGATACAAAATGAGACAAGTGCGGATCTCACAAAAGTGTTCTGCGAAATTGCCCAGGCTATTGGCTTAACGACGTCCCCCTCAGACCTTCGTGATATATACCTAATACCTGGTAAGCCTGACTCAACTCGCCCGGTTATTGCTGAGTTTCATTCAGTCCAATTGAAACAAAAAACGTTAGCCACCATTCGAGCATTCAACAATAACAAAATGCAGCCAACTGATGAAATAAACACCGAAATTTTTGGCTTTCCCGGTAAACGACAAGCGGTTTATGTCAGCGATCACCTGCCTGCGAGTTTGAGGAAGCTTTTTCATCAATCAAAGTAATTTGCAAAACAACACGGGCTTAAGTTCTGCTGGTCATCTAATGGTAACATATTTCTGCGCAAACAAGGTGACAAACAGCTACTTATCTTATCAGAACAATCTTTAGTAGATCTGCGCGGAAGTATGTGACTATTGTTGCATCTCACGATAACTACTGCACATCTAGTTTTTAATCTCATTCTTTATGTCTTTATTCTTATAACAATTGTTTCTTTTTTTATCCGTGTAAACTTAACTAAGACTTATGTAATACCCCCTAAAACAACAACACACACAATTACGCAAAACAACTTCAAAAGTTCAGACTGCGTGGGTGTCTGAAGTTTTGAAGTTGTTTTGCGTAATTGTGTGTGTTGTTGTTTTAGGGGGTATTATATAAGTCTTAGTTAAGTTTTCAAGTTAACTTTTCCATACATCTCTAACACAAATGTACAGCCACTCTCACATCATCTCAATCTCAACTCATGCCCAATGTATACACCATACAACACAGTGATATTAATTTCAGTGTTACTAACCTTGATAGTACCATCATACTATGCAACCCGACTTGCTTTGCTCCCCTTCCAAATGGCTAATAATATCGATAACATCAATAATATCAATAACGATCTTGACTCCTTCAGTATTGGAAACTCATATACTTGCTGTCCAGAGGACTGTCACAAGTATGGTGGTAAGTCCAATCGAGAAATTAAAATCCTCCATATCAATATTAGAAGCGGGAATAAAAACTTCGACGAACTACGAGTTTTGCTCACAATGACAAATATCAACTTCGATATTATTGTCCTGAGTGCTGGCTAAGCAAAGTTTTAAACTTACCTGTACTGGATGGCGTCTTACTTCACCAAAAACACAGTGAACCAGAATGAGGGTATAGTTATCTTCACAAGTACTAAGCTTAAGTGCTCAGTTCGTGAACCAGTTTTCAAAGATGCGAACTGTCTGATATGTCAAATAGGTAATTTATTAGAAGTTGTCGCCATATATCGATCGCCCTCATTTAATACCAGAATCAATTTCGATAATTTCTTAGACAGTTTAAATGATGTTTATACTAACCTTAAAACCCATAATACCGTTCTCGTTGGGGACATAAATATTGACATTTGCAGTGAAAACCGAGACTCCACGTCACAGGAATATTTAACATTCCATACATCTCACGGATTTCTCCCAACTCACACTTTCCCTACTAGAATCAAAACGTGTCTTGACCACATCTTATTGAAATCAAAATTAACCTCAACAACATTAGAACTAGAATCACACATAACCGATTACATGCCTCTCGTTCTGTTTATAGAGAATGTGCGCTCTAAACGCCAGTATACTATCACAAAACCTCGCATTGACTATTTATTAATTAAATCGGAACTAGAACACACACAATTTAAACATATTTTAGAAATGGATGACGCTAACAACGCTGCAAATAACCTAATCTCAACAATTGCATCAGTGATAAATAAACATACACAAATAATCACAGTACCAAAAAACATAGGATATTAAAACCGTGGATCACACCGGGCCTCCTACGCTGCATTAGAAATCGGGATAGACTACACACTAAAATGAAAAAAAAAACCCAGATAACATGACACTTAAGTTAACCTACTCTCGCTATCGAAAACATGTTACTAAGCTCCTGTGAAAAGTAAAAATAGCCTACGAGAAAGAGCAATTGGACAAAGCCGTAAAAAACCCTAAAGCCATATGGCAAACCATCAAAAGTATTACAAACACATACAAAGTCAAGGATAGCCCATTGGAACTGCTAAGTATATCCAACAACCCTAAAACGTCTGATAACCAAGTCTGCAAGTTCTTCACAGACGTCGGGAAAAACCTAGCCTATTCTATTCTTAGCTCTCAGACCTCATCTGACAACATGCCTTCCCTTACCCAAAATTCTCACCCTGAATGCCTTGCTAACATACCCAACTCGCTTGTAATTCTGGAGGTGGACGCAACTGAGGTTAAATCTATCATCCTGCAACTCCGCCCGGACTGTGCCACTGAGTGGGATGGAATATCGTCCTCTATTCTGAGAGAATGTCTTGATCCCCCCTATAACTCATATATGCAATCGAGCCATTGCTACTGGTGTGCTTCCCGATGCCTTTAAAAAAGCTATAGTACACCCAATACACAAGAGTGGAGACAGAGACTGCGTCAACAACTATAGGCCTATATCGGTACTGTCTGCGATGTAGAAAATTCTTGAAAAAATTATTTACAAATCCCTAAAATCATTCCTAAATCGTTATAATATCATTGCTCAAAATCAGTATGGTTTCAGGCCTGCTATTTCAACAAAAGGTGCAGTGATGGATTTGACGAATGTGGTAGTTAAGAATCTAGACGAAAGGAATAGATGTCTATGTATATTTCTAGACCTATCTAAAGCCTTTGACGCGGTTTCTGTTCCCATCCTTTTGTCTAAATTGGAAAGAGTGGGAGTACGAGGTTTTGCCCTTAATATCTTCAAGGACTATCTCTCTCAGCGAAAACAACGAGTCAAGATAGGGGACTGCTTGAGTGATGAATTGGCACTCTCTTACGGTGTCCCACAGGGAAGCATCTTGGGTCCTCTTTTATTTCAGGTTTTTATTAATGACCTCTGCACGTTGTCCTTTCCAAATACTAAGATTTTTACTTACACAGATGACACTGCAGTGTTCGTATGGGGACCAAACAGGCAGTCAGTTAAGGAGAGAGCCGAATACTCTTTCTCTAAAATAATGGCTTGGCTAAGACAAAATCTGCTCACATTAATCTTATAAAGACCAATTTTCTTCCCTTCTCTCTGAGATCTAACACTAAGCCACCACTTGATTACTCAATTAAGGCATATGTCTGCCGTGACCAGAACGAGTGCACTTGCACAGTAATCTCTCGGGTGGATTGTGTGAAGTATCTGGGCGTGCAGATAGATCACGCACTGAGGTGGGATAGGCAGATTACCACAGTTATTTCCAGAATCAGGCGACTGATTTATGTTTTCAAAACCCTTAGGGACTCAGCACCACTAGAAAAGCTGAGGATGGTCTATGTGGCCCTATGTCAGTCCATTATACAATACTGCATAACAGTATGGGGAGGTGCCGCCAAGACCTATCTTCTTGGATTGGAAAGATCATAGAGAGCAGTATTAAAGGTCTTAGATTTCCAACTGTTCAATTGTTTGCAGAACTTAAAGTCCTTACAGTGCGTCAACTCTATGTGCTCAGGTCCATTCAAAGATTACATCCGCACATACCTACACTCGATCCAAATAAACGGAGTAGATCATCCATTTGCCCTTCTACTCCCTGCAGGACTACGTTTGCCAGACGTCAGTTCAACAGCTTAAGCAGTAAGCTCTACAACAGCATAAATAAAAAACTAAACATTGCTGGATTAAGCCAACGTGAAGTTAATCTCTAGATTATCAGCAGACAGAAGTTTGACTCGCTTTCATCACTTAGTTGCACACCTAACTTATGCGCTCACATTTTATCTGTCACATATATATGTAAGCGCGCACCCCATCAATCACTACTCACATTACACTGAACACCACATACACTACACTCATAATCAACCTCACATACACTCACACTTACTCAATCCACTCGCACACATGCACAGATTTTTCCCATTACTATATAATTGTCATGTACTTGTATTAAGTTGACACTCTAAATTAAGATCACTATTTGTATATAAATAACTAGCGGCACTCTCACAAAAATGTATCATTGTACTAAATGTGTCATTTCTAAGCACTAATCCCCAAAACACAGGCATAGGCCTAGTTTGGGAGTTAGCACCAGTTTTTGTGACGATACATTTATAACAACTTTCTAAAATAATTGACTGTGTTATTTATTAAACGTGTATCCTTGCTTAGTGTCTAATAAACATTTTTATTTATTTTTTATTTTATTTATTTATAATATCTTTAATCCAGATTTAAAAATGATATTAATATGAATGAATGCGGTTTTATAAGTCTCTATTCATAATTTTGAGTGAATACTAAACCTGCGCTTTGCGTTCCTATGATCAAATAAAATCAGACATGATTTGAAAGTATGACTTCTCGAACTCACGACATGTTTCTCATAAATGAGTGTCATTTTCCCCGCCGAATTATTAACACTATTATTATCACTGTCTCTCCACTTGAATAAGATTGCATTTGGTCCTACTATCTTAGTCACGTGACATCAATAATACAATCTAAATAATGGACACAAGAAATGGTAAATCTTTCATTTACTAGTCTCTCGTTATAGTTCCTAGTAAAATAAACAATCCAGATAACCTTTTGTTTCTGACAGCTCGGCCCAGACACGCGAGGCTCTGTTTACTGATAAAATTAATTTTTCAGTCCCGATCCCGCCACCGTCCAGCTCCTGGACGTGGAGCAACGCGTCGCACATGCACGTGCAGCTCGCTGGCTGGCAGGACGGTGGCTGCGCGCTCACAGAGCTGCGTGTGTACTATAGGCAGCTCGGCGCCACAGCCTGGCGAGCGCCGTGCCACCACCACGTAACACCATATTTTATTTCTCCCTTCATTTTAAGTCAGGCAATTTTTTGTATACGGTGTTCACCACTCCACCAAACTCTTTGGTAAGTACCAGCGCGTCCAGGTCATATCATTTTTGATAAATAGGTACCTGTATTTATTAATCAACAAAATCAGAACTTTTGAACGAAACTCAAATCCTCAAACGTTCGTCTATAGTGGGTATGTTAAAACTAGGAGTCGATGTTTCGAGATCATTTAAACAAGAACGACAGACACGCGCAACGTTGTTAAGACAATTCACTTCTAGTCGCTAAATCACTCAAAAATTCAACTGCCATCTCACCGCACTGACTTCAGTATTGCTTTTGACAAGGTTATCATTAATTTGCTTGTAAAATAGCTCGAACAATTTAGCATATTCAGTCAGCTGCTAATGTGGTTTTCATCGTGTTTGTCAGATTGGACACAAAGAGTGGTGGTAAGAGGCGTTGAATCAATTCTCTGACTATCAACCTCAGGGGTGACACAGGTTTCTGAGCTGGGACCAATTTTCTGTTGGATCTTAATCAATAATATTGTCTGTAATATGTTGTAATGTTTTCAGACGACTTAAAACTCTACAAAGAAGTAAATACGAAATAGGATATTGTGCTTCTGCAGGAAGATCTAGCAGCAGACTATAAAAGGGTGGGATCTTTAGCACAATGAGACGCAGTCACTGAGTACAAGAGTCGTATAATCAATTATTAAAACAACACAAACATAAATCACAAACTCAAGTCAGTTACACAGTACATTTCACAGGTTCACAGAAATCAGGGAATTGGCGGGAACGCAGGAGCGTTTTAGTACGTGACTGCTCACGACTCGGTTTTAGCGCCAACTGCCTACTGAGGCGAGGCGTCGTTCTGGTGCGCCGGCGCGTGGGCTCCCCGGTCGCTATCGATGAGCGCGCACACAAATGCCACATGGTTAACACGCTTCGCGCGTAAAATAACATTTAAAAACTTAATGCTTACAATATATACAATTAAGTGAGTTGCCTACACATACTGTGAATGCTGTAAAGTAATCTAATGATTCTTAATGCGAGAAACATAACCTTTACTTTTAAAAATAATATACTTCCATCACCTAACTCATTAAATAGGGTTACACTACAAACACGTAGACACTATACAACATATGAAACATCAACTGTCACGCGAATGAAATCGCCGACACAGCTAGTCATTATTATAAATATTCTTTCTTTAGCTACAATAAACGCTGAAACATAATATCAGCTATTTTAAATCTCTTACCAAAGACTTCTCTTCCACAGGCACAGTCAGAGCTGTCCCCCTGGAGGCTCCCCCCTCCCTCCCCCCCGCGGCCCCCCACGTGTACGATCTCCGGCCTGTCCCCCGGCACGTGGTACCAGCTGCGAGTGACGGCTACTAATGAGGCTGGCAGTGTCACCACCACGTATAGCGCAGCCACCAAGAATGAGGATGGCAGTAAGTAGATTGGTTCCCATATCTTGGCGGCTCTGTTATATAAATAAAACCAATGTTATAGTCAGAGCACCTTATCAAACCCAACTAGTTAAAGTCCACCAAAACACCCATGCTACGTTATAGCTGGAGAGTGCAACAAACTGGCCAACAATAAATCTCACTATAATGTTTGATGAACTCAAATTTGCAAAATTGTAGGTATGATTAAATATTGTATGGCCTATTTAGCTTTTATGGAAAATTTTAACAAAATGAGAGTCTGCCGTGACTCGGAAGCACGTTAGTTCGTTGATCCCTGCTGTCATTTGTGCAGCTTTGACAGTCGTTACGGGTAGTCAGAAGCCTGCAAATATAATACTGGTCTTGCCAAGTGGTCAGATAGGCAATCACTCCATGTGAAACACTAGTACACGAGTACTAGTGTTTACGCACTGCATACAGTTAAACTGTAGTTTTTTACTATTACAAATTACGGTATTTTCGCATTTTTTTCTTTACATTATACAACATCCTGATTAATCAATGTACTCTGCCACGCTATCTTTTCATCACTCTTGGGTGAATGTCGAGGGTATAAGCTCGCGTTTGACCGCCATCTCTCCAGATGGTAAGTGATGATGTGGTGAGATATGAAGCACGCTTACCTAGAAGTAAACTATTCACTCTTGACTTCAAAAGGTTAAAGCTATCAGTAGTTGAAATATAGGGTATTCAGATACAGATCTACGATCTGAATACCCTATATTTCACAGTTCGACTATTCAGTAAGAGTAACCCCCTTAATAATTTTAGTTATTCCTCTATAACTCCCATAATATATTGAATTATTCAAAATGTTCATTTCAGTTTATGCCTCTGTTCTTAAATCTAAGTCACTTGTAACCATTATTTCTTCGTCAAGTCATAAAATGATCAACTAACAATATTCTAGAGTTGCCTCTTCAATAACATTTTTAAATTAAAATCCTGTTAGTAGTAGTAGTAGTAGTAGTAATAGTAGTGTAGCATACTCATCAACAGCATCTGACCAGTTCAGATGAACCGATCAGTTCAGTATGAACTGCTTATTATAACAAGCTGTTCAGTATGAACTGACCATTATAACAAGCTGTTCAGTATGAACTGCTCATTATAACAAGCTGTTCAGTATGAACTGCTCATTATAACAAGCTGTTCAGTATGAACTTTCGATGTCGAACTGTTACATGTAGTTAATTGTTATATTAATACTGCTAGTGTATAAGAAATAAAACTAATAAGTAGGTCAAGTTTAAATATTTATTTCTACATAATTATAAAAATATTATTTAGTACACATTATTTAATCATATACATTTTTTAAAAAGCAATGAAACATTTCATACATTACTATTATTTACATTTTCTCTGACCTAAATAATAGAATACAGGTAACACACTTCGATTTATAAGTAGGTTTAACATTCTATAATCATTAATACGTAAACTAGAATCGTTCTTGTCTTACTGATAAAACACTTTATTTTCTTCACACCATTTATTCAGGCAAAACACATTTTTTAAGGCACATATATTGGTATGATGCATACAAGTTATAATGTCAGATGAATCTGAATAATTGTTATACAATGTTACCAAACTTGGACAGTTTTTACTTTCTAAATTGTACACATTATTAATTTGAAATAAATCTTTTAACCATAAAACTTTTTCGTTTCCTTTAGTAAATATAGATTTATTTTTTAGTAAATTGCATAAGTTTGCTTTATAATTAAAATATGGTACAAAGCCTTCGTCCCACTTTATTCCTCTGTTTTTTTCAATCCAAGCCACTTGTAACCTTTCTTTCCTCGTCAAGTCATAAAATGGTCGAGGTGGTTTTATCAGCAGTACTTGTATATGTCCTTTATACATTATTGCTATTTCTTTTGGAATAAACTCGTTTCCTTCACTCTTAAACCTTTGAACATCTACAATGACATTCATGATAGTTTTCTCACAATATTACTCAACGGCTTGTATTCGAACAGTCGATCGTTTATAATTAAACAATAGGCGGATGTATTATCTTGAATATCTTCAGAACATTCAATTTCTAGTCGCACATCAACTGGTCCAGTTTTAAGAGAATCGTTTTGTCTTGAGCAGTCAATCACAAAAAGTGGAGCAATCTCTTTAAACTGATTTAAGCTAAGCAATGGATCAAGGCCGAAGTTGTAATACGACTGGCGAAAATTAGCATAAATTTCATATAATATACTGTATTTACCTTCATTAAATTTCAGATTAAGTGAGTCATACGGGTAGTATTGAGAATTCAAATATAATTTAATATTGCTTACATTGCCGTGATCAAATATCGAAGAACTTCTAGTTTTATTATTTTTTCGAGCTGTTTGTAAACCAAATATAACAAACCTCAGTTTTTCTAGCTGGGAAGTCGTCTTTACTGACCAGGAATGTTTCGTTGTTCTTGGTAGTAATGGATATTCATACAAATCCCAATTTCTATATGCTATCTGTATAGAACGATCTCTCTCCAAGCTTTTAAGCAATAACAATTTGTTACGATCAGACACTTTAATATGTGGCACACGCCATTGTATTTTTTGTATATCTATTTCTACGTTATCATTTTTGTCTATAAGCACACAGTTCAATGCCGAGCTGCTTCGTTGTAATATAAGTTCATGTTTACAATTGATTATTATTTTGTTATAATCTTCTGCAAATCCCAATATTCTGTTCAATGGCATGATAACACTAAAATATTCGTGTTTTAATTTTGTACCACCTAAGTTCCATCCCCAGACTGCTGCAGCTTTACTTTCACCCTCATTCATAGAAACATACGATTTTAAGGTTGTTGTAATACCAACATTTTTAATGCGATCGATTTCAACACCATTTATTTCGTACCTAATATCTTGAAACAAATATGAAATTGGATTATTTATAAAATCAACATCTTTTTTTACTAATTTTCCTGCTGCGTCTCTAGTTGACACATTTACATATCCTTCTATATAAATGGAACTACCTGATGGCAATATATATAAATCTTGCTGTTGTATTGGTATTCTTATTTCATCATTTTCTTTAAAGCTATTATTATATGGATTGTAGCTATGGATCTCATAAGCCTCAACAGAGGTCTCATATTGTGGTAAATCTGTAATTTGAAGCATGTTATATTTTAAAACCAATATCTTGAAGAAATCTTTTGTTTTCCTTTGAAACTTTTTTAATTTTCACTGCATTGACACGTCTCACTTCTTTGGAAATTGGGAGTCTTATGTTGCATTTCCCTCTCTCATTAGGAGTTTTATGAATAACTAGCATAATATTAGTACGAATAAAAGGGAGGAGGTTACTTTATTAAATAATAAAAATAAAAAATACTTTTACAACACTAGTGATTGTTATCACCAACAACCAAAGAATGCACATGCATGAACTAGCAATGTCATTTATATTTTTCTTGTTTAACACAATTTGGAGCCGTAAGAAATAAAAATCACTCAATTAATTAATAAGTTCCTTTATTACTTTTCCAAAATGACTTAAGAAATTTTAAACATAAGTGTCCACAATTATATAGGTGATCATGTTGTACATTTTCATAATTATAATGAATATTGTTTCCTAAATATTTTATAAATTCTTTGGGTGGTTTTAAGTTACCATAACTGTCAAAGTATTCAATGTGATCATATATTTTGGCATAGGCTACCCAATGAGTGCCAGAGTTTTTAGAAATATCAAGATTAATCACCCCACATTCTAATGATAATGGGTCATCTGGTAATTCATCTCTCATAAATACACCTCGAAAGAAGGGGATACTATTTGAATGCTTCAATATATCAATATTGGTTAAAGCTCTATTGGGTAGCCGACAATTTAGTTTTTTTTATTCTTCGTAATATAAATTCCTAAACCTTCTTTATACGGCTTAAGATGTAATCCTTTTCCAATCATTACAGCTTCAATTTGCTTGTTGTGACGTTCCGATTCAAGCAACTGTTTCTTAGCTGTTTTATATGTATTAATAGCTTTCGCAATCCCAGCAGCACCCCCAGCCAAACTTCCAGCGGCAGATAAACTAGCAAATATTGGTACTAAAGGAAGAAATCCTCCAGTTTTAGGTACTGGTATAATTCTAGGTAATTTTATGGGTAAATCAGATGCAAATTCTTGAGCTGTAGCGTAGGCTAAATCCATTAATGCTTTCTTACAGGTAGGTTTTAGTTTCTTGATGTGTTTTTTGGTATGTGATACAATATTTTTTAAGAGTTTTTTTCTAAAACCTGCTCCAGATTTTACTTTGCTCATTTTGACAGATGATAAACTAGACATTTCTTTATTGCTTGTAGATCGTCCTCGTACTTTTTTCATTGTTATTTCTTATTTTATTTAGAATTGTTTTTTACATAAAATTGGATGATATACTATGTCTTTATTGCATTAAGAACAAAGTGGAAGTGAATAGATATTAAATTGTAAAACTTTCAGGACTTATAATACATTTAATTTATCAATCCAGCTATTTTCACTGGTCGGCAGGCCTAGCCATTTAACGTATACTCGCTTTCCTTTTCGTTTCAAAACTTTTTCAACGAGGTATATGTTAGGATGATTAGTTTTTAGAAGTTCTTGTGCATAAAATGCGCCTAGTATTGGTCGACATTTATCATCTTCTATTAAATAAGTAGTTGGATTTGTTTTTTGGATTTTTTTTATTTTAAATATTTCAGTGGACCAGTTTGGATAATAACCTTTATCAAAACATCCTTTATATTTACTTATTCTCACAAAATCTCCTACACTAAATTTCTTACACCCCACTTTTTTTCGAGACTGAGCTGCGTCAAAGTATTTTTGAAGTATATTTGTTTTATTTCTTTGATTTATTGAAGCAGGTGACTGACCGACAGTTCTATGTATATCATTATTGTATTCATGTACCTTTTTTTCTAACATACCATTAAACCATTTATAATTTCCATTCAAACTAAATTCCTTGTATAGTTTATTCTTTAACGTTCTTATTAATCTTTCAACAATCGAGGCCTTTTTAGTAGAATAAGTAGAATAATGATTAATTTTATACTTACTAACTAAACTTTTAAATTGATCATTATAAAACTCTTTCCCAAGATCGGTTTGCAAATTTTTTGGAACACGTCCTTTTTCAATTACTGTTTTAAATGCTTCTGATACCTGTTGCTTATTTTTTTGTTTCAGTGGAATTGCCCAAGCATATTTTGAAAAAGTATCTATAATCACTAGTATGTATTTATAACCCGCATTCACTTTTGATATTGCTTGCATATCCATCAAATCTGCTTGCCAAAGGTCATCTATATCTTTAAGTATTACAGTTCTTCTTGGAAAATTAACTCTAGCGTTTTTATGGATTTCATTTATGACGTCTATTTTGCTCATAATGCTTGCTTAACTTCCCTGCTAATTCTTTTAAATCAATGGTCTTTTCAACTTTATTTAATCTATTATTTAAACTAGTAATTAATTTGTTCAATTGTTCTATTTTTATTAATATTTCAACTTTGAATTTATCAATATCTTTGCAGTATTCAGCTTCGGTTGAATTGTCTAAGATCTCAATATGCTCAGAGCTTATTTCGTTAAAAGACAACGATGTTTGTTTTGTATGAACCTTCATGGTCTACATGCTTTAAATAACTAAGTATAAAATTAGCTACAATGCTTTTTTATTCTTTTATAACACCAGCTTCTTTTAACTCTTCAACAATTGATATAATTTCATTGTCATGATTAGTATTACCGGCGTTTTTTGAAGCAATTAACAGTCTTAATCTATCTATTAATTCATTAGGGTCATCCCAATAAACGTAATCTGTATTACTCTTATACTTTTATTTCAATTTAGGTAAGTGGCCGCCACTTTTTGACTTAGTGACATGTTCTGCATGTTGAACATAATTTTGTTCAGAAAATAAAGGTTTAATGATTTGACGGTATTTCAAACCTTTGTCACCTTTTAATTGACCGTTTGGATTAATGTCGCGTTTGTGAGCATTTGTATCATTGAGCATATCTTTGTAAACAATTTTATCAGTTTCAGTTACCAGACTGAGGTCAGGTCTATTACGTAGTATAAGTTCTTTTAGTCCAGAAGTTATTTCATAATGTCTGCCATTAACTGTGGCTATAATTGATTGATTCTTTGTAAAAGAAAATGATACTTTAGAGTTTCCCATCATCAAATTTTTGTTTTCACTTCGAATTCCAAATGGTACATTCATATTATTATCATAGATTTCAATCATATCTTCTTTATTAAGTGACATAAATGAATTGTTGTCGCTATCATTACCTGTGCAGCTATCGGATACAGAATCGTCATTTGAATGACTCTCTATAAATTCTTTAAAATTTTCAAAATCTTCGGTTTTGCTACATCTTCTCATTATATTATTGCCACCTTTACTTGTATCCAATATGGTTATATTCTTATCATTAACTTTAATTAAAGTCTCTATAGTATCCGTTATTGGCTTGAAAAGTTTCTTAAATTTGAAATTGTCAGCATCTTCTGCATTTTGTATTGTTTTAATTTTATTTTTTATACTATCTACTGATTTTATCAATTGTTCTTTTATATTGACCTCCATAATGATTTCAGAAAATATCCAACCGTTATTTACAGACAGTAAACTACGATTGATATTTTTTTTACAGTAATGTGGTTTATATTACGTATGTTCAAAAGTTACGAATATGTCAAAGCCCTGTCTATATCTGCCTTCATTTAGAGAACAATCCTTATTTATTAATAAAAAATCAAACCGATCTTGCCAAATAGTAGAGCAAAGTTTTTTAAATTGAAGCCACTCCATATCAGTATTTACATGTTCATTATATATATGTTTTAAATTTATGTCGTCTTGTTTAAAGATTAACAAAAGATTAACGTTATCTCGTATTAGTTGCTTAGGTATTTTAGAATAGGTTTGTGATAAGTAAAAGCAATCTATCTGTTTGTGTCTCCCCATCGCGAAGTAGTTACGAATAGTTGTTTGATTTTCACATGCAACATCATCGAAAATCATTATTGAATTGGATAAGGCATCATTAGGATGTATAACTTCTTTATTATCATGGAAGATAAATAAGTTGGCATTGGGTATGCAACGGATGACTTGTTTTAAAAAACAATATTTCGGCTGGAAAACTGTCTTCGAGTATAAATAAATATTCTTGAATTTTACTCCATTTTTATGTAATAGTAAATTAAGCATTATATTAGTTTTTCCGCAGTTAGATGGACCGCATATAATACATCTGATAGTGTTAGGTAAGAGTTTGCTATGTCTCACTTTTTGTGAATGGTTTTCTAATTTTATATTATTAACTTTAAAAGTCTGTGATTGCTTAACGAACTTCATTGTGAAATGTGAGCTAATAATAAATGACCTGAGTATATATACTACTTATTTTTCTAAAAGGCGCTATGTTTTATTTTATACTATTTTCTTAACTTGTAAGTAACGCATAAAGAATATTGTGTAAATGGAAATTAAAATAAAATGCTCATAGTTATTATTACACATTAAACATTTATTAAACAGAAATTTTATATTAGTAGGTACATAGGTAGGTAGGTTACAGCGAAGTAAAAATTAAAAAATAATTTGTGTACAAACAGCGTAAAATGGTTTCCTGTTAGTAATAAAAATTACACATCACTAGAATAATCTACAACCATAGAATGACAATGCCCCCAGGGTAATGTATGAATTTGATCCTGTAATACTTGAACTTTGTCATCGTTTCTGTCTAAAACTCGTTTATCTACTTGCTGAGTGTATAAAACATGTTTAATTGATTTTATCATATTCATTTTACATCTATACGCTTTATTTGTCAGCAGTACATTGTTGTAATCATTTAATTTTAGGTTACAAGTTACAGACTTAGAAACACCTTTGGCTTTTTTAATTTCAGTCTTCACACTGTTTATAAAATATAACTTAGCTCTTAAACCGGTAAATTCTGTAATTAAATCGTCACCAACTTCATGTTTCCATAATCCAAGAATTTTTGCATTAAGTTGCGGTATGTGATATGGATTATTCATTCCAAAATTACTGGTATCAAACTTCGTAAGATCATCATGCATATCATGATAAAAATCATCTGTATAAATTAAATACAATAGGCTGTCAGTATCTGTATAGCACAACTCAGCATTGTTTTCGTATTTATTTTTAATAACGTCATAATGAAATTGGTATAAATGTTGCTTCGAATATTCCAAAACGGTAAATCCAATATAAATAGGTCTATCTAAAACGAGTTTTTCACGGCACAATTCCACAGCGACAAAATTTTCTGAAAAAATTGATATACTTTTTAAATTTGGTTTAAATATCAATTTTTCAGCGCCAAGATGCTTATTTGTTTTATTTCTGGTATCTGTCCATTTTGTTACTAATTTTACATCGGCTTGCTTACGTTTATTTTCGATAGTTTTACCGAAGATGGCATTATTCAATAATTTAAAAAAGTCCTTCTCGAACGCTGTTTTGGAATTTTGACGAAGGCTAGTATTCAGATCAATGTATTTTTTGAGAAAGCATTCTTGTCTGAAGCTAAGTATACGATGAATCTTTTTTAAAATCAAACCTTTTTTCAAACATTCTTTCAAGTGAACATAATGAATTACATAATTTCGCTTATCATAGAGATTTGCAACCAATTTTACTGATTTTCCATAAGGAGGTACCATTTTTTCAACTGCAAAGGGTAAGTCTTTATGCTTGTAATGTAAATAATTTGGATAATTTAAGTCTACTTCCAAAATATAACCATAATCATTATCATCTGACACATCATTTACATCAAACTTGATAATTTCTTTCAGACTCAAGAACTTAAATTCTTTAATAGGAAGTTTCTTCATTATGATGAAGAAACTTCCTATTAAAGAATTTAAGTTTATCTCTTAGTTTTAGTCTTGATTGTAACAATCTATATGGCTATGCTATGGCATAGCCATATAGATTGTTACAATCAAGATATATTAAATAACTACTTGGCTTGAACTCATTAAAATGTGGTAAATATTTATTGTTTGCTACAGCATGACGTAGAGAATACTGTGCTAGCCCACCACGAATTCCTTTTTCTAATAACTCATATATTTGTAAATCACTTATCAACTCAAGTTCAGTGCCGGTATATAAAAGCATTGCATCCCAACTTAAACTCGGTGACGTTACATAATAAGCTGGATCCAACTTATAGTAATGTAAGCTGGTTTTTCTAAATTTTTCAAATATATCACATAGTAAAAGGACATCACATTTTATGTATAAATCTGTATATTCACCAAGAGATTTTATTTCAAAAATATTCCAAACTGTTTGAGCGTGTAAATATTCTTCATTAGTTATATGTTTTTTGCACAGACTGTTATAAAAATTATACTTCAAGGGAAGACTCGTCTCATCAAATTTAGACCAAGAGTCAATATAATCATATGGATAAACACCTTTTTTTTTGCATTAAATCAAATTTTCTTTTGTCAGTAAATTCTCTTGATAAGTTTAAAAAATCGTTTTCTGACAAACTTTTACTTAGTGCATCTAGACTAGAACTAAGAAACTGAAAGGAATCAATAAATTTTATTTGTATATGATTGTTTTTTTCCGTATTTATTACTTTTATTATTGAAAGATATTTTTCTTTAGTTTTCGGTATTATATTAATAGAACCTTCATACTTTGCTAACTCTTCAATGAATAAATGTGAGTCATATCCAGACAAATTATGAAAGACAACAGGAATGAATGAACAAACTCTATGCATCAAATTACAATGGGAGTGCGCTGCCCCACGATACACAGATGTAATATGATCATGATCTCGGACTTTATCATTCAATAATAATTGTTTGCATATGTGACATGTAGTCGAATTTCGATAATCCATCTCTTGTTCTGCTGATAACGGTGTCATTGGCTTTTTTCTACTTAAAATCTTATGTATATATTTAACGTCTTTTATTAAATATTTAACAAATATTTCCACACAATCTGTACCTCGATATGTAACATACTTGTTTAATTGATCATTATGTGTGCAACAAATAAAATAAGCGAAACATGAAGGTTGGTGTGTTTTTAGTTTCTGAGTATTCGAAGAGTTACTTTCATTACAGTCTATTAACATACATTCAAAATCAGCATAAATTATGAAATTAATTTTTTGCTGCCTCTCGTAATGTTTGAACTTTAGTACGGAATTATTTTCAGGTAATATAGTCAAAATCTTAGAGCAGTTATGAGTCTTGTGTCTATTTTCGTTACTAAATAGTTGTAGACATGCATCACATAAATAAAGTTTTCCTTTAGAACGAGTCACTTGATGTCGCACTAGACGTATTAAATCTTTAATTAGACAGTAGTGTCCGATAGATTTTTTTTCGATATATAGTAAATTAAAATGATTTTTTCTTTTATTTTGTGTTACATAAAGAGGTCCAGTCACAATATTATTTTGTATACCATATATATTTAAACTGATGTTGGAATTATTTTTTTCTAACGATTTAATATCATTTATCGTAGGAGGAAATGACATTCCCTCAATATTTAAAACAGAGGTATAATGGGGGTAGGAACTAGTTTTGCATACATTATTTTTAGCAGGGTATAATCCAGCAACTATACTCCATAGTAAACAACAATTATCCTTATTTTTAATATTTATACAACTTTTCGAGTGCTTAATAGCTGACGGTAGTTCTATATAAGACCCACCTCTCATAGGGGAATACTTGTTTATACTAATTTCGAGATGACTCATAGAAACAAATGTCCAACCAGATTGACAGTGTTGGAACTCGGTTAATTTATTATTTAGTTTATTTATTACTTTGGTCAATAATTCATTCAAATCAGTGTTCTTGTATATAATTTCATATTTGGTATTAAACGACTTTAATTGTTGTTCGTCTGATTTTGATAACATAAAATAGGCAAACAATTCAAAACTCAATTTTATGCAATTGTGTTCATTAAGTGACATATTTATCAATTCTGTTATATTTATTAGATGATCACCCAGGAACGCCTCTAAACCGAGGTACAGTCGGCCAAGAAAGTGGTGTACCACCCTAAGGTTGAATATCGCTTGCAGATTCATAGGTAATAAAGATTAGTTTCGCTTGCAGATCGATCTGACAACTTCTATTGCTGTCTTTATCTGATTATTGATAACGACTATTACTGTTTGTAACGTGACAGCTGTTCTTAGTTTGAACTTGATGGAACCAATGACGTCGTAAAATCAACGGCGGGGGGCTGTAGATTTTGATGACAAAATTGTATCTACAAATTCAGAATTGTAATCAACAAGTTACATAAAATTGTAAAGGCACAAGGCGAGTCCACAAACCTACAATTTCTGTAAACTTGTAATTACAATATCAATAAAAAACAAGCTAAAAATAGATTTATCCTTTTATTAAATTTCTACAATCAATTTTAAAATACTTATAACAAACAAAAACATAGCATATATAGTAATATTTAGAAGATATTGAAAATTTTTAAAAATTAGAAACGGGTGTAACCGCCGTTGGCCTCTATAACCTCTAAAAGACGAGACCTCATTGAACCAACAAGCCGTGAGCAAATATCGGTTCCCCGCATTTCCTCCCAGATATAATTACAGTGACTAATAAGAGCTTGTTTGGTTCTTTCATTTTGATGCGACCATCGTTGGACCATAAGGCCCCAAAGATTTTCTATCGGGTTGAGGTCCGGCGATCTTGAGGGCCACTGAATTACCCTTACGTCAGTGTGTGAACGAAACCAGGCTCTTACGATCCTCGCATTATGAATTGAACAATTATCTTGAACAAAATCAAATTGTGGCACTTCGTTCTCCGGGTAAACATTACGGACTGTCGGTAGCATTGCATTCTGAAGCACGTCGTTATAATTTACAGCCGTCGCTCGAGGAGGTAGAGAACACAATTCTCCTACACCATCCGTACTCATCCAGCCCCAAATATTTACGGAAATTCAACCTGATTCTCTATTTGGGATTACATGATCATCTTTATACCGTGTTGAATTATATCGCCAAAGGTGAAGACGTCCATGCTGACTGGATTTAAACGTTTTTTCATCACAAAACACTGTATTAGACCAATCAAACTCTAAGTGCTCTCTGGCGAAGTTCAGACGAGCAAGTCTGTGAGCATCCGTCAAATATATTTTCTTGGCGTAATGCCTGTGGTGCAACCCCATGTAATGTAGATGATTCCTTATTGTTTGGGCACTCACATCGAACATCTCCGCAAAATGTTTTGTGGGCTTAAAACCATTGATTTCATATTCCCGTCTCATGAATTCTCTATCGTTATTGGAGAGTGCAGGCCGGCGACCACTTCTTCTGTGATCCAACAAACTTCCCTCCTCTCCTTCACGACGAATCCAAAAGCGGACAGAACGCCTCGATATATTCAAATTCCGGGATATCGCACTGATACTGCTTCCCTCATTAAATTGGGCAATTATTTGTGCTCTTTCGGCAATGGTCAAGTTGGCAGGCATTGAGATGATTTTATATGCAGTTGATTGAAAAATAACACGGAAAATATATCGATTTTTTGCATATATTTGACAAAATGTCAATTGTCAGTTTTCTTTTTCACATGGAATTCGGTTGTCTAAATAGTTTTTATTACTTTTGTTTGGAAACATTTCAATTGCTTTGTAGAAACTAATGTCCTTTTCATTTATACTAAAGGTTAAAATGTCATGTACTTATATGTGACATATGACGTATGAATACTAAATACATAGGTTTACGTCATGATAATGTTGTCTCTTTCAGTAATATCTTTTTATAACGAACCTTGTTGTAATTTTCGATGACCGGGAAACTAAATCAAAACTGGTACACCACTTTCTTGGCCGACCGTACTCGTCTTCCTGAGTGACATTCAAACTGTATGTCATTAATCTGTTTTTGAATGCTGTTGCAATAATATGAATATCTGTGAACTTGGTATTCAATAAACAATTTGCTTTGTGTATATTAGTTCTCATATGATAGGAATACTGATTTTCTGGTATTTCAATTTTACATTTATGACAGGTTATTGACTTTCTAGATCTCGGTTTGCTATTGAGGTATGTAACTGTAAAAAAACAATTACGATATTAGTTACTTAGGTATATAATATTTATTTATACTACAACATCATACTTATAAAATATAGTAGGAACAATTATTAATAAGACATATTATCTATGTAGGTGAACACAATTCAAAGAAGATATAATTTAAACTAAGTAGGTATATAAGTGAATATTGACTGACACCTAGTTAATTGAATAAAGTCATTAAGTATCATTCATAGGCACCCATGTGGGTGATAGGACAGTTTTTAAAATCATTTTGAGTTGCTTTAACAAACTCCTTTAAGTGGGCCTAAGACTCTTTATTTTCGTCTAATTTAATCTTGATGGTGGTTATGGCCGAGCGCCATCTATTTATAGGCATTATATTTTTTATTTCTTCCGTATTGTATATCTTCAGTTCTACATAATATTTTCCTTCTTTAGTCTCGCTTATTTGTCGAGAATATCCTTTGGCCATCCTTCTAGTAAAATATGAGTATAGTGGGGTATATTACCAGTTTTGTGGGATCTCTGTGTTTGGGTGACGCTTTTTTTATTGTCGCTGTCTTCACCGAATAATTCACCAGCTGTAACTCGAGCTGGTGGTGTTACTGGCGAAACGATCGGCTTCGATTTTTTTGCGCTTGTTAACTCTTCACTCGATTTGCTGGACCTTTCTCGCTTCATTTTTTTCTCCTCTGGCTTCCTCTTCGGCCTCGCCTCTTCTTCAGAGTCATCACTGGAGAGGAAAAGGTCGTTGCTAAGTAGTTTTGACCTGTGGACAAAAAATAAAATAAAATATTAGTGCGTTGCAATCAATCCGTTTCCTTCATAACTCCTACATCTTTTTAAAATGATACTGATCGTGACTAAGATAAAATAATTAACAGATATAAATATCGTTTGATTTGTGCAGGATTTGAATCCGTAAAAATCGATCAGTCACCCACTGTGCTGACCATGTTGAAAAAATCTATTTTTAATAGATGAAATAATATACTTATAGCATTTGATCTGTACAGGAATCGAACCTGTAGCATAGAAAAGCATCACTCAATCTCTGAACTAAGCACGCTTACTATTGACGGTTAAACATTTTAATACTTGAATATATCAATAAATACATTGCTCTGATCATTCAATAGTTAGATATGATTAAGAATAGGTACTTACATTCTTGATTGATGCTTAGACAGGTATCTTGATTAGGAGCTCGGAGCGTTGATTCCTTGCTTAGAGGATTCGTTCCAGAGAGGAATTGTGCCGGAGACTAATTTACTATGCGTTTTTATAGGCCTAAAATCACGTCATACAATCCAAATTTGTTAAAATGCATACTTGCAAAAATTGTTATTTGCGTACACGAGCGTACAAATTGTAGCGTTTAAGGTTTTAAGTTAAATAAAAAGACAATAAAAAAAGGTTAAAAAGACGAATAAAAAGTTGTTTTGAATATTATGTCGGTAGGTAAATCAACAATAGGTGAATTAGAAAAAAAGTTTGTAGGTTTTTCTGAATGTTTTCGACGTCGACGCGACGCGCGACGGTACAAACGCTGCGGTTTGCACGCTCGTATGCACCTTCTAAACACGTGGAGAAGTGGAGATATGACAAGTCAGAAGCTCATGTTTCGGTGTATAAGAATAAGTTTGTTTTTATCTTATAATTTTGAACCTTATTAAAAAAATAAAATAAATCTGAACAAGTATAAAACCAGTACAATCTAGATGAAAAAAATCATAATCTAGTAAGCGTTTCTTCATTAATAATGTCGGTAAGTAAATACATATTTATTAAATTAATTATTTTTTCCCAATGTCGATGATAGCTTATTTCAATCTAATTTTAGTTTTTATGAATTTAGAAGAAGTTGGACAGCTAATATTAATAATCATGATTTAATATTGGTACTTAACTTATTTATTCTTATTTTCAGGAATCCGAGCATCTTTTCATTTCAAGCCCGTCATACTCGCCGAATCCAGCAGTACAAGAATTACGTCAAAATGTGATGAATTATTTGGAAAGAGAGAGACCGTTTTCATCATATTATTCTCCAATTTCACCACCATTGTATCAAAATGGGCGGAGGGTAACCCCACCCCAGTTAGAAGAAAGGTTGAACAGCGCCAATACCAGTAGCAACATCAACAATAAAAGACGAGGGAGCGAAATGATGTATTCGTATGTTAAAAAATATGTAAAGGGGCCACACCGTAAAATAATACGTATTCAAATTTTTGATGGCGAAGAACTCAATGGTTCTAAATTATGCAATTGTAAAGCTAAAATATGTGCTCAGCATATTGTTGAAAATATATTAACTGATTATATATACGTGTGTGCTAAAGATATGATAAATAAAATTCAAAAGAAAATATAGTTAAGTTTGTAAATATACATTAGACATAATTATTGTAATGTCACATTATCTATGTATTTTTTTTTACTAAAGTAAATGTAATTAATTAATTAATAATATATTATATAGATAATAAATAGTTAAACTAATTTATGTCTTTTATTTAATATTAAAATACTATTTAGTTATAATATAGTAAGTAAAACCGAGCGTAGCAATAGTATGTTTATATCACAAAATAATTAGGTATTGAAAGCCTTATGTTTCCTATAACGACTATAACGAGTGATACCTCACGCACACTTAGATGTGTTGTTTTGATTGATCTCCTTATAAAGAATTACTTACATTGCAAAACTCATGATTAATAGTATACTACCAACATACGATGAGTTTGCCCGCCACAGTGAACAAAAATATGTAGTATTCATTTTATTAATATATATTTAAAATAAACAATAAAATATTAGACACTGTGATGTCTGGGATTTCCATTTCATCATACCATTTTCGTTCAAGATATTAACATCTAACAAAACATGCAACTTTGAACTGTATAGAATAAAATAGAGTAATAATATAGATCGAAAAAAATTCTTAAAATCCATTCGATTTTCTAAAGCTGACTGCTTAGTGTTAAATATCAAAATTAGACTGTAACTACAATAATTATATTTAAAAAATATAGGATAATAATATAGACCATTAAAAAGTTTTACTGTATTGATTCGAAAACAATATAATTATATCTACACACGATGCTACCTATATATGGTGTCAGAGGATATCATCTTTGCACATTCCACTCCTAACACGTTGATAGCTGAATAGACTATTCCTACTGAATTATTAAATCATTAATGAATGAAATCAAGGTATGAACTGACTCATGCTCTTTTCATTGACATGAACAGATGCTATTAAATGTATCAATACTTATGCTTTTAATTAATTTAGTTAGACTCATTTCGAATAGTGAAATATATAATACTCGAATGGTTGAACTATGAATACGATCTGAATATATAATACTCGAATGGTTGAACTGTGAAATATAGGGTATTCAGATCGTAGATCTGTATCTGAATACCCTATATTTCAACTACTGCTATCAGGAAACACAGGCTCCGGCAGGCAGTTTCACTCAGCCGTACACACAATGAAAGAATAATAATATTTTTTTTTTATTCGCAAACATTAGTTACACAGTTATAATTATAAAATCTATGCCTACTAGTGTTCCCACGTTTTGTGCGTATGAGTGGGATGTCCACCATATAAAGATGGCGCATCGCCGTTTGTCTTGTAGTCCGATGACGAAACGGACGCGCTTATGAAACACCTGTATAATTGACACGTTCCTCTCCAGGTGAAGTGGGACCTCCTTCAGAGCTGTTCGATGTGAACATGCTTGTGATCATCTGCAGCTCCATACTGCTCGCCATCTGTCTGGTGAGCTGTATCTACATACTGGTGAAGAGACAAAGGTTCGTTGTTTTATTCATGCTACACAGAATGTATAGTTTCGTAAACTGCATTTGGGAGTGATGTTACTTACTACTTGTGCTCTGTTTCTTTTGATTTGAAAATCGTTTAAAGAAAAACAAAGAGCTTTAATTTTGAAATTCAATGTGAAAGTACAAGGCTCTAATCGCAAAACACCGATTTGCAAAAGCTTTTTTTGTAAAATATATTTTTAAATTCTACTTTTTAGTGATAATTAAAAGTAGTAAAACTAAAAGAGAGGAAGCGAATTTCCCAGAGATGTATGGTTTTACATTATACCCATATTTAATCAATATTGTTTGACATAAAACATACAAAATATTGATCACTTATCATTTCCTATTTTAAAATTAACAATTTGAATGTTCGAAAACTTCGTTTTTGAGGTTGAGTAAATAATTAATAAAGTTAATAACAACTGTTATTATATAGTGCGGTTAGGATAGAAGCGTCTAGGTTCTGTATTCTTCGAAGTACTTCCAAGTGTAAACGCAAACCTATTTTTTATTTAAAAAATGTGTTCATGCATAAATATTTTAGATTTTGATTCAACTTCTTTGATTCCAGAACAAGCAACCTACCAGAATACCGAGACTCGCTACCAGTGCACAACAAGTGTGAGAGCGGCAACTTGTCGAGCAACACGTCGCATACAACGCTACACCACGTCAGGGAGAGCGCCGCCAGCGTGCACAGCAGGCTGTACAGCGCGCCTGGTCATGTGGGGAACAATAGTAAACATGGTAAGATTTATTTATTTATCCTCGTTAAAGATAGGGTACATAGTTATACGAAATTACTCTACGATCCATACAAAAGAAAAGAAAGAGCTCGTGACTACATAACAACAGTCGTCCGGTAGAACTTCAAGGATGAGCAACGCTTGCCGAGCTCAGTGCGATGCGAGCAGAGTGTAGCGTGCACTAATACAGACGTGGGCGACGGCACATCACAGAGGCCGCTTTTCTTTCGTTCCCAAGATTTACCCATTAGATCTATCCTACCAAACTTGTTTAGACACAACATACCTACTCATGATAATGAAAAAAATATAAATGCGTGGTGGGAGAACATTGAAAAGTACATAGATTTGCAAAAAGGTTTTGTAAGACGTATGTTGTACGTCTGAGATTATCGCATTGCAAAGGACCTTCTCTACGTACCCCAAAGGCTGCCTTTACCATTGACAGAAGTTAAGCAATGTCACACAATGTGACGTGGCAATGCCACCGTCTTTTACGGCACATTACCAGTGATGCATACAAATTATAAGACACCATATTTTAAACTAGCTGTTGCCCGCGACTTCGTTCGCGTGGGAGGTTTTTCCCGTGTGAATCCCGATCCTGTAGAAAATTCCAAAAATCCTTTCTTAGTGCTCCTCTACACACCCCAAGGAACATGCATGCCTAATTTTAGCTTCCTGCGCCCAGTAGTTTCAGCTGTGCGTTGTCTGTCAGTCAGTCAGTAACGGAAGCGTTTTATAAATATATATTAATTGTTTCTAGCTTTAACTAACTTAGAATTTCTATGTTTACTGCTAAACATACGACTCTACTTTCTTGTGCCAAGCCCAACGTATCTGAATCAACGTCATCATATTTCCACCCTATTGTTTAGTTTATTTAATTCATGAGTAGATAAAGATTTCCATTGAACTCAGTCACCCTGTAGATACCTAACATTAGTTCCATTATGTTCCAGAGCTGTACGAGATAAGCCCATACGCGCAGTTCGCAGTGGGCTTCAGGTCATTCGGCCACGTGGAGAACCAAGACATGCCCAGTCGACACGCGACACATAGATGTGACACAGGTAACACGTGCACATTAGCTGCATACTGCTGCACGTGCCAATAGCTAGCTAAATGGATCAGACACAACACCAACAGCAATCATCAGTCCATACATGTTCCGTAGTATGTATAAGCCCCGCGTGTCCCACCCTGACGTGTCCTGTGCGTGGTGTGGGCGGCCGGAGCAGTCTGTCACACTGGCGCTGACTACAACGTGTCCGTGTTCCTGACACAGTAGTGTGCGCCTCACCAGCTCTGCACTTCACTGTTAGTTGGGTCAGGTTTTTCTGTCGACACAAAAAGGCCCGTAACCAGTGCGTGTAAACGGAAGCATACTGTTTAAGCGATCGGCTATACTCTGAAGCAGTCGTAATATATTCGCGAGATCAGCTAGGTTCATAGTGAACGCGTATTATTTATTATATACATTCGAGCTGCTCAACTGCAATGTTGAAATCTGTGGCTATACGTTTGATTAATTATTTCTATTCAAAACACCCAACTTATAAAAGTATCCATTAAAGTACTACAGTACCGTGATTATATTTATTGATGAACTCTTTTTTTATTCTAGAAACGAGTTTTCAAGCGTGTTCTGAATCTGAAGATAGTGACAGCATATCAAAATCTACATTAAAAAGTATTCCAAGAAGTAAGTGCCTATATTTTTTTCAATCAAAAACATGCAGGTTTAATCTTGAGCGAATAAAAAAAAAAAAAAAAAGAATACAAAATAAACCTATAGAAAACTAGAAAATTAGTGACTAGCTCAATGGCCAATTATGTTGGGTAATTATTTATTATTCAGTATTTTACAAATAGTTGACGGCCATTTTATATTTCCAGAGGTCTGCAGAACTCCACACCATAGATAACCACACACGGAGCAACTTTCGTTTAAAAACGAATATCCATCCAAGGACCAGATTTCTGCGACGCAAACAATTGTTACTCAAGTTGGAACTACAAAAACTTAACAATACAGTGCCAAAGACTGATAAAAAAACATTTAAGTTGTTTGAGTATGAGGCCCAGTTTCTGGAAAAATTATAATTGAGAAAATGAAAAAACAAATTGACAAACACGCCTTAGCTGGTCCGATTTTTTAAATGAATTCGAAACATAATTATAATTTAATATCAGCTATGAGGTGTACCCAGCATGTAAAAAAAAAATTGTGGAATATTTAATGGTTATGTAATCATGTACGTACTATTGATTTTTAAAGTAACTAACTTATTCATATTTTTCTTGAAATGGATTCGTACTTGCTGGTGCAATTGTTTTTATAAATCATTCTTTTAAGTTATAATTTTAAGCAGCCATTGTAAATTCAATCGCCAATGTGTTAAAAATGATAATAACTTTATACATTTCTTCCTATGGAATGATATAGATTTTTAAACCCGTGTTCATTTATTGTCCATTTACTTTTGATAATTGTGACTAAAATCATGGTTTTTTCAAACATTATCATAGTGCCATATATCGGCGCACATGAAGCACATAAGTTGATTTGTTGAGCTAGCCAAAATCAAAAACTGTATAAATAAATAGCTAAATAAGAAAATTTATAATAATTCTGTGAAAGACTGATTTGAAATAATTTAAATAATAAGTTATAGTTGAAATAAAAGTAGAATGATATGACGGAGACTTTATTTTGATTATTAGTATATTCTATAAATAACTTAAGGGCAGCTGATGGATCAGGGTGGGTTTTTAGTCAGTACAAGTCTGACACGCTCTTCCGCTTAACCCAGAGCGGGAGAAGTCATTCGATGATTTTTCCACCTAGAAAAAAAGTAGAAGCTTCAAGCATATTTTTTTGTATTATTATTGTGTCACATAAGTAACATATTTGTTACACAAGGGAACTGTTGTCACACAATAGTAATACAAAAAAATCTGCTTTTTATGCTTCATAAATGATAATCATTCCATCTCATCATTATCTGCTAGGTATCCATCACCGGCGCGAAGTTCCGCTGTACAATCAGTATCATTTAAAGGTAATTTGATGAAATTAGTTTTCCGTCGCTCACATAAATCGCACCCTTCCTGGAAGAGTCGCGTAACTCAACTTGCGTCATATTTTTTTTTATTATTGCAAAAAATCGAACGTACTCTAATACACCTTCTCACAAATTTTCATGAAGCTAGCGCCAAAAATAAGGGTACTGTCACAAAAAAATGTGTATTTTTGCGACAAAAAATAAAATAGTTTTACATTCTTATATAGATGTAAAAATACATCCATTTATTTATTTTACAAATTTCCCTGGGTATAAAGCCATAAATACACATACCCATAACTAACACGAAGAATTAACATAACTTTATAAAAGTAAATAAACATAGGCATTTGTTCTTGGATACTATTGCAAAGGCGTGTCTTGCAAGTCCACTTAATTACTTATTGCACAAAACTTGTTGCGGGATTGTTTTGCGTTACTATCATTACGTAGTTTCTCCAAGCAGTTGTCATAAATACCTGACGCGTAGCTGCACTTACTTCTTTACGCGCACGACACGCATGTTTCGCCTTTCGCTAGAGACTGGAAAGGTGCCGAAAGCATGGAAGCTGGCTAACGTACAGCCTGTACCCAAAAAGGGCAATCGTGCTGACCCGGCCAGCTACAGGCCTATTTCAGTCACGTCCATACTCTTACAGAGTATGGAGCGTGTACTTAATAGTAAGCTCCTGGCATACCTAGAAGCAAACGACATCCTCAGCGACCGACAATACGGCTTTCGCAAAAACCGGTCAACTGGGGACCTTCTAGCGTATGCCATTCATACCTGTAGTGAGGCCATTGAGAAGCACGGGGAAGCACTTGCTGTTTCCCTTGACATCTCCAAAGCCTTTGACAGGGTCTGGCACGATAGCCTTATTGCTAAGCTTCCTTCCTTCGGTTTACCCACTCAACTTTGCGTTTGGATTGAAGACTTTCTAAGAGATCGGTCCATTCGAGTGGTCATTGATGGCTGCTCGTTTGGCCTGGCAATTAATGCCGGAGTCCCTCAGGGGTCTGTTCTCTCAGCAACTTTATTTTTGCTGCACATTAACGATCTGCTGATTCCCGGTACCTTTGGGTATACAGACGACAGCACAGTTTCTGAGAGATATGTGTCCAGCGCGCGAGCTGGTGGGTTACAGATCCAGTCTCTCCAGACTGGATCTGTGACCCACCAGCTCGCTCCACAAGTTCAAACGCCCAACCATGTAGGGTAGAGAAAAATATAGTATGTAAGTATATCACATCAGGTTCTGATGAAGATCTTCAAAGATGAGCGATGGAACTCTTCAACTAAGAACAGCAAATCTCTCACGATTGCTGCCCTCGTACATTACATAGATGTTTTAGCATAATCAGCCTAGTTATTAATATCACCACAGCTGAGGCACAGACCTTTTGAATCACGTTTGAAATATGGTTTAAGTGGGTGAAAAAGAAGTGTACAGCAAACTCTCTTTTAAAAAATTAAGTGCAAACGGTATAGAGGTAAACAATGATACACTAAAAAGCATAAATAAAACGGTTTTCTGCTCTCTGGCCTATTGGCAATGAATACCAGGGTCCCTCAGGGGTCTGTTCTCTCAGCAAGTTTGTTTTTGCTGCACATTAACGATCTGCTGATTCCCGGTACCTTTGGTATGCAGACGACAGCACACTTGATATGCGTCCAGCGAACGAGCTGGTGGGTTACAGATCCAGTCTCTCCGTGAGGATATGGTTGGGCGCTTGAACTTGTCCTTGAAGGCTTTCTCTGAATGGAGCGATGCCAACTTGGTCAAGTTTAATGCAGCTAAGACCCAGGCGTGTCTCTTCTCCTCAAAAAAGAGTCAATTTGAACCGGCTCCTACTTTCCGGGGTGTAACCGTGCCGATAACCGACCGTATCGAGCTTCTGGGGGTAACACTAACTTCTACCCTCAATTTTGGCCCGTTTATCGAGACTATGGCTCAACTAGCATCAAAAAAGTTGGGAATCCTAGCAAAGGTAAGACGGTACTTCACACCCGAATCTCTATCAAGCCCAGGTTCAGTCGTGTATGGAGTACTGCTCTCATCTTTGGGATGGATCTGCTAAATACCAACTGGACGCGCTTGAGTCTATCGAGAAGTGGGCCAAGAGACTCATTGGCAACGATGCACTGGTCGAGTCAAAGCTCCAGAGCCTTGAATATCGAAGACGAGTTGCAAGTCTATCGGTTTTCTATCGGTTACATTTCGAGGAGTGCGCGATGAAATTACACAGTCAAATTCCGCCAAGCCCGTTCCATCATCGGACTACGAGACAAACGGCAAAGTGTCATCGTTACATGGTGGACATCCCACCCATACGCATAAAACGTTTTGGGAATACCTTCATTGTGCGTACGGCTAAGGAGTGGAATTCCCTACCGGAGTCTGTGTTTCCCGATAGCTATAACCTAGGAGTATTTAAGTCAAGAGTGAATAGGTTACTTTTAGGTAAGCGTGCTCCATCTTCGACCACATCATCACTTACCATCAGGTGAGACGGTGGTCAAACGCGAACCTATTTTTTAATGAAAAAAAAATACGTGGTATTTAGGTAACCGTATAATTCAACCTTATCTCACAGTATACATAACACAATGAAAAATCGGAAACTTTATCATTTCGCCGCTGCTAAATGCCATCTTTTGTTCTTTATAAGGTAATCCTGGGATTTTTTTAACAATGTTGGACACTATTTTTTAAGCTCCTGAAAAGTTGTCCGAATTCAATTACCGCTTTCTTACAGGAAGGGTTCGAAATCATGTTTATTTTATTTATTGATTATAGGCTCGTATTTAAAGCACGCTAGAAGTAACCTTTTCACTATTGACTTAAATACCCCAAGTTATAGCTATCAGGAAACACAGACTCCAGCAGGGAATCTCACTCCTTAGCTGTACGTATTAAGCGAAACAAAACTATTCCTCTTTCCATATTTTGGTGGTCAAACGCAAGCCTATCATCAAACATAAAATAAAATAAAAATGTAATAATTTTGACATGACTTCTGGGCCTTTGCACCATGCTTTCTCTTTACTTTCGGGCGTATTGGTGCCAACAATGAAAATAAAAGAAAAATAAAAAAAGCTAATTTTGACTTTAAATAATTAAATATTATATTTAAATTTGATATGAGAATCGGTTAAACAGTCAAATAAACCTTTATTATTTTTCGCCATTAACTTTGCAAATCGTACTTCTTGAGTGACATAAATTGACAGATAAAGATTATTGAAATTCCTAATAGCATGGAAACGCATAGTACCTACATACAAGTGAGCGGTTGGGACGACAACGGTTGTGAGATTGTGTGAGATCACCAGGTGTGACGTGGATTACAGGGAGTGTGGTAGCAAGGTTTGGAGGAGAGCTGAATGAGGTGAGTTTAATATAGCTTAGGTAGTAATAAGTGTTTCATTTTGGAACATTGCTTTGAGAAACTAGGAATAAACTTAATTTAGATTTAAATATTTGCAGCTGCCTTGCTGCACACGTTTATCATCAGTAAATAACTAACTACTATGTTGTATCTTGTTGACTGGGATGGACTCTACAAGAAACCCTTATTAATCCATTCCCATTCTGATAAATATCTTAAATACTAAACTAACTCAGGCCTGTTCGTTTCTTATCGATTCACGCTTTGGAGGCTTAACTGATTTAGATGAAACTTAGCACATGGGTATACATTGCGCTGAATTAGAGCATAGGACCTTTTCTTCCTGAAAGTTAATTAGAACAAGCTTAATTATCAATCAACCTTTTTAATTTACCTGAATGTAATACAATAATTCCTCTTTTGTAGCTTCAGAAACAAGTTTTCAAATGCGGTCGGAGTCTGAAGAAAAGTGACTGCGTGTCGCGAAAAACGATTCTGAAAAGTGTGCCAAGAAGTAAGTAGATAGAATTATAACAAGATGTTTATCGACAAAAAATAGGAAAAGAATAGGTGAGCATGTATAATACTGTACTTGTATTCCTGTATCCGATTAAAGTGGATAATGAATCTTAAATAATTTGATAAAGTAAGGGTGATGAAGATATAGGATATTGATTTGTCATAACTAAAGTGTAATCTTTCTTTTCAGAAGCATGCAGAACACCACATCATATGTAGCATATAGCCGACACAGACATAATTGGGATACAAGTTTCAAGAATAGAATTTCACGCCGATTGCAAATCATGAACTAAGTTAAACTAGTGTAAGCCTAGCTCGCATACCTGAGGATGTGCATACTTGTATGCAGACCTCAACTACATTCGTAAAATTATAAAAACCTAGCTCAGTTTTGCGACATTGTGTGGTTGTTAATATCAAGTGGTTGATTCAATTTATTGTCATCAAACTTATATTAAGGTTGTATTATTACACTACTCCATATTAATTATTATTGTTGATAAGTTAGGAAGCAATTTACTAATCAGTATTTCATCACAGATGAAAAATTAGGTATACTAATTATAATTATTTTAATTATAGAAGCAATCTTTCAAGGGCCAATAATTATTGGCCCTTGAAAGATTGCTGCTAATTAAAATTCAGTTTATTATTTCATACCTTAGTGTATAATGGTGATTTTTTAAGTCAAAATAACATTAAAGTATTTGACTACATATTATTATGTACATTAATAATATAATAATTATTAAAATATTGTATGTCAACTAAATTCCTTATGCTTAGAGAAAAATCAATTGTGTCTTAAATCAAGTCTCTATGTATGTTTTACTGATATACCCATTTATATATATATATATATATATATATACATAAGTTTGAAATTCATACATCCATATTGAATGAAAAACTATTAAATTTCAAAATATAAATTTTCAGTTATGGAAATGAACTAAAATTAATTCAATGAAGAGAGCAGGTTATTTTTTTAACTGTTATTATATAAATTGTTTGGACATTTGCAATTTAATAAATATAATTATATTAAACTTTTTAATTTGTTAATTTTAGAAAAAAAGTCTGAAGACAGAGAAACAGGAATAACGTAATGAAATATTAAAGTAAATTAATTTATATTTAAAAAGACTGATTGTGTGACGTTTATTTTTTAATATGTAAATCCTCGATTTACTATACAAATAAATTTTCGAAAATATTAAAATATATTTTATTATTTATAACCTACCCACTAACAAAATAACTTTGTAGTTATACAATAGTTAGCCTGTATACTGTGGAGATCTGCTATGCGAGCGGTCAGCCTACCGCACTGGCTGGCATAGTTTGAAATCTTTGAATTTAGATCGCAATGTTGGACATGCGAAGAAATTGTTTTTTTAACAAGAGAATGGTTTGGGATGCCGCCCGCATAAGCAGACTCAATATTAAAATAACGTGAAAATGTAATTAGAATAAACTTCCATAAAAATGAAAACATACTATTATACAAAGTATAAAACCTACCGCGTTTATATTGAAAATCCCGAGTACACCCCCCCTTTTTTTGTACAAAATATTATTTTTCTCTGCTTGTATAAGCAGAGAAGATGAATTTTACAATACATATAAGATAGAAAGGTAAATCTAAATAAGAGAGTTGCTGAACCCTTTGAATTGGTCAATTTTAGAAAAAGTTGAAATGTTATGACGTAACGCTAAAAAATAAATACGAGTTGTATTCCATAGGATAAATACACAATCTTAGTAAAAGTATAGGTAACTAGCACTTTGTCCGCGTGGATTTAAAAAAATGATAGACTATAGCACTCACCAATAATGCACCTTACTACCGAAGATATTTTTTTATTTGAGAATTAATTCCAAAGATCAACCCTCCTACATACAAAATTTTACCTTTAAATATCAGAACATCTGAAACTCTGTATCATAATATATCTAAGACGATTCTCACACGACGCTCACTGCTGCAGCGGGTGGTAAAGCGGATTGTATGGTGAATGGGTTTGTATGTGGTTTGTATGTTATTCGTTGAAGCCTATCAGCCTAACCGGTAGCGGCCGATCACACGGCGAGTGATATGTGACACCTTGCGTGCGGACTAACGTCTCCACCGCCTATACTAAGACCACGGCTCTGCTAGCAATAACTTTGTTCATGGATAATTGGATGCAAAGTAGATGCTCGGACAATCTGTTGCAATCAATCATAAATATACCTATACGTACAAACAAAAAAATAAAAACTTGGCAACCGATAGACGACCATTTCTCACTGACATCTTAATTATCTCTCTCCATACAAAACAGCTAAAGCAAAATAATCTAGAATATTTTTAACAACAACAACAAATGAACCTAATGAAGCATATCTACACTACACAAAAGAAAGAAAATTAATTTATTGGAAATAATACTGAAACATCTAACTTTAGTCTATTAAACTAATAACAAAACGTAGGTCATTTTTAACGTAAAAGTTTTCGTATAAAATCGGTTCAAACAACGATTTACTTTGTGTGTGCTTTGATCCGAAAAATTGGAGCAGTACTCTCCAAGAAAGGATACAGAAGTTTTTGCCTTTGATGGTGTTTGAACTTGATATGAGTGGATAGAAAACTTGACAGCAACAGTTTGTTTATAACACTATATAATTACAAATAGGTACTATGTTTGTGTAACATAGTATTGTTTTTTACAAATAAAAAAATAATACTATGTTTTCAGGCGAAACAGTTTCAGAGTAAAACCTATATCCTCCCACAGTATATGGCCTGACCGAGTATCCAATGTTTTCATATCTCTTCAACCATTTTCAAATGTAACCATTTTTCTTGCTTCTCTCGTATCCCTATTTGTTCAATTAACATCCGGATGTGCTTTCGTAACCCTTACTTAAGTTCCTTCAAAAATTTGATACCAACTAATGTACAGCTAGGATATTTAAAAAGTCGTTGGAAAGAGAATGTAATACACTACGTTTTAAGTAGTTGTAAACGGCGGTTTCCAAATCCCAAAAGACATAGTATCACTGTCCCGTTCAAATTCTATTCCAAATTTGATTAATGTAAATTTTGTGGGATATACGTACAACACATAAAACCCGTATCACTCCACGGATGTAAATTAGGTCATCGATTTAAACAGGCTGGGGCTATGCAATTTTACGGTTCGTGTGTTCTGAGCGCGCGGGAGCCGAGACTAAGAGACGGTAAGTTCTGTTCGCACATGTTTCAATATTAGTTTCAGGGATGTAAGTACGGCTGTTTTGGGATGAGTTGGTAGTTTAATGATGGTTAGGAACGAGGAAAGGTTTCAGAATCATACTGAAATCGAATACTAGTAACGATGACAGCTGGCGTATCGGTTGAGTGATTGACTCTAGTGCGTATCGTGGGTTTGATACCCAGACGGAATAAATGTTTGCATGGCTTACAGATAGTTTACATGGCCTAGGTTTTTGTAGATTGATGCAATTTAAACGCACTCACAACACACTAAAAATCTTGTTATGGTATCCCATGAGAACCTACCACTACACGTTTTTGTTTTCATAATGTCGACATTATGAAAACAAAAATTACCGCATCTTTATCTTATTACGTAAATCAATAACTTAGTACGGCTCTTTAGTTATTTTTTCATAAACTTTCTTACCAAATATTCAATATTCGATGTTTTGCAGAAGAAAAGCCTACTACTAAGGAAAGCCTATCATAAGAAAAAATGGTTTCGTAAGAAGAAAGTGAGTGGTTTAATAGCCGGAATTTAAGTATAGGTGTGTTGAAATCTAGGCTGAGAAAACTGTTTCTCGGGGACGGAGGCACGGCGTCGGGCTGTGATGGGCAGTGGGTTTAGTGCTAGGGTGATCAGCACCGGGCACGCCGCAATTGCGGCGGTAAGACCCCTCTTTGAGGAGTGGCTAGATCGGCGTCACGGCGTCCTGACCTACCGCATGACGCAGGTCCTCACCGGACACGGAAGTTTCGGGAGGTACCTGTGTCTGATGGGAAAGGAGGAAACGCCTAGGTGTCACCACTGCGAGGATCGCCCTGAGGACACCGTAGAGCACACGGTGCAAGACTGCCCCGCCTGGGCAGAGCACCGACGTGTCCTCACGGCGGCGATAGGCGGAGACCTCTCGCGCCCGGCCTTGGTCGAGGCCATGCTGCGGGGCGAGAGGGAGTGGGAAGCGGTCGCCTCCTTCTGCGAAGCAGTCATGCTTTCGAAGGAGGAGGCGGGCCGCGTGAGGGAGAGGATGGCGTCCTCCCTCCAGCCCAGCCGCAGTGGTAGACGCCCACGGCGTCGGACGTCGGCCGACGATCTCCGGCCACCGTAGGCGCGGGCATGCGGACAGCGAGTAAAGGGCAACTCGCTGTCCGACCATGGACCATGCCCGGGTCGACGGCGCGTCGTGTTCCACGCGCGCCTCAAAGAGCGTCAGCAACATGACGAGGCCCCCTCTGCAGAGGGCCGAAGCCCGCCGGGGTCGTGGGACTCATCCCGTTACCGTGGCCCCGGTATGTAAAGGGTTATTGAAGGAACACCGTGGATTTTAGTCAGTAACCGGAGTGGGAGGACTTATTTGATAATTATACCACGTTAAAAAAAAAAAAGGGCGATCAGCACCCGCTGACCAGAAGTCGCAGTCTATTGCAGGTTTTCTTAGCCTAGATATCATGTGTGTAATAAAATAGAATGATTTTTGTACTGTTGTAAATACCTACTTGTAGAATGCATAATTATGTCATGTAAACATATATGTGAGTAGTAAGTAGTTAGTAAGTTTATGTACCTACTTTGTTTAATGTAAGTTACTAGCGATTCTCGTCCACAAACTGTGAATTTTGGCGAGTAAAATATAATTATAAGATTATGTTACCCCAACATTGCAAAAACTAAATTAACAAACACTTGTACAATAAAAACTTGGATACAAAGGCGGGTCAAAAATCTAAGCAAATCACTATAAAGCAGTTTGATGCAGTTGATGGCTTCAAATCTCTGAAAGTGATGAATGTATGTTTTGTTGCAATATTGTTTCGTTACTATAATATGACCACACACTTCGGAAATCGCCCTGTATATAAAAAAGTCGCCATTGGAGTACGTCCATTCAGATTATAATTATAAACATCACAATACATTCTGATGCGGATTTCATTAATATATATTATTTTTTTATTGTTGATAGGCTTGCGTTTGACCACCATCTCACCTGATGTTAAGCGATGATGTGGTCGAAGATGAAGCACGATTGCCTAGGAGTAATCTATTTTGGGAAATTAGCTCCTGCAGATGTGTACGGTCAATTGAACGAGCTCAAAATACAATGAATCATGTCGAAATTGCACTTGTGCGAATCTCTTACTAAATAAAGACACATGGCGTTATCTTAGTAAGACATACTGTGGTAAGACAGTGTATTCATGTAAAGTAAGCTTCAACAGTAAACCGACAAAGATCCTTGATGTGTAAGGAGCCCTCGTGTTTGTTGGACAAAGTTCCTGAGCAAGTATATCGATGCCACGCACACTCACATGGACAGGTCTGAAATTGAAGATGCAATTATATTAATATGTTTGACAATAGACTTTTTTAATCTCGGGAAAATTTACAATTACCGTGGGATAGATTTATAAAAAATTTCACGTTAACGCAGTTGTGGGGAGCAACAAGTCCATACATTATAAACGCGAGTGTGTTTGTTTCATTTTGTAATTTTTTTCACGATAAAAAGAAGCAACCGATCGATGATATTTTTGGTTAGGAGATAGATGAAGGGCTGTCTGTGATATAGAGTACTTTATCTCCAATCAAAGTTTTTACGCGAGTGAAGCTGCAGGCAGTGGTAGAGATACATTTTCTTAACATTGCCGACAGCATAATTATCATATACACGAATGACCATCACCGAAACAGAACTATCCAAAGTGTAGCCTCATTGACTATCGCTATTAAATCGGATACATGACTCACATTCACAGATTTTCTCCTGATCTTCAAACAACGAGGTCGTCTGCATCGGTACCTGCGTAAGCTCCTGATCCTCGCCGAGTTCCGCATACTTGACCTGAATCGGGACCAAGAATTTATTTGGTCTTCGCAAGAGCAATTTGAACCTGAATGGAATATTTGATGATGAATGATTGACATCAGGTGTTGTTTATCAACACTTTGCATAAAGGTGGTATAGAGGAACATCGTCAACAAGTGGTCCCTTCTGTAAGGTATGTTAGTGTGCGTGAGACGGAGTGAGGTGTCCTGTTGATGTCACTGTCTGTAAATTATAGAGACCAATCAAAATAACTAGTGTTGCCTTCTGACGATGATAACTTTTGTTTACAGAAAGCATTTGATGGTCTATCATTATCACATCAAAACCAATATGCATATATAAGTCTAACTAAAATAGTGATTGTGGTTTTTTTCTGTCTGCGGCTCTCTATTTCTGGTGAGTATATTTAAGTTAAATATTACGTAAGTAGTTTTAAGTTTCTGTTAGGCACATATTCGCACTACCTATTTTTTTGAATACTCTATCGCACTGAGGTTTGCTTTTAGAGAACCCATTTTTAAACTCACCTTTGTATATAAAGTGTTCTGTTGTATTTGTATGTTTTTTAAGTGTAGGTAGGTTGCTCCATCTCTGCAATTGAAGATAGGTATCATAATATTAAAATTAATGCCTACTGAACTAACTTATTATAAATAATTTCACCACAAAAGGATGTACGTAATGCATATTTTCAGTTAACAGAAAAAAGACGTTAGCTATGTATCGATATTATGTTTTCGAGAACAACATAAATAGGTTATGATCACCAATACTTATCCATACTTATCGCCAAAGGCCTCTTAGTGCTGTTGAGTTTGTTGCGGTTTTATATACAGAGATGTTAAACAAGAAACTTACCCATAATTTACTTAATTATACTGTACATTAATGTTTCGTGTTTTATATCAAACTCAAAATGATTTAGGTTATGGTATTTAATAGTGTCAGATCTGAGCCAACTTGAATTACTGTTGTAGGTATTACGTTATACGTGCATATTCAGCTAAAGCTTACGATGCTTATTCATCATCCACTTAACCTTTTCCCAACTATGTTGTGGTCGGCTTCCAGTCTGACGGGTGCAGCTGAGTATTAGTGTTACATGTAGCGACTGCCTATCTGACCTCCACAACCCAGTAGCTGGGTAACACGATACCCTTGGCTAGACCAGTGTCAGATTTACTGGCTTCTGACTACCTGTAACGACTGCCAGAGAAGTCTAAATGACAGTCGGGACCGACGGCTTTACGTGCTTTCCGAGGCGCGGGGTATCACACCGACCACTTTCAAACTCTGGACTACTGTGAAATTAATATTAGAAAAACCGAATAGCAATGTTTGCCCGACCCGGGAATCCAACCCGAGACCTCGTGCTCAGCAGTCGCGCTTGCGACCACTTCACCAAAATATAAAAAGTATTTTAACTGAGTTCAAAGCGCACATGAATCCGCAATATCATACCATAAGCATGAATTACTGCAATGACAAAGTTATTATCATCATTTAGTCTCTCATCATCAGTTTTTTTTTAATTACGGATGAGCCCGCTCTTGATCTTGATCTCGCCTGATGGTAAGCGATAGATGAGGTCTACGATGTGACGAGCGAGCCCAGAAAATGCCTATTTATTATTGCTTTTGCATTGTTCGCAACCGAAAAATCTATATAGTCTCGAGATAAATATTTTATTAGAAAATAATTTTAACACGAGAATCGGATTATGAAACATTATGAATATTTATACATAATTATTTCTTTAACGCATATTATCAAAATTAAGGACCAAGAGTAGAAGGAGCCAACCCCCTGATGAGCAATGTTAGTCGCCACTTACCTTCACTAACTAAAAAACTTTTTTGCAAAAAAATAAAACCGACTTCCATATCAAAACACTACAAAGCCAAAAATAATTTTAATTTCGGTAGTCGGTGTTATTGGTTTTGTATTTTCTTTTTTTTCACACCGCCTTCCGAAATTAAAATTATTTTTGGCTTTGTAGTGTTTTGATATGGAAGTCGGTTTTATTTTTTTGCAAAAAAGTTTTTATTTTCGCGCTTTTTAATGGGTCAATTTGTAATTAATCTAGTTATAAAAGCCAAAATGTCAACTACAAAAAACTAAAAACGCGCGAACAAAAAACACAATATAGAGTAACCGAAAAGATCATCAATGTAAATATTTTTTTTAGACTTTTATTGATTTTTCAGAAACGGCTTGTTCGATGTCGATAAAATTTTCATGGGACCATTTGGGAAGTATACCCTTTACAACAAAAAAAGAATTTTTCAAATCGGTTGGCGAGCGACGGAGCTATGCCCGAACAAACATAAAAAAAAAAAAAAAAAAAAAAAAACAAACATCCGAATTGAGAAACTCCTCCTTTTTCAGAAGTCGGTTAAAAATATAAATCTTCGTGCACTAGTATGAGATCACGTCGAATAAGACAAACTGAAACAAGTAATTAAACTCTGACACTGAAGATTAATTATTTGTTTGTCCGACAAACTGTGTTGGATTGTTGCGGTGTACTATGGACTGGGGTATAATATAGCCTTAACCATGGCATGCGTGAAAATAATGTGATAGAAGAGGAGATGTTAAAAGCATAAAAATCCAGGTTCAGCTGACTGGCTACCAAACAATTTAGTTCCAAGACAGACAGGTTATACCTGAATAATACTGTTTTCTTTAAATTGCAATATTTGTTGGAGTTCCTTCCGCCATTGATACAGGATTACTCTTAGTACAGAAATTGCCAGCGTAAGACCGACATAGTTAAACTAAGTTTAATTTTGTAATTATATTTGATATATATAATGATTATTGAATAAAGATTATTTATTTTATTTATAGAATTTACTTTGTTAAAATGACTGCCGTCACTAGACTAGAAACGTAGAGATAAATGACTTTGAATCAGGCTTAGTAGACGGAAACCTTCCTAATCATGATCTTTATCTACGAAACAGTAATATAAATACTCAGAAGCTCTTAGATTAGTGACTTATATTTTGGCATTTCAGGCATCGCATTCGCCGACATAATGGAACTCTTCCTGGAGCCTCAGGGAGTGGTCTTTTTAATGTGTATTCAACCTTTTGTCTGCAATCGCAAGATGTCATGAAATAACTTCGAGTTATAGAAACCAAAAGTAAGGGCTCGAACAATTTCACGCTCCAACTTTATACCGTAGAAGTTTGCAAGTTGTCGCGGTCTATCGAAAGTGTTTGGTATTTATGTGCGCAGCAATCAGTTTGTTTACATAATAATTTATTACACAATCATATTGTTGATTATCGGTAAATATTTGCAAAGGTAGCTTGTGTTCTGCATATATTTTTTTACCATATTCTTCTGTTTAGTTTTATGAGGCGAGACAAGTTTGAAAACGAAAGAAGTTGGTAGTTTTATGATGGTACAAAAATTTCGTAAGCATTAGTTCGTGGCTGGTACAAGCTTAATCAAAGGATTGGTTACTACTTAACCCAATACTAATATTGAATTTCGTTTCAAAAAACTTTAGTCCAATCCAGTCCAGCGTGCCTTGGACAGCCAGTGATTCTCAACGATGACCGGCTAATCCTTTCATCACGATAGCAATATTTGCCATTGGTGCTTAGGTGATTTTTTCCTAGCTAATTATCTTTATCATGAAGTCGGTTTCTGTTCTAACAAGATGCAGCCTTCATATTTAATTGAATGAAGAAAGCAGGATGTTCTCAATTCGACTATATGCTTTTTTGTTTGTTACTTACGCCCTTACTCCATCAATTATGAATTGATTTTAATGATTCCTCTTTTACATGAAGCGATTTCTTTTGTTACCCTCAAAACCCAGTTCCCGCAAAACATCAATACGCCGCGCACCGTGTAAAACCGATTGTTAAAATCTCGGGCTGTCATAAGTACAAGATCCTCAAATCGTTTTAATTGATTTGTGATAGGAGGATAAATTACATTCTTAATGAAATCTTTTGAAATAATCTCGTCAGGTACTTGAATTGGTTTACTTTCAAAATTAATAAAACGTTTTTAATACAGGAACCGGAATCTGGGTCAATTTTACAGAAGTCCTTTCCCGTTTCAATCCTCATATAATGTTCACCACTTTCAGATCTTTTTAGTATAAGCAATGCGATACACACCCAATTGTGACTTTATAGTATTGGAAATGGACAAAGACTTCTCAATGTCCTTCAACGCAGTCTCCCCTATCGCGGTCTCGAACTAGCCCACATGGTACGCGTCCAGATCATCTTGATACCTTGTTCTCACTCGGCCTCGAGGGCACCGTCTATTTTGCCCACTACACAAAAACTCAAAACTGTTCATAAACGCTAACACATATGAATCACATAAAAGCATTTTTCGTATCAAATTAGAAAGTATTTATGAATGTTCGTCTCGGTGTTAAAGTTCGCAGCTGTGTGTACTCATCAATAGTTTATTAAGGGCTTCGAAGAGTTAACAAAACTCACGTAAGAAGGGAAAGAGATGGAGGATATAAGGCGTCGTTTACATTGAGGATTTAGAAACTAAATATATAGGCAGAAATGACACTCACGAAGAAACAGAGAGGATTGGTTTCGTTTTGTATTTTGATTAATAGTCTACATTGTCTTCCTGTGCTTATTCATTCTGTAACTCTCCAACAATCTTAAAAAGGAAATTAAATTTTGATTACTAAGTAATCACGGAGTTTCTTACCGGTTCAGTGGAACCGGTAAGTTATTATAGAGAAATTAAAATAACTTTGTATTATTTTATGAGTTTCGTAATAAAATGTCTATCTCAGTCAGGAATGGAAATTGAAAGAGAGCGGGAGAGAGAGTGTGCGAGAGGGACGAAAGAAAATTGGCGGATACCACCACTATAAAAACCACAGAAATAAAAAGTACAGTAGAAGTGGTAAGGACGCCCCCTTAACACTTCTACTCGGTGTCCGCGCGACATGGCCACAGGGCTCATGTCACAGGCTAGTGGCCGTCTCCGCGAACTAGTGTGCTTTCGACGGCGATCGTGATAACATATATGAATGCCGAGTTGTTCTGTGGTATCTTGTCAAAACCAAAGCCAAAATCAAAACTATGTGAAACATGGAATCACTTACCATATGTAAGTACAAGTATTTTACAATATTTGTCTTTAAAATCATGAAAAACAATAAATCATAAAATATTTCTTGGTTTTACTATGCTATTTTTGTTTTCAAATATCAGAGCGACTGTACTACTTATGCTATAAATACATTGCTCCTTAACCACTACCTGAGTTCGTCACTAAGTAACTGGACAAGCAATGTAAAAATAACATACGAAACTGTATTACGCAGATTCATCGCGTAGTGAGGCCGCCACTTCTTGCGACGAATTAGTGATGTGCTTGTGTAGATCCACTAACGTAGACTATCGACAGAAATGTCGATTGACGAATGAAATATTGCTATTATAGTTTAGGGCTTTTTCAATCGACGACAAAAAAAGGAGGAGGTTATCAATTCGACGCGTATATTATTATTATTTTTTTATGTATGATCACCGATTACTCGGAGACGGCTGAACCGATTTGGAAAATTCTTTTTTGATTGAAAGGGTATACTTTGAAATTGGTCCCATTGTCACCAAATCAGGATCTGATGATGGGATCCTGGAGAAATCGAGGGAACTCTTCAAATATTATAGGCACACCTATAGTGATTTGAGTATTTTTTATAGTAACTTGTGTAGTTGCATTCGAAAAGCACCATTTGTGAAGTAGACCTGATGATGAAGACCACCGATGGCCACTGGAACTACTCAATATATAAGTAGGAATAATAAGTAGCTCATGTGTTCCGCTTCTATTACTTGAATGTTGTTATGAAGAACAATATGTTAGTCACAATGCACATGGTGAAGTGAAGCTGATGGTGAACTACCAGGAGAACTCCTCAACAAATAAAAGCCCAACATTGGGAAAAGCAATATTTTGTAAAAGGTTATAAGGAGTTGACATTTAGGCTCTTGTAACTAGGTAAATTAAAAATCGACCAACTAAAAAGAGTGAAATAAAAACTTTTTACCAAAAAATTAAACCGACTCCCAAAAAACACTGCAAAGTGAAAAATAACTTTAATTTCGGAAGTCGGTGCCAGTCTGTTTAATTTTTTGGTAAAAAGTTTTTTATAACATACGGAAACCTCTAAGAAAATATGTTTGACTTTTATTTTACATGAGATGACAGAAATAAAAATACGATGAAAAGTCAAGTGTACAAAAAATAAAAAAATTAACAATTTATTTTACGCCCGCAGCATGCGTAAGGAGTTCCGTCGCCGTCGCTACAATAGTTTATTTTTCAATCTGTCAACCGTTTTAGCCCGGTTGGAAGATCGATTTAAATAATGTTTTTATACTTATTTTGATTTTTTTACAGAGTAGTAGAGAAATGCGTAACCAATATTCGTAAAGTAAGTTACATTAATTTTAGGTTAATAATCGGTGGTGTTTTTCGGTTTAGAATTATCTTATTATATTTTTATGGTTTTTGTATTTTACTTCCGTTGAAGCTTCGAATGCGTTCGGCATGGTTCAGATAATATATTTGTGAATTTAGCTTAAAATAAGTCAATACATTCATGCTATTTATTTGTTATGCATGGATGTGTGTTTGTTTTGATATATTTAACAATTTCTCTACTAACTAGGATTTTTCTTATAACAAGAACCTATTATAACCTACTAAACTATTACCTGCGGGGTAATTGCGTAACACACTTACAGTAGGAATCGGTTTCATTATGCTAAATCAACAACACTCACTGCGGTATTTACATTGTTGAGCAGACCAATGTTTCGAACATATGAAGCAATGGATTAGCAATATACGTCAAAATCATTCAGATCTCGATTTATAGTGTGTTACGTAATTATTACGATGCTTATTATATGGTGACGTTTAGAAGTAGCTAAAGATTTATGTAAATGATAACTGATGCCACCTAACTGGTACCCTACAAAAAATAGCACCATATGCTCGGTTCACTTCAGCGCAGAAATGTTCCAGCCTCTAAAGAAAAGTCGCAGGCTTTTTGAATGGACAATTCCAAAATTAAGAGTACAACTGATTTTTGCAGAAGTGGGTTAAATTTTATTTTATTACTGAAAGCTATTCTCATGTTTTAGGGCATTCATAAAATCAGTCATTCAACTTTTCAGGATTCAGAAAGTTTCCATGCGAACGAAATCGTTAGCTAAAACAAACCTAGATAATCGTTGCTTACCCTTGAGGATTTACCCGGTCTGCTATAATTATTTTGCCACTAACTTGTTATACAGGTCTATTACGTCAATTCATGTCTGTTAATCGTTTTTCAAGATCAAGCAACGCTTTTCTTGTTGTATTATAGAATGTGATATCAAACAAAAGATGAAATAATTCTAATTTCAAAATTTATTGCCTGATGCAAAAAGAATAAAATACCAAGTCACATTTATTTTAGAGATCATATATTTACTGGTAGTTCTGAATTTCCCTGATTTTAGCAGTTTATGTAACTTCAACTTCTCCGCAGTGGGTTACTGATGGCAATGCACGTCATAATGCGGCTCCAGTTGTCCACACCTTTACAAGCCGTTAGCGTCGCTCCTGATCCAACTTCGATTAGTTGCTGGTTGCGAATTTCGTGGTAATTACCGACGCGATGTTCAAACTAGCTGTTATATTATTTCTTCAATCATTTGGGAGCGGTGGCAGATATTGATGTTAAATTTGTATGATTAACATGGGACTCGTGACTGGCTTGTGGAGGCGTCCTGAACTCCTGAACCTCGAATACAAAGTGCATGATCATTTGAAATTTCAAAAGTCTGTGTTTATCGCTTTTTTATGACGTTTTAACAACTGCTTTCGCTACAGCTGTCAGGATATGATTTATCTAAAGACTTTGATAACTATGTGGTAAGTAAATTTTTCCTTGATATCCGCCTGCCAGACATACATAGTTCTTTTATTGTTTTATCATGTTTCTGACGAACAGCATTTCTTACTGCATTAGTTTCAGAGGAAAACTAACTATGTTTATTTATGGTTACTCATTAGTTAGCGACTGACGGGCATGTTGGTCTAGTGGTCAGTGACCCTGACTGCTATGCGCAAGGTTGTGGGTTCGATTCCCACCCAGAACAAATGTTTGTGTGATGAGCACGATCATTTGTTCTTCGTCTGGGTGTAAGTTATCTATAATATGTATGTATTTAGAAATATACAACATGTAATTTCTTTGGATGATAACAAACGATATGGCAAGGGTTTTCTAATCCTATGTCTACATGTGTGGAGCATATTAGAAATTTCAATACATTGATACCAGAGGCCGAATATTTCAAATTAGGAAGAACGAAGAGAATTATCGTTTTATTGGCATGTGACGTGGAAAGTGATGACCTTCATAGTGCTGTGACACGTTTGTTATTACTGAGATTCAAGAAACATATGAAACCAATAATTTGGGGTCTATTCTGTGAGTCACTTATTTTGAGCTGTAACTTTGCATAGAGACTCCATACCAGATGTTGTCTTCAGTCCTTTTGGATAGATAGGGGGTTTCCGTTACACATTGTATATGTATGTTTATCAGTTGTCTAGTACTCATAGCACAAGCTCTGCTTAGTTTGGGACTAGATGGCGTAGTGTGAAAGTTGTGGAATATTAAAAAAAAAAAAATGCTGAGCGCCTCGATTACCCTACCAATATCCTTCATTCACCTTCTTCCTTTGCTCTGCCCACAGTTAAAATCTTTGTTGTGCTAATAATCGTGTACTACGAAGTTCCTTCGCACCACCGCCTAAGAAGCACCCAAGTTTGTTTCGAGAGAGATAACTCTTCTCAAGCTATACAGCCTGACTGAATAAATGCGACAAAAAGAAATGGGAGCTTCAGTTTCAGTAACATAGTAATTATAAACTGTTTTTTCTATAATCTAAATCGTTAAAAAAATTACGTGATTATCGTTTTAAAATGGTCCATTGATGTTATTCTCTTTATTTAACTACGAATTATCGGCATTCGAGCAAAATAATTAATAGGCAAAATAAATAAGAAAAATTAAAGTATCAAAAATCTCGTCCGACTTATCGCAGTGTCAATAATCGTCGTGGAGTACTCATGTTATTAAACGTTGCCGTTCATAGCGGTCATTTACCTAATTTTGCCTATTTTCTAGTGTAAGTATCGCGCGACGTTGTCAAACCTCGCATGATCGCCAGCGCAGACACCCCTTCCCGGCGACCGCCCACGCGCCGCGCCGCGGGGTTTCTTCGTTCATTAGTCGTCCTAAAACGTTAGTAGGTCACGACCGCGCGCGCATTCCGCAATTCCTACTTTACGTATTGCGAATAATTTGTATTGTCTTGTGTTTGTGTCATAACAATGCCTAGGATGAGACGAAATAGTCGTGAACCGTTAACAAACGTACAGTATCTCGATATTGTCGTGTGGTACAACACCGTAAGAAATCTACGTGAAACTGTAAAATCACAAACTTTTGTATAAATAAAACTTAAGGACAATTTGCGGCGCCGTGCTCAATTGTGTTTACAAAACGGAGGTGGACATTTTGAACAATTAATAAAATACACGTAAGTGTACCGATTTGATTTATTGTAAATACTTAATAATTATTGTAAATACTGTGATTCCTACTTTTTAAATACGCCAAAAATACAATAATTGATTTGTTGTTTTAACAAACATTATCCAGGTTATACCTCATACTAAAACATTGTTTTGCTATTTTACTTTTATTGTATTTTTGATCGTCCTAAGCCGACAAAAGTATGAAGGGAAATTTGGTTTCACGAAATTATTAATCGTGCGCGCGGGAAGGAGATGCGCGGGCTGCCATCCGGATGGGGGCGCTCGGCGCGATTCATTCATAGCGAGAATGTACCTAAATCGTGCCCACTACATGAAAACGGTAGTAGGTACGCGAAATTCTTTGATACTTTAATTATTTTAACGTTTTTCGTAACACTGATAAATTATTTTTAATTTTACATTTGAAATGTTCTAAATTTTCTTGACAACACGTATTATTGTACATTTAAATTTGTCGCATCTATTCAATTTCACCCTGTATATACGCATACGAATCTTTTATACGCATCACATGCAGATGTTTTGTGTGCACGTACAATGGCCATCAAAAGCAAACGTTTAGCTTGTTTCATGTGAAATCAAAACACCAGTGTGTGCTGCTTTATGTTTAGTTTCTTTTTTGTAGAAATTGTTCACTCGTTGTTTTGTTCGTTACGCGTCATTTAGCTTGTGAAGGATGAATTTGACGTGAACAACACCAAATTGCTGATATGTCTTTTTTGCTGAGTACTTAGTTACACACAGGTACATTTTACCTTAAATAAAGGTATGTTAAATACACACACACAGCCTTATTTTTAGTTAATACTAAACCTAAATAATAGTTAGATCATTAGTTAAAGATTAGGATCAGTAACGGAATGTATTGTAGTAATTTTTCACCAAGAAATTTCGTCCACTATATGTAAAATTAAAGTTAGACACTTTTTTTTATTCAAACCCAAATATATAGACAGACATAGTTACTATCACGTTTACTATATTAATACGTAAGTATACTGTATAAACTTTTACCTCAGTCTTTGGGGACAACGCTTGTGAATGATGTGATGTCACTTTACTGAAAGTCAAAACACAAAATATAAAAGTTACTGCCTGTTTTTTCTATTTCTCTGAGTTTTACCATTTTGGCACGTTTTCCCTAAAGATGAGCTTCTATAAATATTTAACATAGGCAACGGTTTTCATTAGCCACGGAACCCCAATATTCTAAGTATAACAAAATTACCAATAAAACACAATATATAGTTGGTTACCACCGCCATTTTGTGGTCGAAATGAACACGATACGAGATTGCGTTAGTAACTTAATTTAATAGGTATGTGGTGAAACAAAGTATGATTCGTAAAATTACTGTTGTTACGTAAAATGTAGGATAATGTTTATTTATTTTTAGTTATGTTATTATTATACAAAAATAGGTACGTATTTGCTTTTCAGCCAGCTTAGCTTTATTTCATCATTCTTCTTCATAATAACCAACAGTTACTCGCTGCCTTAAAAAAGTAAAATAGGAAAACATGGTGGCTTTTTGAAAAACTTCATCAGTCATTTCTATATGACAAACTTTTCCAACAACACAATCTCGTCACATATAGTTTCCCTTCAACATTTGAAACTTAAATCAAGAACAAGCTCTGCACTATATCAAGCAAGTCTCAAAGTGAATGATACTGCCAGTCACCCATCCCACTATCTTTACTACAACAAACCTTATTACTTACATACATACATAAAGATAAAGATGTGACTACCATTATAAGTTTGCCACTTATCTTAAAACACTTCTGAATGCAAATAAGCCGCAATCGAGATGCATTCAAGAAAAAGTCACGCAGTTGCTTCTTCGAAGATAGTTGCTAAAGTTGGCAACGAAATAGTTGCAAATAGTCTCATAAGTGCTAACAATTTGCTTTCCTAATCTGCTCTATGCAAGCGCTTTTTCTACGTTGCTTTCGACAAGAAGACGCTGAGTGTATTTGTATTTGGAGTTTAGGAAAAGTTTAAGTTATAGATTCCAGTTGTTCATTACTGAATTAATGCAACTCTTGCATAGTCGAGACAGGCATAGGCAAAGTGATTTGATATTATAATAATTCTAGCTTTTCCTCGCGTTTCTCACTTGGGGCCCACCAGATAGACAACGACGATAGTTTAACTTCGTAGAAAAACAAACTCGTGATTACAGATTGTCTTGGTGCCTCTAGATCCCAGATAGCCTGCTCGACAACACGTTAGAAGAACTTACTATTTAAAAGGCAAAAGAAAACCAATTTGACCAATTGTTTTCATTTCTAGGATTCCGTAGAAAAACTATTGTTTCTTTTTGTCCTACCATGGTTTACTGAGTGACTTTATTAATGCAAAACCGTAATTTGGCCCGTTCTTAGGTATCAGATGAGCCTATGTTGTAAGAGTAAATAAAAACTTTAAAACTTTATTATTTGACGTGCAGGCCGGCAGGGAGGCCCGTGTGAGTTTTCAATTATGGAAATTGAATGGAATGCTCCCTTACAGGGCCTTGTTTACGATAAAATGAAAAGTGCTAAAAAAATTTTATAAATCAGTTACAGTATTGTCAAAATAATAAATCGCAAATACAAATAGATTTAATAGCCAAGAGGCACGCCCAAAAGAACTTTAAAAGTTTTTGGAAACAAACGAATAAAACTAATCCCAGGCAGAGCCTTCCTGTGAGTATTGATGATGAAACGGATAGCTAACATATTTAAGGACCATTTTGCGATAACATCTGAGTTTACGGGTATTCAATATCGAGCCGAAGTTAGAGTGCCTGTGCTGTTGTCCCTGTCCCTTGGGATGAACGGCTAAGGAGGTGAAGAAAGTGGTACAAAGTTTATCCAGAGGTAAGTCGCCAGGTCACGACGGACTTGGTGTTGAGCATTTGTTATATGCAGGACCTCACGTCTACCGAGTGTTGGCAATGTGCTATACGTTTTTGTATCTGTCATACGTATTTGCCAATGGACCTTATGAGAACCGTGGTGGTGCCTGTGGTAAAAAATAAAACAGGCGATATAGGGGACAAAGCCAACTATATATTATAATATATATAATATAATATATCTCGCTGGCCACTATAATCGGGAAGGTATTTGATGGTTTGCTTGAGCGTCGCCTTGTTGGATATTTAAGGTTACATGACGCACAGTTTGGGTTCAGGAAGGAACTGTTAACTGAATCCGCTATTTTGGCGCTTAAGCAAACTGTTAAGTACAACACCGATAGAAAAACACCAGTATATGCGGCTTTTCTCGACCTCTCCAAAGCTTTTGACCTTGTTTGTTACGACCAACTATGGTCAAAACTTGAACTATTGGAAGTACCAGAGGAGCTTATTAATGTTTTGAAGTTTTGGTATAGTTCGCAGACTAACAGTGTTAGGTGGGCTGGCGCTCACTCTGAGGCGTACACTTGGGAGTGTGGTGTTAGGCAAGGTGGGTTAACGTCCCCAGTTTTATTTTATGTTTATATGAATCAATTGATTGATGAACTCAGCAAAGCCAATGTCGGGTGCTCTATTGATGGCACGATGGTGAATAATCTCAGTTATGCAGATGATATGGTTTTGCTGAGCCCATCAATCAGTGCCCTTAGAAAATTATTAGTTGTTTGCGAGTCCTATGCTGCTTCACATGGGCTCACTTATAATGTTAAAAAAGAGAGTTAATGATTTTTAAATGTGGGTCTAGCACATTGGATAATGTTCCTTCAGTGACTTTAAACGGAACAACTCTGCAGAGAGTTTCAGTTTAAATACTTGGGATATATAGTTACGGAGGACTTATCCGATGATGCGGACATAGAGAGGGAGCGTAGGGCGTTGGCGGTTCGGTGCAATGTGGTAGTCCGCAGGTTTGCACGTTGTAGTAAGGGTGTTAAAGTTTCGCTTTTTTAAGCATTTTGCCAAACTTTCTACACGTGTAGCTTGTGGGAGAAATATACGCAGCGAGCCTACAACGTTCCACGCGTACAGTATAATAATGGGTTTAGGATGTTGATGGGGCTTCCGCGCTTCTGTAGCGCTTCGCAGATGTTCGCGGAAGCCCATGTTGACGACTTTCATGCTATTATGAGGAAAAGAGCAGCGTCAATTATTGGCCGGTTGCGTGGGAGTTCCAACGGCATCCTAGGCACATTAAGTAGCAAAGTGGATAGCCCATTTGTAAAGCACTGGGCGCAAAGGCACGTGCCTGTTTGTAAGAGGCGGCGTATGTATTGATAATGCATAATTTAAATTTACTAACATAGTTTTTTAAGTAATTTTTGCTACTAACACTATGGATTGTTTGTATTTGTTGATCCGAAATAAAGAAATTATATATTATATATATATATATAAATGTTTTATAATAAAAATGTACTGTTTCCTTTAGTCACGATTTAAGGTATAATAACATAACTCGGAACTCGACCGATTATTTGTGTTATTGTGTGATTTGGCTAGTTATCATATTATTTCCCTTTATAATAACTTCACAAAGGCTTAGTAAATACACACATCAAAAGTGTCTAGGGATCAAGCATTTTTATGCGGATTTCTTGAGATTGAGATGTGGCTTTGTAATAAATTTATGATTTTATAAATTTATATGGATCCTTTTTGGTGCATTTCATAATTTGAAACAGGAACTGTTAATCAAATTCGAGTAAAAGATGAAAATCAGCTGTCAATATTTTCCCTATAAAAACATACAACGCATTGAAGACATTATTAGTGCTACTGTTTCCCTACTACTGATTAAAACCAACGTTATTATGGAGCGGTGACGTCATTTAAGCAGGGAAGAAATGCTCAGAGCCGTGGGAATGATAGAAGCTGGTTCCCGGCAACGTACTGTGGCTTTAGCTCTGAATACAAGTCAGAGTGTTATCAGTCGACTTTGGACACGTTACCGAAGCACTGGTACCGTGGCTGAGCGCCATGGAGGACGGTATCGCTGCACCACACGGAGACAAGACCGATACATTCAAATCTTAACTCGAAGAGCTCCAACAATAACCGCCATGATGTTAGCCGTGAGGCTTCATCACTCTTCAGGGAACTTAATTAGCGACCAAACAGTCAGAAACCGCTTGTATGAAGTGAACCTTCATTCCCGAAGACCGCTACGGGTACCACCTATAGCAATGCACAATCGTAGGATTCGATATCAATGGGCTCTTGAACACACAAATTGGGCAGAAGAACAATGGCGTTTCGTGTGCTTTTCTGATGAGTCTCGTTTTGGTATGAGACCGGATACAAGACGTATACGACACTGGAGAACCCCTGGACGCCAACAGCGATTAAAATCCTGCCAGGAAGTCCATCCTTATAGTGGTGGAACCATCATGGTATGGGCGGGTATTTGGATCAGCGGAAGAACTGAGTTGATTTGGATCAGAGGCAACCTCAACGCTCAAATTTATGCTGAGACGATTGTATCTGACGTCATCGTTCCTCTACAAGTGCAAATCGGTCCCTTATTTCAGTTAATGCATAATAATGCACGACCGCACACCGCAAGAGTTGTAAGACAGACTCTCGCCGCAGCTAACATCAATGTCCTGCTCTGGCCTGCTCAGTCGCCAGACTTGAACCCGATTGAGCATGCATGGGATATGCTACAGAGAAGAGCTCTGCCGAATATGGAGGGTATCCAGTCGCAAGAAGACCTTTTTTTGTTGTTGCAACGAACATGGGCGGCCATTCCACAGCGTGATTTGGATGAACTCATTTTGAGTATGCCAAACCGATGTTCTTGTGTTGTTAGTGTTCGCGGTAGAAACACGGATTATTAATTGTTTAAGTTACCCAATAAAATTTTAAAGAAAACTGTTATTTCAGTCTTTTTTTCGAACTTTAATGTTAGTGGTTCAAATGTCAAAAATCCCTTTATTAGGAAAATGGCAAATTTCTTTATTAATGCAAAGGTGACTTGGTTTATCGTTACTGTGACAAACGAAAACACTTTATTTGATGAATCCTTAAAGAAAATTTTAATTAATATCAATCAGGAGAAAAGTTATTGAAAAAATATATGTTGATCCCTAGACACTTTTGATGTGTGTAGTTGCGCCTGCTTCAGATCCTAAGGAGTTTCATCTTTTGAGCGGAACAATCCTGTTACAATTAGAATAAGTAACGATGGTACTACTATCTACTGCGGTACATTCGGTATTCCCTTTAGCTCCATACTCGTACAATCTGTACTTCTCGGGTAATTAATAGCAAATTTTCAAGTAATGTTGTGGGTCTTTTTGAAGTTTCACCGTTGAAAGGATTAGAGGCAGGATGTATGGAGCTACTCAGGATACTGCAAGACGTTAGTACGAATTACGTTAAGAAACCTTTTGTTGTTATCCGACTGCTTCAGGTGGTAGGTAATTGTGTTTAAAACGAGAATGATGTATGTTAAAATAGGATTGATTTGTGTTTACTGTACTCCTACACTTTGTAATACATATGTTTGTGTTTCAAATTAATTGTTAAATAAATGAAACTGTTGTGAATTAATTGTCATCAGAATGAATTAAATGTTCAGTAGACGTCAGAATAATTATAGGTAGTTTTTTTTCCCAAAGTATTATCTCATAAACATGAAAATCGGGCTGGGATTCTAAGCATAGGTATTAAATAAATACGGCTATGTAAATTTCAATATTAATAACACTGAATAAATATTGACTCATTTTGATCAAATTCCAAATCAAGACCACGTTTTATAGTTATTGACATACTAACAACGAAGCTCGAGGCTAAATAATCTCAATCGATTTTCAAGATTAAGCCAGGTGTCTAGTCTATCTATCTATAATATATCGAGGTTTTTTCATACGTCGTCGTAAAGTACTTTAACCCGTGTACAACGGCTCCCATTTGTAGATTTTTGCTAGTCTCTACGGGAAGCCAGAAGCAACTAAATCTGACACCAGCCTGCCAAGCAGTATCGTGTAACCCAGTTCCACTGGGTTATGGAGATCAGGTAGACCTCGTCAGGTGCATTCGAACCCAACATAGGAAGATAATAGGCAGATGAAGCCATATATTGTTGAGTAAATACGGGATTCGATTCTGGTGACCAGTTAAATGTTTTTGGGTTTTTCATCAAGAATCTCGTAGTATTATCTCGGTATTATACTGCTTTATACTTATAAAGCAATATAATACCCTGTTCATGTTCATTGTATCCTACTCACTTTGAGCTTTTAGTAACCTGGTTAAATGTGGATTGTAGGATGTAGTATGTCTTAAGTTACATCAATCAAGAATTTCTCACAAGCATTCCAGAGTCAAGATCTGTGTCTGGTTGATGATGGATGATGATGGAATAGTCCACAGCATCGTGTTTTTATAACCTGGACAAAAACCAAAAAATGTGAGTACAAGCCTCTCTGCCTACTCCTTTTTAGATACAAACAAAAGAACGAAACTTCATCACCAAATATTTGTTATAATCCAATTTTTGAGCATACACAACCGAATTATAATTATGAATCTGTTCAAAGTTAGTACTCAAACTGTGTCGTGTACGCAGGTAGAATAAATTAGGCACATGTGGGGTGATGTAATTTCGTATTTTGCGATCATTCTTGCGCGTCATTCGTGATTCTTGCTAGAGCATGCACTTGCGTTGCCACTGTGACTTTCAGTTAGTGAATTTGCGCACACAAATAACACGATGATCATAAAATTATTGCAATTGATTGTATTACTGAGTCTGAAGAAACTCTTTCACATTCTGTATTTAATAAAAATAAGTTCATAGAACCCTTATTCGAACTTTCACCCTCTTTTGCCAACCTATGAGTTAAGTTGTATGTCCTTTCATCTTCTATGTGCATAATAAGAATAAAGATATTTAGTCTTACTAAATTAGACGCATGTAACACAGAAATACCTCGTTATCTTTTCTCACATCCATCGCATCTCTCCCAACTCCATATTGCGGCTTAATCTGCATGTCGTTACGAGCGTGTGTCTCAACTCATACATAATTCATATAATGAGACAAGCACAACACTGTAGAGATGAAATAAGTAATTCACCGAAAATTGTTGACATTTAGGTGTTCATGCTGGTCACTGTGCCGGGACGGAAATAAGAAATTATAATTTGGAAATATACAATCCCATGAAAAACATAAATGTGAAATGAGAGCCAAGTTCAATATTATCATAAATGCCTTGGTTGTTGACTTCAATTCAATACCATTTATTCTTATAACTTAGGAGAATATATCGTAGCCTAAGGTTTGACCTGGCTAGTTCTTATATACGAATTATTATGTTCGATGGTTAGTTTCTGCCAGGAAGCCAAATTTTCGGAATAATAAAATAAGAACCGGCAAGTAACAGGTTTAGAACTTGCAAAGGCTATAATATAATTCGTATATGAAAACTAGCCAAGTCAGACCTTAGGCTACAATATATTCTCCTAAGTTATAAGAATAAATGATATTTTATGTTGTTATAAATAAATTTCAGGACTGACCATTGAACTTGGCACCCATTCAGATTTCACTTCTTTTGTCGTTGAAGTCAACAACCAAGGCATTTATGATAATATTGAACTTGGCTCTCATTTCACATTTATGTTTTTCATGGAATATCATTACTTTTTGTACATAAATTAGTAGTAGGTACTTACTTATAACAAAATTAATACTAAATGGTTTTTTGTTAAACTAATGTATTTTCCTACGTTTACGGGGTATAATTGTCCTTTTTGTGTTATTTTCTATATTTTCTTGTACCTTTGAAATGTTCGAATGAATTGGCCATTCAGTATGCGGAATTCTTTTTACGCGTTTTGTCCATGGTGTAGTGACCCTCTAAGATAATAGGTGGCGCTAGTGGTTGTAGAATACGGTTAGTTACGCGTAATAAATACGAAAATTTACTATATTCTTATTTATAAGTACAAAAAAGGAATTATTTGGATTAAAAAAAATTAAGGGTGGTATTTAACTCGTTATATATTCACGTAAAGATCTTAAAATCCACATATAGAGATTTACAGGCACTAATTATAAGTTAAGTGAAAATTATAATAAAATGATAAAAATTACCAGTTTCTGATTTTTTCCTTTGTATTCACATAATTACCTATCTTCATGCCAAATTTGAACTTTCTAGGTCACCTGAAACTGGGTTATAGTTTTGATCTATAGGTCAGTCATAAAAATGACGATTTATGGACGTTAATATCTAAATAACCGTTTGAGATATGTTTATAAAATTTGGAATACATATGTACCTCGCTAGTTTCAATATATGAGCCAAATTTGACAAGTTTAGGTGAAATAGTTTTTGAGTTATGAGGGGCTCAAAAGTGGCTCCAAATGGTTCGTGTAATATTACACACGGTGAGCTTCGCGCCAGTTCTTGGCTTGACTCGCTCCCGCGTGTCTAGATGCCTATTTTAAACTCTTAAAACGTTATTACCAAACTGTGGCTGTACATTTGAACCCAACCCTTTTACGGATCAATGGCACAACAGGTTTCAAATTTCTCATACAATTTCAGTTCCCGCAAAATAAACATCCCTACCGAATCGGAGGTGCTAATTAGCCCGATTTGTTTTATCAAGTTAATGAAGCATTTTAAACCTTTAATATTTCTGTAACACATGTTGTTTTCGACGGTATCACTCAGAGAGTATTATAGTCTTTGGTATCACTATACCTTGTTAACATACCTATGAAAGTCATTTTCTTTTTCTCAGTATCACGTCGTTGAAAATCTAAGTAGTTTTTTGCGATTGTGAAAATCAGCTTAAAAGTGGAAGAAATGGGGACAAACGTTTGTTTGATAAACATACTGTTTATTTAAAAGGTGAGATGCGAATTCCTAATTAAATTGAAATCCTACAGAAATTCAGTCTTTGATTAGTTGAGAATGCCTAGGTACCTAAGCATTCCCAACCAATCAACTTTTAGGTTCCTAATAAGAATAAGTATGCTTTGCTATGAAGATTGTGCAACTCAGAACTAGAATGTCAGCATGGCCTATTTCAAAATGGCGTTCCCATTCCCACACATAGAGGGGAGGCTTGAGTCCCAGCAGTGGGAACGTATTAGGCTGATTATATGTACCTTACTAACACAATGTAGAGAGACACCTTAGATAACTTATTTGGAAAATGATATTCAATATCTTTTACATTCGAAATCGTTTGTGCTTGATCATAATTTCATAACTTCACTTTTTCTGAAGTAATTGTACTCTAAATAACTCCCACCTGCTGTAAAAGTCCCGCCAATGTATCGCTGTACTAGCTGTTTCGGAAATAAACCAAAGACAAGCAGAAGACAAACCGACAGGAAATGACGACATGGATGGGGCTGCGTGGTAGCGGTGTGCAGAGTATGTCACTGGTTGAATTACGCAATGAACTAGCGCAGCACGACGCATGAGCGTTTTGTTAATAAGAAGAAGATGGCCAAGTGCGAGTCATACTTAATAAAGTTATAGAAAATGTTGATCACAATATACCTGTTTGTTCAATCTACTGCGACATGACCCAAGCCTTTGACTACGTAGATCACAATATCCTACTTAAGAAGTTAGAAGCTTATGGAATAAGTGGAAATATATTACAGCTTATAAAGTCTTATTTAAACAATCGAAAACAATATGTAGAAATATCACAGATGGATCCTGAAACAAAGCATGAAAGGGCTTATCGATCACGTGATAGAAAAGTCACATACGGTGTACCACAAGGGAGTGTGCTCGCCCCCCCTTTATTTTTATTGTACATAAATGACCTACCAAAGTTTACAAAACACCTTATGACATTATTTGCTGACGATAGCACGGTTACCATTGACTGTAAAAACAAACAACTGTATGATTCTGACATTACTAATACTATACATACAATTATAACATGGCTTAATAACAATAATCTTAAGATAAATATTGACAAAACTAAATTAATGACATTTGACCAACGCAAAAATATACTATTATCAATTCAGTACAACGATAAAAAAATTAATCAAGTAAGCACTTCTAAATTTCTAGGCTTAACAATAGATCAACGACTAGACTGGAAAGCACATACGATAGACTTGGCGAAGAGAATCAGTAAGTCGGCCTATGCTTTATATAAACTAGCACCAGTCATAGGAACAGATGCAATTGTTACGGCTTATCATGGAATGGCTGGTTCAATTCTACGATATGGTGTTATTTTTTGGGAAAACTCCACAAATAGGGAACTTATATTTAAAGCCCAGAAAAAGTGCATCAGAGCAATGTTTGGTTTAAAAAGCACAGAAACATGTAAACCTTTCTTTATAAAATGTAAAATACTGACATTACCCTCTTTATACATTTTTGAAGTTGCAGTATTTGTAAAAACTAATCCAAATTTATTCCCCACGTTGTCCGACAGAAATAACCGCAGTCGACGACATATCCACATGTTGTGCTCTAGGCAGTCTAAAACAGCTTTAATGAGAAATAGTGTTTTTTGCATGGCACCAATTATTTATGACCATATACCAGATAGCATTAAAACATTAAACATACATTTATTTACACAACAGTTAAAAAAAAATCTGATAAGCAAATCTTATTATAATGTTTCGTAGTTCCTGAATGAGAAAATACGGCTGTAATCATTATATTTTTTATATTCTATCTTTCTTTGACATTTTATAAAATAATAATAATGACTTGTTTAAATTGTGATCTGAAATGGTATTTTTGACTATGTTTCAAGTGTTGACATTGATATTTATAATTGTAATTTAAGTAATTTAATATTCTATTCAATAATATTATTTTGACTATTATGACTTGAGTAATTATTTATTGTTAATTTAAAACTGTAAATTATCTATGTAAGCCCTATGGGTAGACTTTTGAGCACTTTTTATTATAACTGACATTCTGTAAACTACAAAGAGTCACATGAATAAATGATTATGATTATGATTATTATGATTATGATTATGATAGTCAGACTCGCCTATGACGGGTTCCGTCGTAACTATAATATTATAATATAATATGGATACTTCACAAAAAAAAAACCTTACAAATTTCTTAAAACTAGCCTATTTACATTTTTTACAACTACGCCAAATAACTATTTTTTCATAGTGTTTGTATTAATTACAAAGTTATATTTGTGGTTTTAGAATATAATGTTGTATCTCAAAAACTGCTGACCCGATCTCGTTCAAACTAATTTTGGTTAAAATTTTACATTAAGATCTACAGCGTATATTTTTTTGGATTATTCACTCCATTATTATAGAAGTTAGAGGGGGGGGGGACATTTTACCATTTTGGAAGCGTATATCTTTTAAACGATTAACTTTATGAAGTAGTTTAAGAAACGTCAATGTCATTTTTAAAGACCTGTCTATATATGTCACACACGCTTAGGTTTCATGAAAAAAAATATTTTCAGTTTCAGTTCTATGTATGAGCCCCCCTTTATTTTAAATATTTTTTTTTTTAAATCGGAAAGTGATTTACAGAATACATCTACCTACCAAGTTTCACATGTATAGTTCTAATAATTTCGAAATAAAATAGCTGTGACATACGGACGGACGAACAGACAGACAGACATGACGAAACTATAAGGGTTCCGTTTTTTGCCATTTGGCCACGGAACCCTAAAAAAGGAACATTCATAGACATTTAGTGGAAAGATTTAATTTGTTTTCTAAATGTCTACATTCTACTTCATTCAGACACATTGGTATTGCTATCAGGAATTTCTCAGTAACAGCTTTGAGTCTGTATTAGATTCCGGTTACTTGTAGTTTATAATAGCCCTTGTATGCTAAGCAAAGAAATAAGTTTCAGAATATGGGTGACAGAAACATACGGTACTGTAGCTCCATAAATATGTAATTTTCCAATTCACTAACACCACATCGCACCGACACGGAAACTAGAGTAGATTACAAACCTGCAGACCCGGCGCGTTATATGCCAATGTCTTCAAAGGGAACATTGAGATGGACTTGTTTAGTGAGGACAAAGTTCAGGATCTACACACTGCTTTGGAAAACAATAAACTTGTGGGAGGAACTCGTGTGACTTGAATACTCTGTCATATGTGAAACGTACCTATGTATGACGGATTAATTTTACAACATTTTGTGTCTATACATGTAATATTCATCATCTTTTGCTTAGTCTTTTCCCAACTATGTTGGGGTCATCTTCCAGGCTAACCGGATGCAGCTGAGTGTTAGTGTCTCATATCACTTGGCCACGAGCTCCACAAACACAGATATAAAAGCTATTTAAACAAAAAAAAGCTAAGTATGTTCATATTTCCATTGTTTAATAATGTGTTCAGTAGCCAAAGAAACTTCTAACATACAAATCTTTTTGCTTATTGGGTTAGTGCAGCCACCGCGACTTAAAAACTGGAAACTTCTTATAATTCTACAAGCTCAGTACGCTATAGTGTGTACTTAGCATACATTCTGAGGCTTAAGTAGCAAACATGTACTTGTGGGTAGAACCACAGAACAGATAAAAGAGGTTAGAAAGGAAATAGTTCCTGATTTGTATGAGAACGCGTGTCGCCGCTTGTCTCCCACTCTTTAGCTCCACTACAAGCAAGAGGCCCGTTAAGTATGCGAATTACGCACACAAATAAATTACACATACTTAAATCAAGAGCTTGCTTGCTCCTGATTGTAACTCACTGTCTATATACATCCGCCGTGCATCACGGCCAATCAGGGCAAATGACGAAACGTCAATGGTTGAAGTGTGAAGGACGCAACCGCATGCATACATTATAAACGGACTTGGTCATTGCGTTGATTAAGCGAGTACACATCGGGCAATGTATATTTTTTTAACTTGTTGCAATAATGTTGTTAATGATCGGAATTTCATAGTGATCAGAATATTTTATGTTTTTTACAAATAAAATTGTAATTAAATGTTATTTTCGACTTACTGATGGAAAGATATACCTGCTCGCTCTATACTTGCGGTCTAACTTTTTGTTTTACAGGTTATAATTGCACAACATGGCATTTTAAAGCAGAGCTCTGTGTTCCAAAGTAATCCGAAGCGCACTAAACGCGGTGAATGAATTAATCGGTCGAGCTATGATTTTCGTATCATAAATGTGGCACGCTCGCCACGCCCCACACTGTGGAATTTTGCTTCAATTGCGGACACCTATATTTTATCCCTTCAACCTATAGATCCAGCGAAGAACTAAAACTTCTGCAAAGGAATCATGACTTTTTTATGATTAGTTTTGAAGTTATTTGAAAACTCGAGAAAACTCCATAGAAACCATAAAAATGCATTATTTCATTTCAAATATATGATTTTGCAATTGTTATAGATGAGGTCTTAAAAAAGACTGTTATATTCATTAAATCAGTGGTTTATTTTTAAAAAATAATCGTAAATAAAAGGAAAAATCAAGATTATTTAAAAAATCTAATATATTTTTTATTTGGTTAGTCTCATTGTATCCGCATTTTGTTTTAACATGAATAGTTTCGTATTATAGTATACTATATTATAAAAAAATATCAGGTGTGGATAATGCGGGACTTCCGAGTTATTGAATTTTTATTTTTGAGGTTAGGGCTGTCACCTACTTTACTAAAACTATTCTTGTATAATTTTGACTGCCAATTTATTATCTTTGTTGATGTAAAATTAAATACGTGTATTTTTTTGGTGTCAAATTAAGTATTTTAAGTTAGATTCCTGACCACACTGTGGAATTTTGCTTCAATTGCGGACACCTATATTTTATCTCTTCATCTATTTTCACTAAATTATGGTTTTCTCCGTATTCCTATCGAGTCCGTATCTGATTTTAAAATTAAATTGTTAATGCTTAAGCCATTTCATTTTTAGGGTTCCGTAGCCGAATGGCAAAAAACGGAACCCTTATAGTTTCGTCATGTCTGTCCGTCCGTCCGTATGTCACAGCCATTTTATTCCGAAACTATTAAGACATGTGACACTTGGTAAGTAGATGTATTCTGTGAACCGATTTCCGATTTTAAGAAAAAAATTAAACAGTATTTAAAATAAAGGGGGCTAACCATTCATGGAACTAAAACTGATTTTTTTTTTCATGAAACCTTTTCGTGTGTGGTATCTATAGATAGGTCTTTAAAAATAACATAAGGGTTTCTAAAACCACTTTTTTATAAAGTCAATCGTTTAAAAGATATACGCTTCCAAATTGGTAAAATCTGCCCCCCACCCACTCTAACTTCTATAATAATGGAGCGAAAATTAAAAATAAAAAATGTCTGTAGATCTTAATGTAAACTTTCAACCAAAATGAGTATGAACGAGATCGGGTTAGCAGTTTTTGTGATACAGCATATTTTATAAAACCGCAAATATAACTTTGTAATTCATACAAACACTATGAAAAACAAAGTTATTTGACGTAGTTGTACAAAATGTAAATAACTTAATTTTGAGAAATTTGCAAGGTTTTTTTTCGTCAAATAAATATACATACTTATTATATTATTATAGTTACTACGGAACCCTTCATGGGCGAGTCTGACACGCACTTGGCCATTTTTTTTTTGCTCTTCATCATCCGAAGATATTAAAACTTCTTCAGATGGTAAAATAACATTTTCATCATCTTTGGATTCTTTAAGTAAGTCCTCGTGATTCAGAACATTTTCCGTTGATGATTTTAAAAACCAAAGAACTTTTTCAGGTAGAACCAAACGCTAGTTATTTTTTTAGCGACTACCGAGTGACATCATGGATAGAAATGGATCTGAAGATTCTAAAGCTCGGTGAAATAGGTCAAGTACAGTTGTCTCCCGGTTTAATATTCCCGTATGGTGTTCCCAATCATAATGCCAGAATTTGTTACGAGATTCTGAAGCTTGCTCACTCAGGATACCAATTGGTAGCGGATTAGACTTTATAATTTGACTCCCGTGAGCTAATATTTTGTGAAGTGTAACTGACATGTAGCACCACTCATATTTTTCTACATATTTTGAACGAAATTCGCACAAAATTCGTGAAACTTTTCATGATCTATTTCAAAATTACTTGACTGCGCTACTAATATAACATGTAAATCATCTACAAGCCATTCTTCGACACCTAGAATGTTCGCAAATGTTTATCTATGTAAGTCCGATAGTGTATGTGTAATGTAAAATGTAAAAAAATGTATAAATAAATGTAATCATTGGATGTTCCTGAATTCGGTCGTACAACATCGACTGCCAAAGACATTTTAGCATAAATAGCTTGGATTCTTGTTTTCCGCTTCTCAACAATCTTGGCCTCTATCGATTTTTTAGAGACTCTCCACTTTCGCACTGCTGGGTCATTTTTGTATCCTAAATGAAGAAGAAACTCAAAAATTCTAATCCGTGAGTGCAACGGGCTTAGACCATATTTTAGCGCTTCGGAATTAACTGGCCTCTCGGGAATCTTATCCAGTTTATTAAATTCTGTACATGTGTCATCGCAACACACGCATTGTAATTGTGATTTAGTATCCGTAATCGCGTTAAATACTTTGCCGTCAATTAAGGTCAAATATAATTTGGGATCTGCAATGACACTACGCCCGGCGCTAGTTTCGGCATAAATAAATGTGAGATCTTTCATTTCCTCCTCAACCCGGTTTTTTTCTTGCAAAGTCAATTCTTTAGATACAGATCGATATTGAATCTTGATTGGGCGACAAAATCTGTAAGATTGAGGGTCTGGGTTTTCTCCAAGATTGTAACAGACGAAGACGGAAATAAACTTGGTACCAAATCTGCCGTTGATTTGGAGTTTGTCATTAAAGAATGCCTAAAAATCCCTACTGGAGCAACAACAATCGCAAACATGATAAAATCTAATCGAGAAAGTGCACACCAACAACAGTATAGACCTGACGTAGCTCTTTGTTTAATTATAGCCAGAAAGCTTACTGTTGAGGACTAAATAACTCTCTATAATGGTGCAAAATTACGAGGACACAATATTTATCCAGCTTATTATAAAGTGCAATCAACGAAAAAGGTACTATCCCGATGACGAAGTTCTAGTAACAGAAAGAGAAGCAACAGTGTCTCTCCTTAACCTGATTATGCACTCGTTTCGTCGACTCGTTGAATTATTAGATGAAATTATCAACGAGTACTGCAACCAAAAACAAATCGATACAATTCATTGCGTTTTTCAGGGTTCTTGGGGGTTTGACGGCAGTACGGGACAATCGATGTATAAGCGAAATTTTTCAGATGGCGAAATTGACGAACATAGTTTTTTTACAACAACTTATATAACTTTAAGAATAAAACCAACCCAAACCCTCAATCTTACGGATTTTGTCGCCCAATCAAGATTAAATATCGATCTGAATCAAACTAAAGAAGTGACTTTTCAAGAAAAAAAAACCGGGTTGAGGAGGAAATGAAAGATCTCACATTTATTTATTTATATATATTACTTATTTAGAAGGCACCTAGTAATTATCGCCCAATAGCTGTTCTGAGTGCCATGTCAAAGGTACTCGAACGTCTCATTAATAAAAGACTCACAAATTACCTTGAACATTATCACTTGATATCTTCGCAGCAATTCTGTTTCCGTAGAGGTAAATCCACCGCAGATGCAGTGCACGAATTACTTAACAATATATTACATAATTTAGATAAAAACAAAAAGGTACTAACTATGTTCATAGATCTAGCGAAAGCCTTTGATACCGTTCCAGTTTCTATTTTCTTACAAAAACTGGAACGGATTAGTGTCAGGGGCTTGCAGTTAGAACTTTTCCGAAGCTATCTCTCAGATCGGTCTCAAATGGTGACAATAGAAACCCATAAAAGCAACGAGCTGCCTGTCTATTACGGAGTGCCCCAAGGAAGCATATTGGGCCCAACGCTTTTTCTGGTTTTTATAAACGACCTATGTAACCTAAACATTACAAATACGAAGATAGTAACTTTTGCAGATGACACCGCTTTAACCTTTGTTGCCGACACCTGGTCGGAACTCGAACACATAGCACAGTCTGGTTTCAACGTAACTCTAAATTGGCTCTATTCTCACTCACTAACTCTTAACGCCTCCAAAACTAACATTATTACCTATTCAGTTAGTCCCACCACCCAGCCAAGATTTCCTGTATCTATTAAAGCCCACAAATACAAGTGTCTACAAGGAAATTCCTCTTGCCTCTGCCCATCTCTAAATGTAGTCGACCATATTAAATACCTAGGAGTATATATAGATAAATATCTAAATTTTAAAACCCAAATTAACCAACTTACTAGTAGAGTACGCAAATTAATTTATATATTTAAAACCCTCCGAAATATTGCTAATCCAAATATTATAGGTGTAGTCTATTTTTCTTTGTGCTTATCTATTATTACATATTGTATCACATGCTGGGGTGGTGCTGCGAAAACTATATTAAAACCACTCGAGGTCGCACACAGAGCGATACTAAAAGTAGCCACTTCAAGACCTATCATGTTCCTTACTGATGTATTGTATAGTAGTTGTAATGTTCTTAATTTTCGACAACAATTCATCATGCAAACAGTTCTTCTTCAGCATCGCAAAACTCCACATATAAAAGTAACAAAACATAAGAAAGACCTAATTTGCACTATCCCACAGGTACGCACAGCATTCGAAAGCAGATTTTATAACTATCTAGGCCCCGCTCTGTACAATAAATTTAACAAAATATGTCTGATATACGGATTATCTAACTTTAACTGTAAAAAGATTCTACGAACATTTCTTCAGAATAAAACGTATAATGAAACTGAAAAGTATCTCGGTAAGTTACAGTGACAGATCATATAAATACCTCGAACGAATATCAACCATAACAAACACACAAACTCTCTCTCTCTCTATCACTCACTCACACACGTAGACAAACATATACACACTCTCTCACACACACACATCCACATACACGCAAGTATCAAATATAAACATAATAGTTGTATTATAACTAAGGTAAATATAAAAAAAAAGTATATCTATATATTCTTGTACTAGTTTATTGTAACTTTTGTAAGGGACAGGAACTGTTATTCCTTAATACAGGTTATGTTTTAACCTAGCTAGGATAGCAGGACTTCACCCACTAGATTGTGAACGACATGGTACAAATTATATTACTTATGTTATCAACTTTGTATACGACGATATGCCTTATGTACTACAATCACCTTTTAATGCAATGAACAAATTTATTATTATTATTATTATTTATTTATGCCGAAACTAGCGCCGGGCGTAGTGTCATTGCAGATACCAAATTATATTGACGGCAAAGTATTTAACGCGATTACGGATACTAAATCACAATTACGATGCGCGTGTTGCGATGCCACATGTACAGAATTTAATAAACCTGATAAGATTTCCGGGAGGCCCGTTAATTCGGAAGCGCTAAAATATGGTCTAAGCCCGTTACACGCATGGTTTAGAAGTTTTGAGTTTTTTCTTCATTTAGGATACAAAAATGACCTAGCAGTGCAAAAGTGGAGAGTCTCAAAATAATCGATAGAGGCCAAGATTGTTGAGGAGCGGAAAACAAGAATCCAAGCTGAAATTTATGCTAAAATGTCTTTGGCAGTCGATGTTGTACGACCGAATTCAGGAACATCCAATGACGGAAACAGCACACACTGCACTATCGGACTTACATAGAAAAAGATTTGCGAACATTCTAAGTGTCGAAGAATGGCTTGTAGATGATTTACATGTTATATTAGTAGCGTTGTCAAGTAATTTTGAAATAGATCATGAAAAGTTTCACGAGTTTTGTGCGAATTTCGTTCAAAATATGTAGAAAAATATGAGTGGTGCTACATGTCAGTTACACTTCACAAAATATTAGCTCAGGGTAGTCAAATTATAAAGTCTAGTCCGCTACCAATCGGTATGCTGAATGAGCAAGCTTCAGATTCTCGTAACAAATTCTGGCATTATGATAGGGAACACCATACGAGAAAGTTAAACCGGGAGACAACTGTACTTGACCTATTTCACCGAGCTTTAGAATCTTCAGATCCATTTCTATCCATGATGTCACTCGGTAGTCGCCAAAAAAATAACAAGCGTTTGGTTCTACCTGAAAAAGTTCTATGGCTTTTAAAATCATCAACGGAAAATGTTCTGAATCACGAGGACTTACTTGAAGAAACAAAGATGATGAAAATATAATTTTACCATCTAAAGAAGTTTTAATATCTTCGGATGTCGAAGAGTAAAAAAAATGAAATGGCATAAGGATTAAAATTTTTATTTAATAATACATTTTTCCATTTGAATAAAATAAATAGATATATGCAATTTGACAACCCTATTTCCATAGAAACTCTATGGAAACTTTAGAAATGTAATATTTCCGAAGTCCCACTATTAACCTCTTTGCTTTTTATTTTGTGTTGTTAATAACTATATTATGTATGCTCAGAATTAAAATCAGATGCGGAATCGATAGGAATACGGAGAAAACCATAATTTAGTGAAAATAGAAAAAAAAGCGATTACTCTTTGTACATCGTAGGTGCAATGCCTAAACTTTGTATGAAGTTAGACATTGTACTTTTACTGTAATAAAACAATGATCTATGTAAATCACATAATTATTTTGAAATGTACAAATAAAAACAGTTTTTTGCTGACGTCAGCATAACTTTAAATAACTTTAAAACTAAACATAATAAAATCATGGTTCCTTCCCAGAAGTTTTAGTTCTTCGCTAGATCTATAGGATGAAGGGATAAAATATAGATGTCCGCAATTGAAGCAAAATTACACAGTGTGCGCCCGCATTACTATTCCAACCTTATTCATCTATTCCGTGGGTAGAACCATCGTGTGAGCACGTCATACAGTATTGTTGTATTATGCTACGCGGTTTGCTACGCCGCGCCGCTGGCCGCCGCGCGACTTAGTGATATTGCTACGAGAGCTACGGACTTTAGAATTTCGGGTTACGCTACGGTTGTTGTTTCATTTTTATATCTACAAATTTTGTTCAACAGTCATTTGTCCTACCTAAATAAAAAATATTCATCTTGCATTTGGCTTGTTTTATATTATGTAGGTTATTTAAACTGGAGCCCCACGCCAAGACAGTTGATGCGAAGATGGTTGGTTGCCTTTGTTACTTATCAAACTCCAATAAACATTTGAAAACCGAAGCTAATGGACAGTTTAATTTCATTGGAGATTTTGATGGGAAAAGCAATAAAATTGCCTTTCAAACGTCAAACGGTATGGTAATGTATAAGGAGTACTACTTCTGTATGCGGAGCACGATGCCGATATTTCACGGCGAGATCTATTCGGATTCAGACCAAAGGGTTTCGGGTGTGGAAATGGATTCTGCATTTGTTTTTCTTGGTTGTTTTGTTGTGAACAGTGGACGAGCTGGCGAGGTACTGATTTCACTTTTCATTCAAGTTAATTGATCTTCAGGAATTCCATGGTAATTGGCTAGCTCCTTATAAAATAGGATTTAAATATAGCGTGTAAATTGTCTATCCAGATTCAAACACTTATTATAAGATATTCTTGGTTTGTTCTCTCATGAAGTGGTTTTCCTAAGTTTTCTTAGATCTATGCATATTTATTGGTTTACCCAAGCACACATTTTCACCATACATGCTGGAAATAGCGACAGAAAATTTGTACATTCAACTAAAACTATGCTCATTCTTATTTTAATACAAGAGCTGTTTCCTTAAAAATAACCATTACAAGCACCTGAGCAGATTGCGGGGCTCTAACAAAACAATAAAGTTCAGGTCCAATACAGCTCAGCACTAAACTAAACCTACTTTCTATAGCATTAAGATCTTGAATGCCATAAATTGAAATTGTATGCACCTTAACGTACTTTCATCGCAATTTCAATGAATTATAACGTTTATTCATTTGAATATAAAAATGAAAATTGAATGAGATTTGAAACTTTGGTATTGAAATGTCCAGATTTATTGAAAGTTATGATTTGGTGACCAGAAATTTGAGGGTAAAGGTGAATTTGTTAAAAAGCTTTCGAAAAAAAAAGGTAAAAAGGTAAGGTTTTTACTTAGGTATGTTGACGAATTATGAATCCCAATATACGTTTTTAATATAATGCTATGTGAGCGTTAAAGTTAGTTTCTAGTTAGATATACCAGTCTAGATCAATCTTTCATCCAGAAGAAAACTACTATAGTATTATACAATACTAATACTATAAATAAAATTTAATATATATTAAATAAATGAAAACTTGATTGACAATAGTTTAACGTAGGTTAGGTTAGGTTGTATAAGCACCTCTGAGATTAAAGGTTTCCTCCATACCACGCATTCTTACATAACTTGAGTCTTTTTTTTTTCACTATTGATTAATAAAACAACTGAGGAACCTCTAAATGAACACTGTAAAAGAAAGTTCACTTAGTTCGAGTTAAAAATAAATAAGCCGTAAAACTAAGTAAAAACAGAAGTCATTAAATAGTTTTTCTTAAAACTTGACAAAAAGTTTCGTCGATATTTTATATTTTATTGAGTATTGTTCTCAAGCCTGTTTTATTGCACAGTAGTTTTGTGGTTGTTTTTGCCACTTGATTATGACTAGAATTCAATTGAGTACGCTATGATCTGCGAAAAGAGCCCACCGCTAAATAACAACAGCCGAACTCGTTTGATCTCCAAGTATAAGCAATGCTTACCAGGGCCAGTCCTTTGATGAGTGATCATCTTAACAAGTTGATGTTTAACAAGTTGAAGGACGCAAGCCGTTGGTTGTCGGTTGTTATTGTTACATATTCCAGTCGTTAAGCGTAGTCAGAAACAAGAAACTCTGACTCTAGTGTTGCCAAGGGATGTCGAGTTACTTAGTTACTGGATTGTGGTGGTCAGATTACGAGTAGTCCTTGTAAACGAAACAAGGGTTGACGCAACTCACTTAACGTAATTGCTAGGGAGATAGACCTATTTTTTTGTTCTCTGGGTGATTTTACAAGGTCAGCACTGTTTGTGTATATTTTTTTTACCCGACTGCAAGAGAGGGCTAGTTTTTTCTTATTGCTACGCTATCGCATTGGGATAATACCTGTAAGGATAGTTGTATGTGTATATGTAAATAGATAAATAAAAATTTCTTACTGCCCAATATTATATCAAAAGTTTTTTTGTGAATTCTATCGAGAACTTCTCACTAGCTGCCCTAAGTCGTTGTCGGTGCCCGCTTCATCATCACTTGGCAGTAAACACTAACTACTTACGAAATAAATAAAATATCAGATATCTATGACTTCAGCGAAGATGACAGTAAGATGATGGTATTTTAAATAAAAAACCGGCCACCGTACATCGAAAAAGTATAGTTTATCTTGATTTGAGCTTATTTTTATTTAACTCAACATGGGAATTATAGCAAAACATATTTGTGACCTTTAGAGTTAAATTTCATATTTGTGATCGAAAAGTACACATATAAAACATATAAAGAAAACATATTAAAAATTATTGATTTTAGTTACATAATTATCTGAGCTTGTTTGCAAAAGTTTATACACATACACGAGAGATCCTACAAGATTTCCATTTTGTTATTTAGACTGACGGTACCCTAACAAGAATTCATATCAAGTGGTAACATTTTACTCTCTTTATCTCCAACACGACAATATCAACAACTTGTACTTATTTCTCAACGACATAACCCGCAACTTCCCATCATGTGCATATATGGAGCTTGTTTCACAGTAAAAATTCAGCAAAGCTCCGGCTGAGCTCAAGCTGCTGGTGGCAATTCATTCCGCTGTGAACGCTAGACCGCGTTTTGACGAGCCAGTTGGAAGGCGAGTGTTGCACTTTATACTACGTGAAAATTATTTAGGATAGAAATGTTAAAATAAGGGTATTGGGTAAGGTATATTACTAACTTTTTAATAAGTCATTACTAAATTATGATTTCTTAAGGTTTTAGAATCAGCAGTGAGTGTTTGGCCGCTGATACATAACTGGATGGATTTATTGAAAAAAGTTTATATTGAAAAAAAAAGTTTATGCATCGTGTGTGAAAATGGACTAGCTTACCTTTATCTTGTCTGCTGAAACAGCATTGATTAGTTTTGGAAATCAGCAAAAAAAATATAATTAGTATGCCCTATATTTAACTCTTAATCCTTCATATAATACCGAAAACCTTTCTACGGGGTAACTAGGCTTTAGATTTTTCAAATAAATCGTTTCTAAGGTAGAGACAGGTGGAGCAGCAAGTATGCCCTGCAGCAAAAAACACTCAATGCCCCCGGCACCGTGCTGTCGGCGCCATCATCGTAGCCAGTCAACTAGCCCGTTCAAACGCGTGCCAGGCTCCAGCCATATCTTTGGAAATATCAGTTGGCCCGCATGGCAGCTCTGTGCGATACCAACCCCAATTTTGTTACCGAAATTACTGCGAATTGATACGTACGCTTCTATTTTAATGGACTTACTAAGTGACGAACTATTGAAGAGAATCTACAGCTTACAGGGCAGTACTTAGGAAGCTATGAAGGGCTGGTTCGGTTACATTCTTTCCCTTTCTCCCCAACAGAGGCTGTCAATATACTATCTATTTACAGACTCTGTTGGGGAGAAAGGGAAAGAATGTAACCGAACCAGTTAACTTCCCACATTTATGGTGCTGCGTAGATTGGGGGTCAGGAGAACCTTCTTAGTACAATAAATGTTGCCCGATATGTGTTGTAATCAAAGTGCTATATAGGTGTATAAATAATTACTGTATGGCTGTATTAGAAATCATTTTTTATTATTTAGTTGAAGTGGAAAACACGATTTATGTCATTATCAAGTTCAGGTTAGGTAGAGAATATAAATAGATAGCAACTAATTTTAAAATAATCAGTGTGTTTGCACAATTGACAATGAACAAGTAATTTAATGTATGTAGTAATATTACCATAATGCATCCATTGCCTGTTTTACGTTGTATACCGCACGAATTTTAAAACATATAAACCTGATCTGCAGTTTATTGCTACTGTAAAAGAAGTTTTTTTTAAATTAGTATTTAGCATGATAAATGATTGTTTTGGTAAGTATCCTTAGCCAAAATGTCATAAAACTAGGATCTGGTTTAGTTATTTCTGTCAGTTATCAAAATACCCTTTATCTCTCAAGGCGATTGCCTAGCACGATATAATTTATGTATTTTATAGATTCTTGTGACAGATGAAAACATTTTTTTTTTCATCTGTCACAAGAATCTAGTATTAATGGATTTTGAATTTCGACTCCGGGCCAGTTGGATATTCAGTATAAAATCACTACACCATAAAACTACTATATGATATATCGTGTCGTCCATTATATTGTGGAGATCGGATAGTTATTCGCTGTATGTAAAATGCTGGTACTTATCTCCTGGTTAGACTTGAAGTTAATGTACACAATTGTGGAAAGGGATGGCAGATTATGACAGGCTGCTATACGATGGTAACTATATTCAACTTATACGCGGGCAAAGTCACCAAACCGTTTGGTTTGGTGACTTTGCCCGCGTATGCTATGTGGAGAAGGATTGAAATGTGTCTATTTAAACACATTTCAATCCTTCTCCACATAGCTATATAACAGGTTCGTATTAGGGAGCACCATAACACCGGCTCTGATGCGGTAGAACGCAGCTGCCCGCAATTTGCATGTATATAGGAGTGCACTATGTGTCTGCAGTATTAAGTGGCGTGTAATTTTAACTGAATTGAACAGTATCCTAAAGGTAATACTGTATATTAGTAAGTTATTTGTGGGAAAACTAAACAGGAATATGATAAAGTAAAATGGTTATGCCATGGTATAATCATACTGTGTTAGTAATAGATATTTTGTATAAAAAAAAATATATTGGCACATGAAAATACATTCAGTCCTGGTGTAGTGAATTGACTCATTTAAATGTATTAATTCGAAACTACTGATTCTGATTCCCAAAATAAGCTAGAGCTTGTGTTTTGGGAGACAGTGTAAGGCTCAATTTATACCGCCGCGGAATGGAATGGGAGCGAAAGAAATTGTACATAGTATAATTAACTTTATTTCAATTCTATAACATACAAACTAAATAGGAGCCAAAAAAAGGCCGTGCGTCTTCCGTGGAATCCTGGCACATTCTCGAAAATTCCCTTAGCTACTGTCGTTTGTATGTTATACAATTGACATAAAGTTCATTATGCTATGTACAATTTCATTGTAAAAAGTCGCTCCCATTCCATTCCGCGGCGGTGTAAATTGGGCCTTACATTCTTTACGAGTGATACAAAATGAGTGAATTTCGAATTGATTGTGACTGCGGTTTACATGGACTATACTATAACTAATCATGATAAGTTTAAATAATATGCATTAGTACATAGTTTACTGTGTAATAAGAAAGTCTTGTATATAGGTCAAGTTGCCTATTGTAGTTGGATAAAGATATATTAGTTTAAAGTTATTTATTATTAAATTATATTATTAAAACAAGGTAGGTTGATCAGTTTATGGATATAAGCTGTTTTAATGACATCAATATTCGTATGGATTTGACGAATTAAGGTGTAAAATTACAGTAAGTTGTTTCTTAAAAAATGGCCTGGGAGTACATCGATAAAAATAATTTAGACTTAATAAAGTTTGCGAGAAAGAAAGCTTTTGCTGACAGACAAAGTAAAAGGGAAAAGATCGTGAGAAGCCCAGTACGCTGGTCTGACCAAAGCAGTTCCACGCTGAATGCTGCACACTGCGACACCATCGATACTGCCGTAAATAGGTCAAGATGGCAAAACGTCAGTCAGGAGAAAAATGTCCATAGAGTTAACGACCCTCTTCACAAAGGATAAACGAGATAAGGAGGACGAGGTAAATAAACTTCAAAAATACAGTGTTATATTTATAAAACCTCCTCTCATATAATGCTATTTTAACAACCAAAAACCGAAACTAGAAACACCAGCTGCACGAGCTAACACTCGAAACACAAACCACATACGGAGAACACACACATGCAAGAGACAGCAACACTCTAGAAAGTACGAGAAATTATCTCTAAAATGCACATAATGAACTCACATTTAAAAAAAAATAACACGGAACTAAACAACATCACGAAACAGCTTTTCATATCTACTCGAATTTTAAGCGGATCCTTTGAGCAACATGGACTACCAAAAAAGGGTAAAAAGCCTTAACACAAATTAATTCCCACACGATGTGCCGGTCGTGACAGTCGGCGGCAAACAATATGAGCGGTGCATGCCGCATGTGAGTTTCAGTTTAGGTGAGAGGAGCGTTTGGACTATAAGTGGACACTGGCTTGGTGTAAAATGTAGGGCTAATTTTAAAACCTTAATAAATCTTTTCTTGCCATAGTTATTTTGAATAGAGTTTATTTTTAAGCTTATTATTATACACTTGTGACGCGATGTAGGTAACATGCGTATTCATCCATAGTACTCCGTAGGTATAAGACAGGCAAACTACATAATTGGCTGGCTAAAAACATTGTATATGTGTCTATGAGGGGTTCAGTTTCCAAACTTGGCCATTGTGTGTCCGTTGTGAGTGATCTATGGCGGCCAATCGATTAAGCTCCAATAAAGAAAACCAAAACGAAATTGCTACCCTTACATATACTCACCTATGCTCTGATGCCCATGCAAACAAGCCAGTGGCCAGCGTACTAACGAATATAAAAATAGTCAGCGCTGCTAGCGACATCTATTACGAAAACAAATCGATAATGGTGCAAGTTGCGACGACCATAGGACTGAGGACCGTACGTTGTGGCTTGTGGCCGGGCAGACGTTCATATATGAATTTCAGCTTTGGTTTGTGGTGAGTTTAGATTGGAAAGTTGACTTGTTAATTATATTTTTGAAACAGTTTGAATTGTATTAAAATTAAACTAAGTCATTAATAATGTTATGCTATTAAAGAAAAATGTCATCATGATGTGCTTAGCCTTTTCCTAAATATTGTTACGAGCTTGGGTTTGGGATAGAAATAATTAAACCAAAATTAACACATTGATTCACACTACGATACTTGTCACTAAACACTTAAATCACACTGAAATTCACTTGTATAGCTCAGATTATGTCGCCTCGTTTCTTGTAATAAGACTGCTGTCTGCGTTCCTCTGCGATCTATTTATACCCCGGTCTATGAGTTCTAGAACATTCTTGTAAAATCGACTCACTGTCTATACTGCCAAAAATATTCCAGAAGCTACTCGAGATACTCAGTACTGCTACTCGCCACTAGATGGCGTTAGTGTCTCGAATATTCTAGATTTCTGTCGAAGTTTCTCGACGTACTTCGCTGGCGACTGGCGTAACAATATGTTGGGTTGGCTTCTAGTCTAACTGGATGTAGCTGAGTATTAGTGTTACATGGAGCGACTGCAAGTATGACCTCCACAACCCAGTAACTGTGTTACACGAAACTCTTTGGCTAGACCAGTATCAGATTTACTGGCTTCTGACTGTGTCTATGTCTATGTCGAAATGACAGTCGGGACCAACGTCTTAACGTGCTTTCCGAGGCACGGGGTATCACACCGACAACTTCCAATCTTCGGGTTACTACTGAGAAATTCCATACAGAAAAACCCAATAGCACTTTGTGCCGGACCCGGGAATCGAACCCGAGACCTTGTGCACTGCAGTCGAGTTTACGATGACTTGATCAACGAGGCAGTCTATTGAAGAAAAGGTATGAAAAAATTAAATGCAATAACAAAAACTAGTGGTTCGTTCCACAGTTTAATTGTAAGTAATCATAATAATTAAGTGCAATGACACCTTTTATAGAAATCGCATCGGTTTAGTTACAGCCAGTAATATGCGGTCAGAGTAATATCTTACATTCAAAATAAGGTTGGTTAAAATACCTACCTAATAGCATAAGAGTAAAAACAAAGAGGGGTGAATTTCAACAAGAGATTTTTATGTGTCATTTCGGTGGGATTTTTTTATTTCAATGCTATCTACATATCATTAGTGACAAATAAAACTTTAGCCTATTATATAACATTGTGCGTGAGTGCAAATCAAATTTCATCAAAACTTACATAAATATTTAAGGATGAATTTTTAAGCGTCCACTGAAATGAAAAGTGTGTACCGAAATGATATACTGTGCACCGGAATTAAATAAATCCATCAAAATGATACAGCTAAGAACAACTGTGCCGGGCAGCCAGGGTTCTGTTGGAAGTGTAACGCTGGCCATCTAGAGAATGTACTTTAGATTCAAAGGTAGAAGCTAGTGTTCCTTCTGTTTGTTACTCGGCAACTATTTTTTTTTCCATGTAAAACATGTCATATGTAATTTTATAATAATATATATTAAAAATTTCACTTCTTTCCAACTGTGTTTATCACTCTACTCCGCTTAAAAATAACAGGTTATGTGCTACATGTGTGAAGTGTAAATATTTTGTGAAAATATTATTAATTTACTTGAAATATGGATGAGTATACTAATTCGAAAGTTACGATGGAAAAGCTAAAAGGTACCATCAACTATCGCGATTGGGCATTTCAAATGCAAAATATACTAGTATTCGAGGATTTGTGGCAATGTATTACTGAAAAATGCGAAACCTCAGGTGAGAACACTAACAAATTATCTCGTAGAGAGGAGAAAGCTAGAGCGAGGCTTTGTTTGAGTGTTGAAAAATCGTGCTATTCCCAAATTGTGCAGGCGAAAACTGCAAAGGATGTATGGGATGCCTTGCAGAAGGCTTACGATGATACCGGGTTGCAAAGGAGATTGTCGTGTCTACGAACTTTATGCTCGATTAAGCTAGAACAGTTCGATAGCATGGAAATTTATGTCAATGAGATCTTATCACTTGCTGAACAACTCAGTAATATGAAGAAACAACTTGATGATGAATTTCTGGCTACTATTATGCTCCAAGGGTTGCCTCAAGATTATGACCCAATGATAATGGCTCTGGAGCATTCTAAGATAGACATAACTACAGATATGGTAAAAACAACAAAACTACTTCAAGATAAGAGATGGAAAGGGAGTGCCGCTGATAATGGCGATGGCTGCTTATTTACACGGAATCGTAGTAATGAAAAGGCTAGCTCTCGAGGCGAGAAGAAAAATGCCTCAATTACATCAAAACACGCTAGTACCTCGTCAAGTACGAACAAGTTGTGGTGTTGGAAGTGTCGTTCTAAAGGACATGTCAAGAAGAATTGTCGTTAATTGGACCATAATGGATCGACGTCGACTTCCATGGTGTTGCCTGCACTTAACACTGACAGTTCGTGGATTATTGATTCTGGAGCGACATATAATATGTCAGGACGCAAAGAATGGTTTCAAGCTCTTGATGAGTCGTTGACGAAGGAGGTTTGTGTTGCTAACGGAGAGAAGTTAGTTGTGAATGGGAAAGGTGAAGTACGTTTTACGGTTAACTCTTGTGGACATACGATAGATATTACTTTAAAAGATGTATTGTTTGTACCTGATCTTACTGTTAATTTAATATCTGTGTCCACCCTTGCTGAAAAGGGATTTAAATTTATTTTTGATAAAAATGGATGTAACATACTTAAAGCTGGTAAAGTAGTTTTACATGCTAGGAAAGTTGGGAGAGTTTACAGGCTTCATTCTATGGGTAAAGTCAATCTGACAACGTCATCTACGTCTAAGGATATGATGTTATGGCATCAACATTTAGGTCATATTAATTTTGACAGCTTGGCATCACTTAGGAAGGTAGCTAATGACATTGACTATCAGGTTAGTACTTAGAAGAAAGTTTGTGATGTGTGTCTTAAGGGTAAGCAATCCCGCGCTCCCTTTGTGACCAATCATAACAAAAAGGTAGCCGAGGCGCGGCTGGCGCTCATTCACAGTGATGTCATGGGGCCGATGCCGACTACTTCTCTCAGAGGCAAGCGCTACGTCCTCACGTTTCTAGATGACTACTCCAGGAAGGTGTTCGTCTATCCCATTGCAAAGAAGAGTGAAGTGTGTAAGTACACTAAAGATTTTATTAGACTGGTAGAGAATCAGTGTAGTGCTAAAGTCAAGGTAATGAGAACAGATAATGGCTCTGAGTACGTTAATGCTAAGTTGACGGATTTTCTTAAAAAGAAAGGCATTGTACATCAGCTGACGGTACCCTATTCTAGTCAGCAGAATGGATCCGCGGAGCGCCTGAAACGCTCTCTACTTGACAAGGTCAGATGTCTACTGTATAACGCAAATCTTGATGACAAGATGTGGGCAGAGGCTGTAAACACTGCGGCGTTTCTGATCAACAGATCGCCAAGCTCGAGACTTTCTGGTAGATTACCAGAGGAAGTGTGGAGTGGTAAGAAAGTGAGCCTTAAAAATCTGCGTGTTTTTGGTTGCGAAGCATTTGCTCATGTAGATGACTGTAAACGTAAAAAGTTAGATCCCAAAAGTAGAAGGCTAATCTTTTTAGGTTACTGTGATAACGTCAAAGGATATCGTTTGTTCAACCTTGATGACAATAAGATCGTTGTATCACGTGATGTGGTGTTCAACGAATCTGTGTTTCCAGGGAGAAATTCTAAAATAAGGCCAAAACATGTGTTTGAACCTATTTACCTTACAGGAGGTGATGATGAGAGGGAGATGCTGGAGACTACGTTGGTTGAGGCGGAGCCAGAGTATCTGTTGCCTGAGTCGTCAGATCATCCTCTTGAGGCGACACCAGATACAGTTCCTACAGAATCACCAAATCATCCTGTTGAGTTGGAGTGTGAACGCTAGGCTAGTAAAGATTCGGTAACGTCGCCTGAATTCGCACCAAACTCTACTAGTACACGATATAACCTACGTCCACGTATACCTAAGACACCCTGTAACATAACTAACGTGTGTAATGTAACAGAGCCCATAGAGCCACGTACTGTCAAAGAAGCTTTGAAATGTGAAGATAAAGAGTTATGGCAGAAGGCCATGAAAGAGGAAATCGATTCTTTTGTCTTACACGGAGCTTGGGAGCTTACTGATAAACCGGTTGACAAGAACGTCGTTAAAAATAAGTGGATTTTCACCCTTAAACGAGACTCGGATGGGAACATTACACGTTATAAGGCAAGGTTGGTAGCTAAAGGCTATACTCAAAGATATGGTAAAGATTTCCAAGAAACTTTTTCACTGGTCGTTCGTCATTGTTCTATACGATTGTTGCTATCTCTGGCAGTAGAAATGAACCTTAACATTGATCATTTAGACGTGCAGACAGCATTCCTGAATGGAGATTTGCAGGAGGAGATCTTTATGCAACAACCGGAAGGTTTCATATGCCCTGGGAGTGAGAACAAAGTCTATAGATTACGAAAGGCTGTTTATGGGTTGAAGCAAGCATCGCGATCCTGGTACCAAAAGGTAAAAGATATCTTATTTTCTTTGGGATACAGACAGTGTAAACAAGAGGACTGCATCTTCACTAAGAGATCAGGTGAGTCGATTGTTTTTATCGCTCTGTATGTTGACGATTTTTTCGTGTTCTATAATGACAAACGTCTGGCTGAGACGTTAAAAAGTTCTTTGTTAAATGTTTTTAAACTCAAAGACTTAGGCCAGGTACGAAACATGTTAGGTATAAAGGTAGAACGTGATGCAACTTCCATCAAACTTAGTCAGGAAAAGCGGATTGACAATATGTTAGAACGTTTTGGCATGACAGACTGTAAACCTGTAAAGTCTCCCATGATAACTAATGTTAGTTCGGTAATTGAGAGTTCTACTAATGCTGTAAATAACCTTGTAATGAAGTTTCCGTATCAAGAGTTTATTGGTAGTCTTATGTATTTATGTGTAATTACGCGACCTGACATTTCGTTTGCCGGGTCATATTTAAGTAAATTTAATAGTTGTTATACGGAATTCCATTGAAATCAAGCTAAGCGTGTACTGCGATATCTTAAAGGTACTAAGCAAAAAGCTTTGGTATTTAGGAAGTCGAATATAAATCCCGTTCTTGAGGGTTATTCTGACGCAGATTGGGCGGCAGATCCTGATCGTAAGTCGTACACGGGGTATGGTGGTAATTCGGTATCTTGGGGTAGCTACAAACAGTCCTGCATATCGCTTTCGTCCACCGAGGCGGAGTATTGCAGCTTGAGCGAAGCGAGTAGAGAAGCGGTGTTCCTACAAGCTTTAATTAAGGAATTGCTAATGACGACTAGTTGTAAAATAGTAATGTATTGTGACAATCAATCTGCTATACAGCTTGCTATCAATCACACTCATCACAGACGGAGCAAGCATATAGAAATAAGATTTCATTATGTTAGAGATATCATAGATAGGTTTAACGTGGAAATTGTATATATCCCTACGGATGAAATGTTAGCAGATGTGTTCACTAAGCCCCTGGGCTGTGTCAAGCACGAGGTGTTCACTCGTCAGCTTGGTGTGGCATGAAGCCATCATGATGCCCACGTTAAGGGGGGAAGTTGGAAGTGTAACGCTGGCCATCTAGAGAATGTACTTTAGATTCAAATGTAGAAGCTAGTGTTCCTTCTGTTTGTTACTCGGCAACTATTTTTTTCCATGTAAAACATGTCATATGTAATTTTATAATAATATATATTAAATATTTCACTTCTTTCCAACTGTGTTTATCACTCTACTCCGCTTAAAAATAACAGGTTCCGTACTTTGTTAGGTTTGATTTCCACAAATTATAGATAAACACTCAGACGGGACAGGACACAGTTATCTTAATATCATCATTAATATACAGATATTACAGTTAATATTACATTATATCACTCTTTGAGGTTACAATAACCTCAAAGAATGATATTAATGTAATGTAATGTTTATTATGATATGAATGAATTGTTTCTTTACTTATATAACCTTTGGTAATTTTTCTGGTTGTTGTTGTGTGAAAATAATGGGAAACTTTATCGTAAATGCTGGTAACCATAAATAAATATATTTTATATTTTTTATAATCACATTATCGTTGAGCGGAACAAATGTGTATCTAAAGTATATACATGTACTAACTACATAGATATATGTATACAATTATAGATCTTAAACGCAAATATTACACAAAAAATACACCCGAATAATCTAATCTACACTCTAGGTTAAAGTACACTACAAAACTATGACCTTTTACCCGCTATACCAATTACAGTCCACCGAATCCACTGAAAAGATAACACTGAGATGATAAAATAGAGGTTAGTTATACATTTAACTCCGAAATAAAATTATTAAAAAAATATGATCACTACTCAAATATGAACAGTACTTACGGTGAATTTAATACAAAATTTTGAAACAAATTAAACGAATCTAGCACGAGTTATAACAGCCACTGAAATGAAACTATTCTTGTCCCCACATTACTGAAATGATAAACTTACTTTTTTGGCGGGAAACCGCAAGACGTTGGGACCGATGCGTTTGCGCCGAGAGCTTGAGCCGGATTGATCCGAAGTGAGGAAAGGTGAGAGGTGTGTAACAACGCAATGTAGACATGGCTATTCTACTAAAACTTACTTTCATCGGAAATAATAACTTTTTTCAAGACAAAAGATGACTGCCTGTCAAATCCATGAGAAAAAAGATAAATAAACAAAAATAGTTTTATTTGATCGAATATATTATAAGTTAATGATAACAAAATCGATTTAAATCCATATTACGAATGTATTTGCAGGGAAAGGTATTTTATGAGCGGAATTGGGTTCAGGACAGGCCACCGTGATGATAAAATAACACTTTGTAATTATTTTTTTTGGTATATTAGAGGGTAGAAATCAATGAGTTTTATTGCCACGGTAGAGAAGTACTTACGTTGTTGAGAAAAAATATGTAAAATTAAAAATCAGCACATTGCACTACCGTTCTCAGGTTTGCCGTGTATTTTTTTTGCTTGGGCAATTCACCCGATAGGTAGTTGAGGGCAATTAAGGTTCATAACCTATTTATGCTGGGTATTTGGCTCGAGAATGAACTGAGCTTCATCTATCGATTGAAAACAGATATTCCCGAGTAAAATCATGAAATTATAGCCAACTATTTCACGATTTACTTATCACACATATAGTGACGGGATTATTATCAACGCTTCAGTGAAACTAAAATGTTTTTACGTATACCAGTCAAGTCATAAATCTCATTTAAACGCTCCACGCACGGCAGTCACGTCGAATTTAGACTACACGCTATCCTTCCGAGATGCAGATTATTCTATCAAAATATATGAGCGATTTACCTAGAAACAGGTATGTTCGCCTTTGTAAGCTTGATCAGGAGTTGAGAAGAGAGCTTATGCTTGAGAATATGGGTCATGTTGCAGTGATTTAATGACGAATATAATTGAATGGCGGATATATAGCTTTTTTATTGATAAAATAATCTCGCGTTTGACCACTATCTCACCTGATGGTAAGTGATGATGTGGTCGAAGATGGAGCACGCTTACCAAGAAGGAACCTATCAATCTTAACTTAAAAACCCCCAGATCATGGCTATCTGGAAACACAGACACCGGCAGGCAGCTTCATATATAAGGAAAGCCGGAAAAAATAAAGTAACGTGAAAATCACTCTCGTTTCATTTGCTACTTTATCAAAAATCAACATTTGGATGAGATAGTCGTCAAACACGAGCTTATTATGAATAAAAAAAATAGCTTATTTGGTTATGATTTCCTTTGCTTATGCATTGTTGTTGTTCTTGTTTTAACAGAATTCCAGTGAAAGTCGTATTTATATTTTTGAGTTATATTAAAAATAGAAAGACCATTGTTGTTACATTCTTACTTTTTAAAATAAAACAGCTTTTCATTGTGAGAAAGGCTTTAACTTTTCTCCTTAGATAGAAATAATTTATTATTATGAACACCTAGGTGCTTAAGAATTAAGTTTTCTTTTAACAAATATGAGGAAGACGTCGTTGTTAATGTGGATGTTTAGACTTCCGAATTAAATAATGTGACATTTATTGGGGGTATCAAGTTTATTTTAGAGGGTTGAACAAAGAGCCTATTTAAATATTATCTATTCGTATTAAATTAGAAAATAACATTCAAGCAACGTTGGTCACTTTGTTAATTAACAACGCAATACAAAATCAATATTTTTTATGCAACCACAATGAAACTGAAGTTTGGAACACAGCTGCAACATTTACAAGCGTTCAGTGAGTGTGTTGGCGGGAGCCCAAAGTGTGGCCACCGGGACAAATTAGGGTATCGTTTATATTAGGGTACTTATTGCATGGGCCTGCGGGCTGCGAGCAATGGGTAGCTCGTCGCCCGACTGAAACCAGGCCCGTATAGACGGCGCGTCGTGTTCCACGCGCGCCTCAAAGAGTCAGCAAAATTGTCGGGGCCCATAAGGGGGCCGTTGCCTGCCAGGGTTGCGGAATTTTTCGAAAGAGTTACCGCGGCCTCGGTACACAAAGGGCATATGATGGAACACGAATGGGTTTTAGTCAGGAAAAGTCTGACGCACCCTCTCGCTTCGCCCAGATCGGGAGGCAGTCATCAAGAGGGTTTAAAAAAGTTTTAAAAGGTATGCATGTATATTTATTTAGCTTTTTATATTATTCATTATTTAAAGAATTTAGTGTAACACTACGACGAGCCAATACTCTCATGAATTATTTATTGTGAAAAAGAGATAGTGCTATCTATCTGTTTAGCTCTGTCTCTCTCACACGCCAAAATTCTGATATAAAAAGAAGAAGGAATAGAAAAACCATATACTCTGTGAAACGAATAATATCTTCTCGAATTAGAGAAATAATTTACTGTATCAATTCTCGTCACTTCACAAACCCACCTCAATAATCTTTATTTAAATTTACGCTTTTTAATTCAAGTCCAAGTAATATGAAAATATCAGTGTTGCAATAATTATGAACAGGCAGACAGATGAGTGTAATTGAAATTGCAAATTCCAAATGTTAAGTTAGTGGTTTTTGAAGACAATAATAAAACGTTTAAAGAAACTCTGTCTTGAAAATTGAAAAAAACAAAACATATTTTTTTAAAATAATTACTTGTTAGAAAAATTAATGATCACGCATTAGATCTTCCTTATTGATACTGATAACAGTCCAACAGCCTCGTCAGCAGCGCCGAGGTACGTTATTTCTTTTCTGTGCTTCGTAATATAAAATCCCCATTGTATCTTCGGGATCACGTTGAGTTTAATGTCCCGAAGGCCACCCCGCAGCTTATCATCCTTTGCTGCAATAAACTCCAATTATGGTTAAGCTCACCTGCACATAAGCTGTCTCGCCTATATACATTTGTGTCAGTATTTTGTGTGCAATAAAAAATCAATATAAACTTTTATCTGACCTGGAAATTGAACTCGACTTAAAATCTTGCAATGTCACTCACTTCAAGTAAACTACTACGTTAAGTTGTAACTTAAAAAAAAAGTCTACGTGTGTAGAACTTATTCAAAATACCATTACACTGATACCAGAGACTGAATTTTTCAAATTAAGAAGAGCGAGGAGAATTATCGTGTTATTGGCAAGTGACGTGGAAAGTTATTGACCGTCGTAGTGCTGTGACACGTTTGTTATGATTCGTATTCAAGAAATATAAATGAAACCGATAATTTGGTATCAATTCTTTGAGTCAGTTATTTTGAGCTGAAACTGTGCATAGAGACTCCATACCAGATGTTGTCTTCACCCCTTTTGGATAGATATGGGGTTTCCGTTACACATTGTATATTCATATTATCGCTGTTTTATTCTGCGCCTCATAACTTGTTTTTTTTGTAGTTTTAGTGCGCTAGGGTTGGGACTGGTGCCTTCAATACCTACAAGTTATTTAATTAACTTAGCAAAGGTGCCAGTTACGACACATTTATGTATGTAACTTTTCTACTATAACAAAATGAAAAATGTTTGTAAATTTTAATACCTTATTTACTATGTGCAAATAAACATACTATATCGAAAAAATAAATAACATAATAAAAAACTTTTTACCAAAAAATTAAACCGACTCCCAAAAACACTGCAAAGTGAAAAATAACTTTAATTTCGGTAGTCGGTGTCTTTAGTTTTGTATTTTCGTTTTTGGCACCGACTTCCGAAATTAAAGTTATTTATCACTTTGCAGTGTTTTTGGGAGTCGGTTTAATTTTTTGGTAAAAAGTTTTTATTTTACTCTTTTTAGTTGGTCTATTTTTAATTTACCTAGTTACAAGAGCCTAAATGTCAACTACTTATAACCTTTTACAAAATATAGCTTTTCCCAATGCTGGGCCGATAATTGTTGAGGAGTTCTCCTGGTACTTCACCATCAGCTCTACATCACCATATGCATTGTGACGAGCATAAAGTGCTTAACATCCATATTCAAGTAATCGAATCGCAATCCACTCAATACTTATTATTGAGTAGTTTCGGCGGCCATCTGTGGTCTTCATCATCAGTTCCACTTCCTCAAATGGTACTTTTTGAGAGCAGCTGCACAAGTTACTATAATAAATACCCAAAACGTCATAAGTGTGCCTATAATATTTGAAGAGTTCCCTCGATTTCTATAGGATCCCATCATCAGATCCTGACTTTTATAAAAATAGGACCAATTTCGAAGTATACCCTTTCAATCAAAAAAAGAATTTTCCAAATCGGTTCAGCCGTCTTCGAGTAATCGGTGACCATACATTAAAAATATATATATATATATATATATATATATATATATATACGCGTCGAATTGATAACCTCCTCTTTTGGTCGTCGGTTGAAAAATAACTTCTAAGGAATATAATTATGAGTACTATCAGATATGTGACGCCATAGGTTTTCAAAGCCGTGGCTTTTGATATTAAAAGCACCTCAGACTGCCCTTTCTAATTAGCGTATTTAGTCCCTAATTTCGAAAAATTTTTCGAAGGTAATAATTATTTTATTTATCAAAGAAATATAAACCTACTGATAGATTATTAATGATTCTGTACCACCTTGCGCGATATTCCTACCTATTTAATTTAAAGTCATATTACATCATGTCTTGGTGTACAGTACCCTTATCAGAATCCAATCGATTACTCAAGGCGAGTGTAACGCAAATTGAGCAAGACGGTAGTATGATTGGTTGACACCAGTTTGGTGTTTACTAATCTGATTCGAAAGTTTTAAAGAAGCAATATTTATAAAGTATTTTTTAAAGTTGTAATTTGGGTTTTAGGAGAAATTCTTCTTCAAAGTCAAAATCTTTACAGTCGTAAGGTCGGTCCGAGGATGGATGGCCATTTTACCATAGAGATTCCACTATGTCCCAGAACGTTAAGTATTTCGTCCCAGCTGTCATAGTTAGGTAAAGGCTGACTCTAGTTTCTTGGAGCTCGGGCACGCCGCAATTGCGGCGGTAAGACCCCTCTTTGAGGAGTGGCTAGATCGGCGTCACGGCGTCCTGACCTACCGCATGACGCAGGTCCTCACCGGACACGGAAGTTTCGGGAGGTACCTGTGTCTGATGGGAAAGGAGGAAACGCCTGGGTGTCACCACTGCGAGGGTCGCCCTGAGGACACCATAGAGCACACGGTGCAAGACTGCCCCGCCTGGGCAGAGCACCGACGTGTCCTCACGGCGGCGATAGGCGGAGACCTCTCGCGCCCGGCATTGGTCGAGGCCATGCTGCGGGGCGAGAGGGAGTGGGAAGCGGTCGCCTCCTTCTGCGAAGCAGTCATGCTTCCGAAGGAGGAGGCGGGCCGCGAGAGGGAGAGGATGGCGTCCTCCCTCCAGCCCAGCCGCAGTGGTAGACGCCCACGGCGTCGGACGTCGGCCGACGATCTCCGGCCACCGTAGGCGCGGGCATGCGGACAGCGAGTAAAGGGCAACTCGCTGTCCGACCATGGACCATGCCCGGGTCGACGGCGCGTCGTGTTCCACGCGCGCCTCAAAGAGCGTCAGCAACATGACGAGGCCCCCTCTGCAGAGGGCCGAAGCCTGCCGGGGTCGTGGGACTCATCCCGTTACCGTGGCCCCGGTATGTAAAGGGTTATTGAAGGAACACCGTGGATTTTAGTCAGTAAAAGTCTGACAGTCCCTCCCACCCTGCCCGGAGTGGGAGGACTTATTTGATAATTTTACCACGTTAAAAAAAAAAAAAAAAAAAGTTTCTTGGAGCTGAATAATGTTTTGAAACTTAGTTTAATCCAAATTTAAGATACCTAAATTTACAAACTTGTATAATATTTTATAATCTATAAACTCTATAAAACCCCGTTACGAGAAGCTCTACATTTTTTGAAGTAAAGAACTACTGCTAAGTTATGTAGCAAAAATTGAAACAAAATCAAATACATTGAAATTCAATCAATTCCGCAAAAAGGAGTCAATTCGAACCGGCTCCTACTTTCCGAGATGTATCCGTGTCGATAACCGATCGTATCGAGCTTCTGGGGGTAACACTAACTTCTACCCTCAATTTTGGCCCGTTTATCGAGATTAAGGCTCATCTAGCATCAAAAAGTTGCGAATCCTAGCAAAGGTGAGACGGTACTTCACACCCGAACAGCTGCTCAATCTCTATCAAGCCCAGGTTCGGTTGTGTATGGAGTACTGCTCTCATCTTTGGGATGGATCTGCCAAGTACGAACTGGACGCGCTTGAGTCTTTTGAGAAACGGGCCAAAAGAGCCATTGGCAAAGATACACTGGTCGAATCAAAGCTCCAGAGCCTTGAACATCGACGACGAGTTGCTAGTCTATCGGTTTTCTATCGGTTACATTTCGGGGAGTGTGCGATGGAATTACACAATCTAATTCCGTCAAGCCCGTTCCATCAGCGGACTACAAGACAAACGGCGATGCGTCATCGTTACATGGTGGACATCCCACCTATACGCACTAAACGTTTTGGGAATACCTTCATTGTGCGTAAGGCTAAGGAGTGGAATTCCCTGCCGGAGTCTGTGTTTCCCGATATATCCTGCTATAACCTAGGGGTCTTTAAGTCAAGAGTGAATAGGTTACTTTTAGATAAGCGTGTCCCATCTTCGACCACATCATCACTTACCATCAGGTGAGATGGTGGTCAAACACGAACCTATTATAAATAAATTAAAAAAGAACACTTCAAAATACGTGTAATATGAAACCAACAGACTATTTAAATTGTTTGGGTTATATTTTAGAGGTAGGTATTAAGCGCTGTCATGTCGCTGTTTTGTGGAACTAGAACAGGTCCGATTTCTGAAATGTACATTATACAGAACAGTTCATGCGTGATCATGGCGCTTGCAACAGTGCCGTAATATTGAAAACTCGAAACAATAAGTTCACATGGCAAATATCCCGTTTTAAGTTCTAATGATACTCTTACTCAAATTAACAACTTACGGGATTTGAATTCTATAAAACTATAGACCAACAGAGAAACAATCGAAAATTGCTCTCAATTTGACTTTTATTGTTAGTATGTGATCTTTCTCAACCACATTATATACTAAATTTGCCAAAATCCCAGACTCCCAGAATGGTTCTATTGAAGGAAATTGGTATTTCATGGTTGGAATATGGCAGCGGATACACACCCCCGCTCGAGTGTAGCCGCTAACTGCATGAAGCGGGCCATTATGTAGTTTAGTGACGTAGTGACTTGGCGACCTATCGCTTGAGAATATGATACGAGCCGCAGCGTCAAGTTATTATTATAGCTTGAATGTTTCAGGTGTGACTGAATAATTATGTGCCTCTTTAAGAGAGTATTTATTCTTGTGACACCCAATAATTGAAGCTCTCTTTAAAAAACTGATTGATCAAAGAACATGATCTGCCCCATATCATAATCTTATAATTATTATGTAGATATGTTATTATTTGTATTTTATCTGCCATAGGTAATTTTTGTTTATTCTGTGTGTTCCATATAGTAAATGGTTCTCTCTCATGGTTTCCGCTATAGTCTATACTGAAATTTGAGCACAAAATATGATGCTTCATTATAACAACGCATTACTGAATCATTTTTTTAGAACAATATACAATGCAAACTAAATAAAACTATGTCGTTTCTTTTTATCCATAAATATCATAAGGATAGTTAGTATCAGAGATAGTTGCAGGACTATTTTGTAATTTCTGTCTAACCCGATTGGAATAGCTTGTGGCTAAGAAGAACAATCTTACGGGATGATCTTCAGGGTTGATTGAACTTCTAACATACCGAGATTCCTCTGTGCCCCAGTAAGCATAGTAACGCTGTCGGTACCGGCTGACATTTGTACATCTTTGGCAATCAATACGAGCAGTCAGAAGACAGAAAAACCGACACCAATCTTACTTAAGGACATGGCTTTAGCCAGTTATTGAGTTGCGGCGATCAGATAGGCAATCGAGCCATGTAAAATTAGCACTCAGCTGCACCGGGTTAGACTGGTGACCAGCCCTTATAATGGTAGGTAAGAGCTAGGAAATTATGGCGTTCTTGAAATGAACTCTGTGGGTAATGGGATCACTAAGATATTGATTTAAGTCGCGTCGTATCACACCGCTTGTCGATACACCACGTGACCCAAACCTTGAAGGCAATCGAGCGTAAAACAGAGGTATTGGAGTGGTACCGGAAACTTGTGCAAAAACGTTGTATGGTTATAATATAATATGGCATTATTTTTCCTTTCATTGGGCGGACAATACGGATCATAAAGTTTTATCGTGAAGGGCTGATTGCACTGTTGGTCAAACGTCTATTTAATTATAAGTTAACCTCTGTTTACATTTTTGCAATGTCATGACAAAAAAAAAACGGGTTGCACTCCGGGAGTGCCGGCAGAAGTGAAAACTTGAATATTAACCTTGTGCATTTTTGAAATTTTGGAATGGTTAGGGAATAATTTTGCACGAATTGCTTTAATTATCAGTATAAAAGTACTATCATTTATGTGGTAGAATACAATATTTATTTATTGCGCTATCGTACACAAACATGACCATTTATATTACATTAAAAAGTTTGCGCAGGCATACATTTTCGCCGCGCCGTAGAAAGAGAGGGGGATACTTCCTCTCCTACGCTGCGCCGGCTGTCTACTCTCCGTCCGTCTTACGAATTTTCGATCAGGTCACGTGTCCTGACGCGAGTTTAACATTTTTACCAATTACAAAAAAGTGCACAACGCCGCTAAAGAAGTTTTCACTTCAAAAATAACCATAACAAAAACTAAGACATTTATTTTCAACCGACGACAAAAAGAGGAGGTTATCAATTCGACGCGTATATTTTTTTTTATGTATGATCACCGATTACTCAAAGACGGCTGAACCGATTTAGAAAATTCTTTTTTTGTTTGATAGGGTATACTTTGAAATTGGTACCATTTTCATAAACGTCAGGATCTGATGATAGAATCCTGGAGAAATTGAGGGAACTCTTTAAATATTATAGGCACACCTATGACGTTTTGGGTATTTATCATAGTAACTTGGGCAGTTGCTCTCAAAAAGTACCATTTGAGGAAGTGGAACTGATGATGAAGACCACAGATGGCCGCTGAAACTACTCAATAATAAGTATTGAGTGGATTGCGATTCGATTACTTGAATACGGATGTTAAGCACTTTATGCTCGTCACAATGCATATGGTGATGTAGAGCTGACGGTGAAGTACCAGAAGAACTCCTCAACAAACAATTAACGGCCCAGCATTGGGAAAAGCAATATTTTGTAGAAGGTAGTAGTAGTTGACATTTAGGCTCTTCTAACTAGGTAAATTAAAAATAGATCAACTAAAAAGAGTGAAATAAAAACTTTTTACCAAAAAATTAAACGGACTCCCAAAAAACACTGCAAAGTGAAAAATAACTTTAATTACGGAAGTCGGTGCCAAAAACGAAAATACAAAACTAAAGACACCGACTACCGAAATTAAAGTTATTTTTCACTTTGCAGTGTTTTTTGGGAGTCGGTTTAATTTTTTGGTAAAAAGTTTTTATTAATAAGCTGTTGGATCAAGCTACCTAATTTAACTCTTGAGTGTCATTATTTTATATTTCAGTATTTTATGAGCCAGTTCAAAACGGAGCATAACTAGACGATCTAAAACAACTCGCAATCATATTTCTATTGGGGAATGGATAAGGTAATATAATTTTATTTACCGTTCAATAGCCAATAAATGTAGGTACAAAATACTCAGTAGGTTTCTGTTGATTTTGATAGGTTCTCTCTATGTATCAACACTAAAAAATAAGTTGTATCTACCGATTAAACTTTCAACTCTCCGTCAAATTCGAGTTGAGTGCCACCGACCACTGTAGTTCTTTCCTTTTCTCGGATTAGCGAAGGAAGCACTCAAGATTTTATTTTTCGTCGTCTCTCTTACGTCATAAAACTTGTACGTTGTACGTGGCTCTTATATTAAAAAATGTAAGAAGTAGGTACATATTATGTGACTATTTTAAGGAATGTTATGAAATCTTTCTGTATATTTTATTTATTAGATTATAATCATTAGGTATAAAATTCTTTTCATATCATAACTACGTTGTACTAGCTTCTGCCTGCGACTTCGTTCGCGTGGTAGCTTTCCACGCGTAAATCGAGATCCCTTGGGAATTCCGGGATAAAAATAATAACCTATGAGTTATTCCATGATGTCAACTATCTACTTACCAACTTTCATTCAGATCCGTTTAGTAGTTTTTGCGTGACATTGACGCTACATCCATCCTCACAAACTTTCGCATTTACAATATTAGTAGGTAAGGAGTAAGATTACTAACCATTGATCAATCCGTCGAATTAACCACGAGCGAAGCTAGTCAGAGCACCCAACCCGGGTACAGTAATGAGATGACGGGAGCTGGAGCTACTTTAGGGTTTTTCTTTTATCGAAAGAGTCAACTCTTGATCTCGATCACGCCTAATGGTAAGCGGTAGATGAGGTCTACGATGAAACGAGCGGGACTAGAAGATGTCTGTTGACGCCTGTTTTAAAGGTTGACTGATTACATATAGTAAGATTAATTTATAATCATGAGTACTTTCACCCACTGAAACGTGGATAGTGTATTATATATACCCCTGAGAAGTATAAAGTACAGATTTACCACGTGGTGCTCATGAATAAAATAGTAATAGCCTCACAGGTCGACCATCAAGGTTATGCAATAGTTCCAGAGTAGTTAAATAAGAAGCTACCAAATCTGTTTCGCCAAATGTGGAACCCGGTTGCTAGTTTTTGTAAGTAGATATGGAGCCAATTAGTTGCACCACATCAAAGGTTATGTATCACTGTATATAATATCTTAGGATTCTTTACGTAACATATTGCAATGTATCAGCAATGTTTGCACAAGCCAGCATAGACAGCTTTGCAGCTGTAATACGCAAAAAGAATGCGTTTCTTCTGGCCAGATAGAGGGACAGTCGCAACAGCCTTCTGAGAGTTATAGCTGACAGGCTTGATGAAAGCCCGTTTATCAAAAAATAGAATAGAATAGACTTTTATTTTGCAAATATGGGTTAACATAAGTTATCAGCTCAGCCATATTCCGCCATTGTATGCAAATATTACATTATTATTATTCATTTTAAATTATTAATTTAATCACATTATTATGAATTCCTTTCACAGAAGTACTAGGTATTCGGCAAAAATTTAGCAGTTAGAAACTCAGTTTCACTGTAATATGTTTTATCTGTTAATAGTTTTGCAGACTGCAGCGTGCTTAACTCTTTCTAAGCAGTTCGTAATTTATTATATATAATTGGCGTCATGCAATAAACACTCGCGCGTCAGGATGGTTTGACACGTCAATTGACATAATTTCGTATTGTCACGACTATTTCTTGAAAATATATCCAAATCAAGCATCATAGAGAGCACCCTGTCCGTTATACCTTATACATTACAAGTACTAACATAGTTTGTAAGTAAATTTTATGTACTAACTAACTTCTATAATTTTAAGTCTTTTCTGTAATAGAATATAAGTACTAACATAGTATGTAAGTTAAAAATGTTATTAACATTTAGAATTGTAAGTATTTATTTTTGTGGATCTTGTTGTCTGAAATAAAGAAAGATTTACTAATTATAACGTGAACTGAGTTACCTAAATTGGCGAGAGGGGGCCCCTTCTCCCAACAATTTATCAGTACATCACATAATACTGAAACGGTGTCAGGAAAGGCAGTAGTTCGAATCAATTTAAGCTGACGTGAAACAATGCAATAGAGTTGGAGCGGGGAGGAATCCGGCGTAGTTCCAACTCGAAGTTATTCAGCTGTCACTGAGTTTATAACGGCATTCACGTAGTTTGGGTTATCCTACAAGTACCAGTGAATGACAGAACGATCATCTATGCAGTAAAAGACTTATTTATTTTCTAATGGTTCCAATAAAGTAAATACGGCTCAGTGAACTATACAGCGAAGCTTTCAACTAAATTCCAACTACGCATAGTTGGCCCATTGAGTTCGAATTTGGAACATACCAAGTAATTCCAAGCTAGATATCTATTCGATTGTATAAATACATTTAGAAGGATTTTTCAAATGTTTGATCAAATAGTTGCACGTGGAATCATTGGAAGTTGTTTGGCAAATGTTTGAGCCAAGCGCCAAACTTTGAGAGAGTTGGACGAATGTGTTATAGAGCGATGAACGACGCATTATTGCAAACTATTCAAGATATGTGTGTGTAAATGCAATGATCGCCATTTTAGTAGTGATCGAAGCTAAAAAACATAAAATATGTATTTGGATTTTGGCAATAAGATATGAAATATTACAATACGGTGCTTATTAATTAATATTTATCTTATTTATAGACCAGTGTCAGATTTTCTAGCTTCTGACTATCCGTAACGACTGTTACGTCGACTAACACGGAGGAATCTTAATGTTAAGATGGTCACCCATCCATACACCAACCTTGGCAAGCGTTGCTTAACCTTGAAGGTCAACCTGTTCAGCTGTTACTATTTAGCCACAAGTTTGAATGAAAATATGATATGGTCGACCCTAAATCGTCTTACGTAATAAATGGATGGACATAATAAAAAAATATGCAAGTTCAAGACATGTAGAGAACTAAGATGCAAACTGGGACCACTTGACTGAAAGTCCTTTTGATGCTCAAAAACTCAGATCACATCGGCAAATGTCAAAAGTCGTTAAATGCAAATTAATGCATTCCATTTTGAGTACCTACCTACCTACCCAACGAAGTTTAACCACACGAGATTTCAGGTCTTTGTAAATTAGGTATCTAGATATTTTCTCTGAAAACAAATGAAATGAAGGTAGATTATGTTGGTACAGGTTGGTACCTATATAATGTAGACCGTACTGTCATTACTTATTTGGCAACGTTCAAATCACTGACATTATGACAGTAGAATGTTTCGAATCGAACTATTTAACTTCTGAGCGCTTTATACAATTTTCCATGCATTTTCTTGTAGACTACCATTCGTAGGTACCTACTTAAGTACACAAATTACTGTTCATTGTAACATATCGTGAAAACACCAAAATTCATTCCCAGATACAAATTAAATCAAACAAGTTGACTACTTTACAAAACAAGAACGTAAGTAAACTCTTTGAAATAAGAACGTAACTGGTTCAAATTCTATTTGGCCAGCTGTAAGTTTTGTTGGGGTATGTTGTCAGCCCGGCCCGGGACGCGGGGATGTCTCGCGCTCGCTTCACGGCTTCCCGACTTGGCGACTCCCGTTCCCCGTTCCCGCTTCAGTACCGCTGTGGACGCTGTATGTTTAGCATGTGTGTTGTCTTTTGCGGACCCCGCGAAATAAAGTACGAAATTTAATAGTTTCTTTCGTGGTGGTTCTGTGTGTGTTAACGTTAAGGTGTTGGTGTTATTTAGTTTATAAATGTGGAAAAAGTGATTCAACCAGTTGTGGATTTCACAGGTAAGTCCATTGTATTTATATGAGGATTTTAAGATTTGCTTTGTATTCCCGTTACAATGTTAAATTATTATTAGTAGCTACTTGAAAGCCTAAACCGAATACCTACTAATTTATATTTTATATCTAACGTCACGCTCTCTAAAAATGGTAAACACTATCAGCCTTACAAATAAAAATGTGTTATACCGCATCTATTCCATCCTTATACTAGGTATAGTTATATCAGTTATAACTTAAGAATAAGTCGAGAATAATTGTTTACAAATAAACCAGTTATATCTTTGATATAACAACTCCTCCGTTATGTCAAAATGCACGATCTGGCAACAGTGCAACCAAAGAGAAACTACTAAAAAAAATGCAGTTTGTCTATGAATTTCTTTCTTTTGAACTTTGTCAACTTGACGTTTCTCGAGTCTCGACCATATGTTCTGTTCTTTGTCATCATTCATTGTATCATCTTGTATCTGAAAGAGATGGATGAGAAACGAGTTTCATGGAGCAGAACTGATACACATAGAAAATTACTTGTATGTGTAGGTGAAAGTTCTTACCTGATTACGTCCCCAGTACCTCAAAGCAATCATTATTTGCAAAACAGAAGATAATCCACCGACGCGCGTGTCCATATTGAGATATCTACCAATTAATTGGTCTAAAAACGTTACACCACCTTTAGAAAATCGATATTTTAACCGGAACTGCTCATCGCTATATAAAACAAAAGGATTTTCTCTTTTTTTTAATATTTTAACTTTTCTTTGAACCTGCATTAGATTCATAATGTTATTTACTTGTTCTACTTCTTCTATTGCATTTAATTCCATTATGAAAACTAACGTGAAATACTTAAATGCCCATAAACAAATACAAACTGTGGTATTTTTAAGGTTATACTAGCTTTATACAAGGGTGAAGGCGTGAATAACTTCGGAATAACGGTTGTATGAATACAACTGTCAAAGTTATACTTGATATAGGTTATTCTTTGTTTATTTATAGACATTTTGCTTATTCATAATTTATTCTCGAGTATAACTTTTATAACACGTTTATTTGTAAGGCTGTATGGGTTTAATCGTTTATAGGCATCAAATTATTGCGGCACATATTTGAATTTTGAATATATCTAAATACCAAAAGACGAACAGTTTTCTCTTTGAGAATTTTTTATTTAACAATATTGTTTATGAGTTGCCTAACAGTTTTACTCTCAGATTTTTTATCATGGGAGTTCTACTAACACACAAGTAGAAGGTTATAGGCATGAGTTTTAGAATAAATGGTACATAGTAGATAGAAAATTGATGGATTAATTTGTGGCGCACCAAAATAGTTCCGCTTTTATAAATTACAGGATTCTTTTTTTTGCCATAAAATGAATAGTTTGAACCATTCATTCCTGGTAGGTCGTTGAACTCGACGTTTGTCAAAACATCAAGTAGGACCTATAGCTACAGTGGTGTGTGTGGAAATCATTTGGGATTTCAAGAAAAACATCCTTCTGTTTTAAAAAAAAATCTCAAAGGAGTTCTTGTCAGTTTGAATTTACGTACAAAAATTATGTGGTTTCTGAAGTTTTTTTATCTGCATTATTATAGAAAAATAACATTTTAAATAAAGAAGAAACTTAATGAGTGTAAACAAACAAATAAAATGTTGTTTGTTTACAAGAGTAATCAAACAAAAATGCGACTATTTTTCGAAGTGGTAGGTATGTAGGTATGACCGTATGACTAGGTTGGGTCATAATGACCCGTGATGTTTTTAAATGCGGGTATTTAAGAAAATAATAGTGTAACGTTACCATGCTTCTCAGTAGCTGCAGTTAGTGCCCCGCCTCCCTCGTTTCTTAGGTCAACTTAGACGGTATGCGCCTGCACAGGATGATAGAAGCGGTCAAACAACAAAAAGGTAAATATGACCCAACTATACATTCGATGATACCATTTCGTGCCAATTACGTTGAGTTCATTAATTTATTATTTCGTTTATTTATTTGTACCGACATTACGTATATTATATTATATGTTGTTATTTTTAGGTTATATTTGAATAATGGATAAAGAGGAACGCCAAAGGCAGCGATGTCTGTCAATATTAGAAGAAAGCGACTCGGAAGAAGGTGAAAATTCTTCGGGAAACGAGGAAGATCATCATCGAGAGTGATATCGAGCAAGAGGCATCAGACAATGATGATGACGATGATGATGACATTTTATAATGTGACAAAGGGTGGGGTAGACGTCGCTGACGAACTCTGTTCTACCTACAATGTTTGTCGGAACTCAAAAAAATTACCTTTGACCATGTTTTACGCCATGTTGAATATGTCAGTGATAAATGCATATATAATTTATAAAGAGAACACTAATTTACAAAATCTGAAACGACTTAAATTCTTGAAAAACTTAGGTATTGCTCTTAGAAATGATCATTGAGCGCTCGCAAGGACTTAGTTCAATAACCAAGAGAGATGCGCAAAAGAATAAGAGACTTTACAGGAGAAACATCAGAGGAGCCCCCTGCTAAAGTTCGTGGTGTTCGTAAACGATGCCAGATATGTCCCGCTAAAAAAGACAGGAAAACTACCCATACCTGTCAAAGATGCAACAAATTCATCTGCCCTGAACATATGAATTTCTTTCTGTGGCGGTTGCGTAGATGACGGTGCTAATAGTAATTAACCCTAAAATTCTTTATAATTTTTACATATACTTTCTTAAAGATCTCACATTTGTCATTCCAAAAACTAAAAAATAAATGTTAATTAGTAATTTTTTTTTGTTTTTCTATTAATAAGTTTCTAGAAGTTGAATTTTTTGTTGTAATTTAAGAACTATTCTTCAAGTTAAACACAAATTTGCTCTAAATGTCATTGAAATGGTAAAAAACAGCTACCGTTTAAAATCCGGGTAATTATGACCCACCATGCAGTTGTTGTCCCTATTTTCTACCATGCTGACTGGTTAATATTAGCTTTTTGCTTGCGTGGTCTATGCCGTGCACATATAGCAGTATTTTTGCAGGATTTCGGTAATACAGCTTTCAATATTCAGCAACAAAATATCCCATTTTTTGATAGATTGATGCAATATCAGTAACTACTGATATGCATGGGAAACGAATGAAAATATATCAGTATTTCTATTCCTACTGTACTACGTATCCTTTTTTTTTTCACGAATTTCCCTATGTAGATACTGTATACTAGTTTACCACCATCTGTGAGAGAATGTCTGGGACATTCATTCATTAACTTTTCGTAGGTATATATACTTAAATCCGTGTCCCATCGATTATTTTCTTTAACTTTTATCGAAGTAGGTAAGTTAGGAAAATAAAAGTGTGTTACCGTTTACAGATAAGAGTATGAATTTTAGATATTATTGTTTTGTATCATCTTCATTTAACACCCGGTGTCTGAAAGGCAGATCAACGCAAAAATTAACAAAATAGCTGTTAAATCCCTTTTCAAGAGATATTTGCGTTGAATTAACAAGTTTTTCAGAAACCCGATGTTAGCAACGCAAATAGCTTTTGATAAGTGATTATTTTAACAGCCGATTATTTAATTTTTAAATTTACGTTTCAGAAACCGGGTGTGGGTTTAGTAATGCGACGCAAAAATGTTAGGTTGTAGGTCATGAGGTACTTACTTACTGTTTGGTAAAGACTACATGCACAGCGGGTAGGTTTATTTATGTTAAACTATGACTATCACAACACTATCTTCTTGATTGATCTCACCTTTTAACTAACATTTCATGAATCATTCAAAAGACAGTCAGAATCACTTCACATTATACATAGGTCCATAAAATGAGCTGTCAAGGAAAAACAAAATTATATTTAGCTTCCTCTAAAGCAGTCTCATTTGCAGGAGACACCGTAGCGTGGTCATCCGCTACGAGACTGACAACGATGACATACGGAGTTGACGAGACGTTGAGAGACTGTTGTTGGGACTAACAGAGACAATAGGTGAATGTTAAAAAATGCTCAGCGTAATCGATAAAATACCTACTCGTTGTTTGAACAGGGGAGATTACGCTCAGAACAGTGTTGGTCCAGTAGTCACGGTGCCGACTTGCGAGTTGTGGTTCGTAGGGTCACCAATGGTCTCAAAACGGTGAATGAAAACACCATGACAAATAAATAATGAAATACCTATTTAACCCCATCGTAAAACAAGTATTAACATTTAGGTCTAATTAAAATATAAAGCTATAAACTTTGACGGAGGCTAGAAACTGAAGGAATTAATTAGTTTTATGGTACCCCGAGCATTTATTAGGGGTAAAAGTTAAATAAGGTTCATAAATTATTAAATAACATTCAACTCAATTATTCCCTACAGGGTAAGCACAGGTGTCCCATCTACTTTGAAACCGCTTCGCTAGTTACATCTAAGTCTCATGTAATGGGAGCCAAAGGCGATAAATTCGGAATCTACTCTCTTATTTGAAATCATTTAACATAAGGTTACTTTATTTTCGGATCTATTGAACATTTAAAGTAACCTTAGTAAGCTTATCGTGACCTGGAAGTCAAAACCTGGAACTCACAGTAATCAAGTAGATTTATAATTACTAGAGATCGCCAGTGGTCGAATTTCGGCCATCATTAAAATTATTTCTTATGTATTAACTATTATACAAAAATATTATTAGCATTGTCCACTCCTTGTCCATAATTATAGACTTAAGCGTGCCAAATTTCATACTTCTCTGACCGCGTAATTTTCGTAAAAAGGGTTAAAAAAAAATGCTTCACGTAGGTATTAATTTATAGATCATTATTACTTATGGAATTGCATAATGAAGTATGCCTGTATGCCTCATTAATTTTGTTGTTAGCTGAAAGGGTTACAGTACGCCGCACGTTAGTTACAGCAATACTACGTTACCTCGTAGGTAATTCATTGGACCTACATAGGTACTACGCCAGCCACTGTCGGAGACATACCACCGCGTGGGGCAAATGTTGGTACTTACCTACTCTTGCTGTGTGGTATTCATTAATATACGAAGTCCCTCATCCATCTTTAATTTAATTCTCAGTAAGTAATGAATATTTTAGGATAACAGTTACTGTTAATAATGTCTTGAGTATGCCTGGAGGGGCGACAATATGTAGACTGTAGACTTGTGTGTTGTCTGTTTGCGGCAAGTTACGTGAGATACCTACTCACCAAGTTTTCCATTATAAAGCGTAATATACCGTATAGAACCCTCCTTCAAATGTACACAGCTCTTGCTGAGTCTAATCTCCTATGGACTCACCAGTATATGGACGGACATTTAAAACTTACCTAGATAAAATACATAATTTGCAAACCACGTTTGGTAAAAGTTGTAGTATCGAACTATGTAAAAAATAAATACCAAGACAATTACACAGGGTTATTTAAACATTGCAAAGTTTTACCTGTTCTAGCGTGCTCTGAATAATTTGTTCCTCATAGAACATTTTGATAGTTGTGAGATTCAAATCCCAGTTCAATACGACGTTAATACACGACAAGCCAAATTAAAAAATTTTTTAGCAAAAAATGGAACCGACTTCCATATCAAAACAATACAAAGGCAAAAATAACTTTAATTTCGGAAAGCGGTGTCAAAAACGAAAATATATACAAAACTAAAGACACCGACTTCCGAAATTAAAGTTATTTTTGCCTTTGTAGTGTTTTGATATGGAAGTCGGTTCCATTTTTTGCTAAAAATTTTTTTTTCACGCTTTTTAGTGGGTCGGTTTGTAATTTATCTAGTTACAAAAGCCATAATGTCAACAACTTATCACCTTTTACAAAATATTGCTTTTCCTGATGCATAGCCGTTAATTTTTGAGGAGTTCTCCTGGTACTTGACCATCAGCTCTACATCACCATATGTATTGTGACGAGCATAAAGTGTTTAACATCCGCACTCAAGTAATCGAATCGCAATCCACGAAATACTTATTATTTAGGAGTTTCAGTGGCCATCTGTGGTCTTCATCATCAGTTCAACTTCCCCAAATGGTACTTTTCGGAAGCAACTGCTCACGGTACTATAAGAAATACCCAAAACGCTATAGGTGTGCCTATAATATTTGAAGAGTTCCCTCGATTTCTCCAGGATCCCATCATCAGATCCTGATTTCGTAACAATGGGACCAACTAGAAAGTATACCCATTCAAACGCAAAAAGAATTTTTCAAATCGGTCCAGCCGTCTTCGAGTTATGAGGTAACATACATAAAAAAAAAAAAAAAAAAAGTTCAAGACGAATTGTAAACCTCCTTTTTTTGAAGTCGGTTAAAAATCACTTCAAGTGCCACGCAAATATAACTTTTATGGCAGACGTACCGCTTCTTTCCCAATACCCAATACCTGTAGACATTAGAGACTCAATGAATAGTAAAAACATAAAGCATAAGCTGAAAGAACATTACATCAACTCAATTATAACATAGCTATTAATGGCGCGTTGATCATATCTCAGTTCATGTCATGCTAAGACAGACGCCAGAGGTCTAATTGTGTGCTTTGTTTAAGTATGTTTATAAGGAACTTGTAATCTATAAAATAAAATAAATATAATAAAATAAATAATTTCGGTTTGTTTGTATGTTTGTAGGGAAAGGTAAGTAGGGCTTTTTTAATTATCGATGATAGAAACGCACATGCTATGCAGCTGGAGGGTTAATATTTTGATTACAAATTGATAACGTCACTAGACGTCGTACATATAAATTCGTTACACGCAATATTACATAACGAAAGTTTCACAGTATCCTTATCACCGATTTGCAGTAACTATAGGGACATTATGCAATGTCGTCCTGGTTGATAGCAGCATCCTTCTGTAACGAAAGGAAAATAAGATGTTACGTTATCAGGACATTTTAAGATAATTATGTTTCTAAATAAAAAGTCTGTTTCGTTTTCGCGCTGAAAACAAAATATTTTTTTTAGATTCCAGATTTAACCAGCAGTTTCGGGAATTATTTTCTCATTAATTGACATATTAATAATATGTATTTGCACAAGCGGTAGCTTTAATAACACAACATCGTATTAAAGTTTAATTTCCTATGAGCAACAATGCCTCTCCACATCGCTTCTCTACCCTAATTCTAAAACTGTGCATGCAATTTCGACCCAAATTCGCTCCTCCTTGTTTCTTAGTTGATAAGGGAACGATCGAGTCATTTGCATAGATGAAGTCGTTCATTAGTAGAATAACAGGCTCAAGGAGGCATCCAACGTCAGTTTCAGATTAAAGCCTGTAAAATCTACAATTCAAATCCCGCAGTGGGATTGAAATGAAGGGACTTTAGAATAGGTAGGTACAGGGAAGTCAAAGAGAAATTAACTTCATGTGGTCTTCATTCTTGACAAGGCTTTGAGTCTGAACCTCAAAGTTTATAAATATGATTCTCAAGTTGCAGGAGAATCATATTCTTAGAATCGATTTTTTTAGGTGAAAGTCTTACTAAAGAAACAAGTCTATGTATGAATTTCACCACGAAAAGAATTAAGTCTGCTTCAAAGGTTAATAGACATTCATTCTATATAATATACATCTGCTGTTCTCCATATAAAAGCATAACTAAATAAAACTCGTTAGTCGACTATAAAAATCGAAATCCTTTCTTAAGTTGTTATTCTGACTCGAATCACGTTCACCATAAGATCTCTTAACGATAAAGCGTTAATTGAAAAGTAATTGGTTTAAAATTCTTAAAGTAAATATCTATTTCATTACATGACATAAACACACTTATGCGTGTTACCCTGCCCGAGCTATGGAGATTTGAGACATCGCCGATCGACTGACTTAGTGCCACGCCATCGTTCAACCTCAGTCACCATTACAAGAAAAACTGTCCTTGTATCAACATAATTATAATATAAACTTTTACCAATCACGGAAATGATACTATAAGTCTAACGGGTCGATCTTAAAGGTTAAGCAACGTTTGTCGAAGACGGTAAGTGGATGGGAGACCATCTTAACATTTATCGAGATTCCTCCGCGCCTCGGACGCACGTTGAGCCGTTGGTTCCAGCTGCCATTAGTGCACTTTTGACTCTGCGGCTTTGAGTGTTATCCAAGGTGGAGTGGGCTCTTAAGTCAAAAACAGTTTTTCTTACCAATCCTGCAAACAAAAGCCATTTAGGCCTCTAAATTATTGTAATGGTACCCATTAATTCTTGCACGAGATCGAATCGAGAATACTTAGTAGCGTTACAAATTCAACCAGAGTTATGTCGAGGTCGTATTTTAACCAAGTCTCCTCCTCGAATCGGCTTACCATCTTGCTTTGATTTTGGTTTTTGCATTCTCTCATTTGTCGGAATGTAAGTTTGTTTATGGGTTCCGGTGTTTTCTAAATAAGTAGGTTATGATTGTGAGATTTTTGAACTGAAACAAATTTTTGACAAATGTAACGTCATGCCTTATAAGTTTCCGCGAAAGAGTACTTAATACATGTAAGCTTCACCAGTTCTATTAGGGTTCAATATAACAGGATCCCAAATAAACACTCCAGTTTGTTATAGGAAAAGTCTATAATTATGGAAAATCAATGAAATTCCTACTTGTATATTGTTGTTGTGTATTCCTAAATAAATTACACTTTTGGCTGAAATTAAATCGACTTAAGCTTTGTGATCTAAGAAACAGTTTTTCTACTAAATATAAATATATCTATGTAGTAATGGGATGTGGGGATGTGGGACACTTTGTTGGCAGAAACTAAAAAAGAAGTACCACCAATTTTTAGTTTTCTTCGGCAATGTTACAGACGTCCGACTAAATTACTTTATAAGGAAAACCTTTTGGAATCAGCTGTTGGCTGTCAAAAAGGTGATCCCCTCGGGCTAGCGATCTTTAGTTTAGCCATTCACTCAACTATTCGACATCTAAATTCAAAATTCTATGTTTGATATCTCGATGATGGTACCCTGGGAGGCAATGTAGACACAGTTTTATATGATCATGTTTTAAGAAATCAACTCCATACCATAGGATTAGATCTCAACCTTTCGAAGTGTGAAATATTCATATCCAACAGTACTGACAGACAACTGACATTTTCAAAATTAATATAGCCCCAGGAATCCAAGTTGTGGATAAAGTTCTCTTCGTCTTCTTGGGTCTCCGATTTTTGATAAATGATAAATGATCTTTATTTATATATGGTTATTAAATAACACTTTTACACGTCATTTTTTTTCCTTAAATATTAACTAGATGAGGCCGGTGTTTCCTAACTGACTACCCTGAGAAGAAACACCGAAACAAACTCAGGGGTCCGTCTCTTTTAAAGTCCATACAATCTACACTGAATTAATTATATGGGAACCTTGTAGGTTTCAGTCTGAGGCGGTCTTTTGAAGAAAGATGCTCACAGATTTGAGTGGGCCTGTCCATACAGTGCAAGCATTTGTCAAATGACGTATAGCTCAACATAGAACAAGGAGCTTAACGATTTGACGAACAATACCAAGGTAAGGACCTTTAGGTAGGCCGCAAAAAGCACTCAAACTGCCAGACAATTTATTATGTTTAACTCGAATAAATAAAATAAAAAAAACCTACATAGAGCACATATTCACAATCGTTTATGAGGATTATGTAGATTAGTCTGAAATGGCCTTTTGAGGAAAGACCAAACAGATTTGAGTAGACCCGTCCCGTCAGTGCAAGCCTTTGTCAGTTAGTCTGTAAGCTCAACTTTGGACTACTAAGGAGCTCAACGACCTGACGAACAATGCCAAAGACGGTACATTTGAGTAGGTCACTAAAATACTCAAACTGTCAGACAACGTCGTAATAAAGAGAGAGAAAAAAAAATGTAAATGGAAATTAAAAAAAAGAATACCACATAATCCTTGCATTGCATACATAATTAAGTAAATATTCAAAAAAATACATATATTATACTTTACAAAGTAAATATTCATGTCAAAATAAAATAAAATATTATACTTTAAAAAGTAAATATCCATGTTAAAATAAATATTAAAAAACAAAAAAAAAAAAATGTCAATTTGTATAAAAAAATAAAATACAAGAAATTGTGATTGTAAACAACACTAGTGCTCCCTGTATATCATTGGAGCAGCTCAATCCCAAGCCTTTTTATCCTCAACATAGTCTTTAACTGTGTAAAAAGCCTTCTGGCAAAGCTTGCGTCTTATGACTAATTTAAATTTGTTGAGGCTCAGTTCTTGCAAATGGCAAGGTAGTTTATTATAAAAACGTATGCACTGGCATTTAAAAGAACCACCTATTTTCTTGAGCCTTGTTTTTGGAATGACAAAGTTGTGTTTATTTCTAGTATTTACGTTATGGATATCACTGTGTTTTTTAAAGAGATTAATATTTTTATGTGCATACAAGAGATTCTCATAAATATACTGAGAAGGCACAGTCATTATATTAATTTCTTTAAATTTATCTCTGAGGGAGTGCCGTGGACTTAATTTATAAATAGCACGAATGGCTCTTTTTTTTAACACAAATATTGTATTTAAATCGGCGGCATTCCCCCATAGTAAAATGCCTTATGACATTACACTATGAAAATAACTAAAATACACTAAACGGGCCGTCTCTAAATCCGTTAGGCCACGAATTTTTCGAACGGAAAATGCTGCAGAGCTAAGTTTTTTTAGACAATTTATCTATATGGGGGCCCCACTGAAGCTTCGCATCTAAAGTAATGCCTAAGAACACTGTGGTGTCTTCGGGTTTTAAGCTTTCGCCCTTTATTGACACACTTGTGTTTACTTGTTTCACATGCGGTAATGTAAACTTTATGCACTTAGTTTTTTTTCTCGTTAAGCATAAGATTATTGACATTAAACCAATTCACTACCGTTGCGAGGGCACTATTAACATCGTCAGTAACCATCTGCTGACGTTTGAATTTAAATAAAAGTGAAGTATCATCAGTAAACAACACTATATCATGATTATCCTTTATGAGGAATGGCAAGTCATTAATATAAATAAGAAATAGAAAAGGACCTAAAATTGAGCCCTGGGGGACCCCCATTTTGACTATAGATCTGGGAGATGTTTTACCGTTCACATCAACTCTTTGAATCCTATCACTTAAATATGAAGTAAGAAGATCCAGAGAGGTATCCCGGATTCCGTAGTAGTGTAGTTTCCTGATCAATGTTTCATGGAGAACACAATCGAACGGCTTCGACAAATCACAAAATATGCCCAAAGCATCGCACTTATTTTTCCATGCACTATAAATATGACTTAAAAGTTCAACACAGTTCATCAGTTGTTGAACGACCCCTAGTAAAACCAAATTGTTTGTGATGCAGTAACTTGTGCGTATTAAAATACCTCTGCATTTGATTTAAGATAATTTTTTCAAAAATTTTACTAAAAGTAGGTAGCACTGATATAGGTCTATAATTTGTGGGGTCTGAAGTGCTACCTGATTTAAATAATGGTAGTATTTTACTATATTTCATTAGATCAGGAAACTCACCATGATCAATACATTTATTAAAAATAACAGCTAATTTAGGTGCTACAATGTTTATAATAGACTTGGTAACATCAACTGAATTACCCCATAGGTCTGCAGTCTTTTTAACATTCAGAGATTTAAAAGTTTTTATTATATCATTATAAGTTACATATTGAAATTGAAATTCAGAGCCACAAACTGGCACATTTTCTTTGAGTAAAGTTTCTGCAGCAATGGGTGACGCATTCAGAGATCTGGTTGTCAATATGGGAATCTCAGCAAAGAACGATTCAAAAGCCACGGCAACTTGTGAATCTAATTTAATTATTTTATCATCAATAGCAAGGCTGTAATCGTTATTTCGTTTGCAAGACATTTTTATTACATTACTACTATTTTTAATTTTTGAACTCAAGTAACGTGATTTGGCAATATAGCACACTTTTTTAAATAATTTTGAATAATTCTTAACATATAAATTAAATTCTACTGTGTTGATATAAGTCCGTTCCTCATACAGTTCATAAAGCCGTTTTCTACTTTTATGGATACCAACGGTGGCCCAGTCGCTAAAGGAAGTGTTATTATTTACTGATAAAGACCTGGGAATAAATGTGGTATCAAATTGTTTACAGTAGGTACATGTTAAAAAAATCATTATAATGTTTGTTCGGGTCACCATTAGTTGACAAATATGACATTTTGTTTAAAAGTTTAGTTTTAAATGTTTCCATGCGATATTTTGATTTAGGGTTTACAGTGATATCTTTTTGTCTTCATCTTACCCATATTTGATAGAGTAATTAGTTGCCCACAGTGATCAGAATCTAATAAGTTTATTATTTTTTGTGGGTTGGTAAAACATCTGTATAAATATTGTCTAGGCAAGTAGCACTATTGGGGGTTATTCTAGTAGGCTCCATAAACAGGTTAACAAGATTGTATGACTGGAACAAACTCAAAATTTTAGTACCCAAGCCAGAATTTTCTAATAAATTAACATTAAAGTCACCACAAATAATGATAGACTTGTTCAAATTACAAATTTTATTTAAAACTTCATCCATTACTGACTCAAAACAGTCATACAATCCTGAAGGTGGTCTGTACATACTTAATATAATAAACTGCTCCAATTCAATACAGGCTATTTCAATTATCCGCTCAACAGAGAGACCCACAATATCCGTACGATCCCTGAATTTTAGTTGATTACTTATTAATATCAAAGAGCCACCATGTATGGCTGATACTCTGCTGAACGAACTACCAACCTGGTGATTTTTAAAATTGAAACTAAATTGATGGTTTTTTAACCAATGTTCTGTTACACATAGAATATCAATACTATTAATATTAAGAAATAATTCTACTTCTAACTCCTTACTTAAGAATCCTTGAATATTTTGATGTACCAGGTTAATAGTAGTTGTTGATTTTAAAACTACATTTGTTTTATTCTGATTATTTACAATAATGCTAGAGTTTGTATCTGTTGTCTTAATTTTTAATTTAAATCACAATTCATAATGTCAATATTTGATGCCAAGTGATTGGCAGAATATTACAACATGTCATGGCATTGCTCAACAGGAGCAACTTATTTAGCCAAGTTCTTGGCTGTAATATTAAAGTAATATGATAGCGACACAGCTATCTGTCTTTTACAATACATAGAAAGATAGTACCTATCAACAAGATATCTATCTTTTTTCAAACAAAAAGTATGTCCAACATAAGTGTTCAATTAAATGAAATAAATTATTATTTATTGTCACATTGTGCAAAGACATATTAATATTAAATCTAAAAAGGTTTTCTTCCTGTGGCAAACTTTGACTTTATGGATATGTGAACATAACAATTTTTCAACCGACGACCAAAAGAGGAGGTTATCAATTCGACGCGTATATTTTTTTTTTTTTTTTTATAATGTATTATCACCAAGTACTCGAAGACGGCTGAACCGATTTGGAAAATTCGTTTTTTGTTTGATAGGGTATACTACGAAATTGGTACCATTTGTCACCAAGTCAGGATTTGATGATGGGATCCTGGAGAAATCGAGGGAACTCTTCAAATATTATAGGCACACCTATGGCGTTTTGGGTATTTATTATAGTAACTTGTGCAGTTGCTCTCAAAAAGTACCAATTGGGGAAGTGGAACTGATGATGAAGACCACAGATGGCCGCCGAACCTACACAATAATAAGTATTTCGTGGATTGCGATTCGATTACTTGAATATGGATGGTAAGCACTTTATGCTCGTCACAATACATATGGTGATGTAGAGCTGATGGTGAAGTACCAGGAGAACTCCTCAAAAATTAACGGCCCAGCATTGGGAAAAGCAATATTTTGTAAAATTTTATAAGTAGTTGACATTTAGGCTCTTGTAACTAGGTAAATTAAAAATAGACCAACTAAAAAGAGTGAAATAAAAACTTTTTGCCAAAAAATTAAACCGACTCCCAAAAAACACTGCAAAGTTTTTAATTTCGGAAGTCGGTGCCAAAAACGAAAATACAAAACTAAAGACACCGACTACCGAAATTAAAGTTATTTTTCACTTTGCAGTGTTTTTTGGGAGTCGGTTTAATTTTTTGGTAAAAAGTTTTTATTTACTTGTAAGTTACTCAGAATTCTATAGTATTGGAGCAGCTCTCCCTTGTTCAGCGTCCCCGTACTACCAACAAAAATGACAAGTGTAGTTTCTTGACAAACTTTACTATTTATTATTTTTTTCATTATATCAGATAATGAACAGCCAGGCATGCAATTGTTTATTATTGAATGCCCTGGATATTCATTGGTTAAAAGTTTGCCTAAACTTTTCCCAATCTCATCACAAAAAATAACAATATCATTATTGACACTCTTTTGTGACAAACCATCAGAATTATTTGAATTTTCTACCGGCAAACTGACACAAGACTGCAGTAAAGTGCTATCATGCATTGACAATAAATGGTCTGGTGTAGATATAACAGATTGACAATGCTCACAGTTGCTGTTTTGGGAGCTTATCAGATCATTTATTGCCAACATAATATTCCCTCACTTGGTTTTCAGAGGCAGAATATTTGATTGACACGGAGTTAAGTTTTTGCTGTAACCGATTTAATTCACTCTGTAAGTCTTTGGTGTCAGTTTGGTATTATTTAGTACATTTTTCTAAGTTCGAAGAATACATATCTAACAGTTTTAATAAAAGTAACCTTTCCCTGTTTAATTTAACATTTTTAATAAAGAATTTTTGTTTTTTGACCATTTTTCTTGTTTTAAGTATGTATTTATTTATTTTTATGTACTTTTTAAATTTATTTTTACTATTGATAACTCTCATAGGTTTAATTGATTTACAGTCATCCTCATTCGTTAAATCTATTATATGAGATGGGTTAATTTGCGAAATCATTGATGGGTCAACAGGTAATAACTCATTAAATAAACTTTGATTTAGTGAGGCGGTGATGTTTAAGTTTGCAGTCTCAAGTTCAGATATATGAGTCTGTGCCTCTTGCAGTTGTTGTTGCAACAAATATTTGTGATCCAAGGCTTGCTCATATTCTATGCTACATTGGCTAAATCTATCTACTCTAGTTATGGAAGACCGGGATAGGCTCCAACTTGTTGTTGGAGCCTATCCCGGTCTTCCATAACTTCAGTGTATTGAATGTACTACTGAGACATTGAGACATACTAGAACTCTTTCATTGTCATCCATTTCCTTTATTAGTTGAGCACAGTATTCCTTGGACGCCTTTAATTCGCTCAAAGCCAGATTGAGCTTAGACGCTTCTTGGCGAGCATAGACACTGCGAGTGACAGGCATGATTAAAAGAAATAGAAAGTAGCTTGAAAGAGACTAAGTGTTTAGAACAACTCCGCCCCTAAGACGACCCACTGACCAGAACGATGCTTAAAAGATAATAAAAACGAAGGAAAAATGAAATTAAAATACAAAGGCAAGAAGTTCTATCATCAAACTAAACAAGGTTATGTTTAGGTATGTCAGGTCAATTTCATCAACACGTAGTCGTATGGAAATAAAGTATATAAGTAAAAGTAAAAATTATACTACGTAAACAACATAAAAACCAGTTAAATATAAAAAACACTGTACCTGATATCAAGATGACAATGCAAAAATTCACTTAATATATCAATTTATCACAAAATACACCTGAATATCCTATTTACTCAGTGAATGATTGCAAGTAGACCTCACAAATAAAGTAAATTAATTTTTAAAGTTAAAATAAGAGAGCGCTACAATAAATCAGCTGTTAGCTGTAGTGTTGCCACAAGAAGAATCACCAAATTAATCTGCATTCGGCTATGACCTAGATTCTTTACTATTGTTTTGTACCTAAATTAACGTACTTTCTTCGTGCTTCGCATCTTTCGCATCATCCTCACCTTTTGAAAAAAATGGACCAAATTATTCGGCATACTCTGACAGCAATTTTAAATGTGGCTATGGACGACCGAACTTGGGCACAAGCTACTCTTCCCATTCGTATGGGGGTCTCGGCGTCCGCAAAATTTCTAGTATCAGTCTATAGGCTTTTATATCCTCGGTCCACGGCACTGAGAAATTAATCAGGAATATCTTAGCCCCGTCACTGATTGATTTCAATGTGCCGTGCTGCACCGAGTCTATGGACACCTGGAGAATTGCCTGCCCGAATCAAAATCCACCCGACAACCTATCATCTCAGAGGCGGTGGGATGAGCCGCTCTGTAAAGCAGTTCAGAGTGACCTTATTGCCACATCTGCTTCGGCTGCGGAGCGTGCGCGCCTGCTGGCTGTGAGTGAATGGGAGTCGGGTCTCTGGCTTCATGCACTACCGTCGTCGAACATAGGCACCTCCGCCTCGCTGCTTCCCTTCGATTAGGTGCTCCCTGTTGTCCTGTTCATCGCTGCCACTGTGGCGAAGTTGTCAACAGCCTCGGTCACCACGGACTTTCATGCGGCCGTAGCGCGCGTCGCATAGCACGGCACGCGAAAATTAACGACATTTTCCGACGAGCTCTTGTCACCGTCAGCGTTCCAGCTGTAATGGCCTGGCACACAACGATGGCAAAAGACCGGACGGCATGTCTTTATTTCCATGGAAGATGGGTAGGGCTTTAGTGTGGGACGAAACTTGTGTCGATACCCTTGCACCATCCCATCTTCCTAACTCGTCTTACTGTGCTGGCGCTGCCGCTGGAGCCGCTGAGAACCTCAAGCAGCGGAAATATAATAACCTTGTTGGAGGTTATATTTTCAAGCCGTTTGGGGTGGAGACCTTGGGATCATGGGGTCCGAGTGCTCACAAATGATTTAAAGAACTATCCAGGCGCCTAGTTGACACTTCGCATGACCCAAAGGCTGGCATTTACCTTGGACGGCAGCATTGCCATACAGCGTGGCAATGTTGCCAGTCTTTGGGTACATTACCAGTGGACAGCGATGCGCACGAATTTCGGAATGCCATATTTTAGTTTATCTTTAGATGTATATAAAGAAAAAAAGAAAGAAAAGAAAGAAAATTGCGCTACACATTTTCACATTACATTATATACAACATTAAAAAAAAAAAAAAACAATATTGTGCCAAAAGGGCCTCAGCTCAGCATAATGTCAGGTAGCAACCCTAAGTATCACCACCTAACGCTGGTTTTCAGCTGCAGCCCACGGGTGCCACACGCTCGAATGTGCAATACACACGCGTAAACCTTCTAGTCAAAAGTTAAAGAGATATAACTGAATTAAGCCGTAATAATAAACATAATAATTTGGAATATGTCTCATTAAAGAATTGAAAAAATAAATAAAATTGAATAACTAAAATAAATAAAATGGAATAATTAAATAAATGATTCACATGTTCCACAACACGGAGACAGCAGTAGATATTCAAATCGCGGATGAATTGACTTGAATGGTCTCATACTGTTTTTGGTGTTCGAGTAAAAACTCTTTCAGCTTAAGGCTGCTCTCTCGAAAAAAGCTTGAAAAAAGCATTCAGATGAAGCAACTTTTCGTCGGCAATTACAGAGAAATTACATCTGAAAAAAATTGTTAGTAATCTACATGATATGAACCGTAATTTGGTTTAGCCACAATTTTTCTATCGGTATCACATAATAAGAAAAAAAAATGACAAATCACCTCCAAATCATTGAGATGAAACCATTTTACTCCTTAATTTCTTATCAAAAGAGTATAAAAAAATATACTACTGCTTTGCAATACAAATGAAAATAATTTGGTTTTGTTACTTTTTACAAATATGTATTATTTTTATTACAATAAATTAAAAATGCGTCCAATTAAAGACTGCGTTTACATCACCCCCGCACTCGTCCACAAATTCAGTGCGGGGCGCATCGTGTTGCTAGGTGGACGTACGTCGCGTTGCGAGAGCTCAAGCACTACGAAATAATATCGTAAAATATTACTGCAAAAATTAATTTTGTAAATAGTGGAATAGCTTTTTAACCGACTTTAGAAAAAGGAGGAGATTCTCAATTCGTCTTGAAATTTTTTTATGATGTTACTTCATTACTCGCAGATGGCCGGACCGATTTGGAAAATTCTTTTTTTTTGTTTGAAAGAATATACATTCTAGTTAGTTCTATTGTCGTCACGTTTGGATCTGATGATGAAATCATGGAGAAATCGAGGGAACTCTTCAAATATTATAGGCATAACTATAGCGTTTTGGGTATTTCTTATAGTATCTTGTTTAGTTTCTCTCGAAAAGCACCATTTGAGGAAGTGGAACTGATGACGAAGACCCCAGATGGCCATCGAAACTACTCAATAATAAGTATTTCGTGGATTGCGATTAGATTACTTGAATATAGATGTTAAGCACTTTATGCTCGTCACAATGCATATGGTGAAGTAGAGCTGATAGTGATGTACCAGGAGAACTCCTCAAAAATTAACGGCTCTGCACCGGGAAAAGCAATATTTTGTAAAAGGTGATAAGTAGTTGACATTTTGGCTTTTGTAACTAGATAAATTACAAACCGACCCACTAAAAAGCGTGAAATAAAACTTATTATCAAAAAATAGAACCGACTTTCGATTCGTCAAAAAGTTTTATTTCTGATTCTTGTTTATAAGTTAAAGAGTATTCTATGTATCTATAAGTAGTGTTAGTGTTATAAACTCATAGTATTTTACAGTTTTAGTAGTGTTTAAATTTAGTTTGTAAAACATGGGAATAAGCAGAAACGAATGAAGAGAGGTTTAAAAAAATATTATAAACAAAAGGGTATACATTTATTATCAAGGTAAGTTTAAAGTTTTATCTACATATTTCATTATAAACTATCGCTTTACTTACCTCGCATAAAAGTAGATAGCACAGAGTAAACGGACAGAGGGTAAGCTTCATACAACTGCGCTATGATAGGTACACTACTACAAGTAGGGTTGCCACCCGTACTTTATAATAAAGTATTGTACGTTATTTCAGGTAATTGTACTCTATACTTTATGAGAACAATAAAGTACACGAAAATACTTTATTTCGCATGATTTGATTTCTTTGGGATATTGAAAAGTTTAGTCGTAATAAACAAAGCGTCTCTGAATTTGATAAAAAATGAATTACTTATTTACTTTAATTTAAATATAGACTGTAAAGATGCTGTACAATTGTTTAGTAGAGATACTAATTTGATACAAACCGCAAAAAGTAATAATAAATATGTTTTTAAACATGATTAGCTGCCCACCCTGGCTTCGCCCGGGTGCAATTTTTACCTTTCAGTACAGCTAACATCTGTGTTCAGTGATGAAGCCCCATGTCTGCGGACTGTCGAACGCTGATATTTAGAATTCCAGCGTGGCCATACTAGTGTTAGTGACAAATCTCGCGAAGGACGCCCAAAATTCGCCTTCACTGAAGATAACACCATTGCTGTGAGACAACTAATTCTCGAAGATCATCATGTGACATATCGAGAGATAAAGGCTCTGTTAGGCATCTCAGGGACAACCATTCAGAAGATCTTGCATGAAGTGCTTGGTGTGAGAAAGCTAGTTTGCCGTTAGATACGGCATCTGCTTTCCGACGATCACAAGGCGACCCGCGTCAGATGGTGTAAGAATACTCTGCAAAGGTTCAACTGAGGAGAGTCAAATCACGTCTACGACATCATCAGTGGTGACGAATCTTAGATCAGATTGTAGATTGTTGTTTGGAATCTACGATCCTGATTCCAAACAACAATCTACAATCTGGGTCACTCAAGACGAGCCAAAGCCGACTAAAGTTGTTCGTTCTCGAAGCACTTCAAAGAAGATGGTGGCCACGTTCGTTGGAAACACCGGCCATGTTGCGAATATTGCAATTGATGATCGTAGAACGGTTAACGCAAAGTGGTATACCACAGTTTGTTTACCACAAGTCTTCGCCAAACTTCGAAAATCTAACTCAAAGCGACGCATCATCCTGCGCAACAACGCAAGCTCACACAGTGCTCGTCAAACGATTCAGTATTTGAAGCAGGAAAAAGTAGAAATTCTTAACCATCCTCCATACAGTCCTGACCTAAGCCCTAACGATTTCTTTACATTTCCTAAAATTAAGAAGTCTTCGTGGTCAAAGATTCCAGTCCCGTGAAGTAGCAGTTGACGCTTTAAAGTCAGTCATTTTGAACACCCGCACTTTAGAGTGGAATAAATGTTATAATAATTGAGCGAGTGGAAAAGTGTATTAAGCTATATGGTGAATACTTTGAAAAACAATAAAATAACTATAAGGTTCTAGTAGTGTTTTTTTCTTCAAACGACAAAACTTAAAAGGCTTTTAGTATATTATCCGTAAGAGATAAGCATATGCCATCGCGGAATTTTTTGTAGACCTTTTTAAGGTGTACAGTACTGTGGTACATTATTTTGATCTATCTCGTATGGTTCAGCCAGCGTTTGCAGTGTAAGCGCAAAAAAAATGTTTATTAAGACATCACATTAGAAACCTCTAAAATTATCATTGTTTCTCTACTATATTATGCATGTATTATACATATAAACCTTTCTTTTGAATCACTCTATCGATTAAAGGAAACCGCATCAAAATCCGTTGCGTAGTTTTAAAGATCTAAGCATACATAAGGACAGACAGTGGAAAGCGACTTTGAAAATAAATTGTACTTTATTTTGATGCTATGTACTTTTTTTTTCTTACCTATTTTAACCAATGTACTTTAACTGCAAACAAAAAAGGTGGTAACCCTAACTACAAGCAAGGCGCGTGTGTGCGCTTCGTCTGTGCGAGGCCTGGCTTGAGCCGATATGCACCGGTTTCTCTTCGTACGGACGAAGCCGCCAGTTGAGATAGAGAGATAGAGTTAAGATAATGTACAAGAGAAAGAAGAAAACGACAAAGAGAAGGAAATAGAACTAAGGAAAGAAAAATAGATTGATGAGAAAATTGAAGAAAACGAGAACGAAGAAGGACGAAAAGAAAACATAGAACAAGATTTTATATGGCTATCAAAATTTCTAAAAATAAATATATGTGAACACGGAGAAATAAATGAGGATGAAGAAGTTCAACCAACCAAAAGAATAAAAATACTTGGTGAAAGAAAGTTAAATTTCAGTGAATTTTAGTTATAATCTATTTGTTTATAAAAAATGTAACAAATAATATGACATACACTAGTAATAATTATACTACCTATCTACCTTACTCTAAGTTCCTACCTACATACCTACCTTACCTACCTACCTACCATTTTTCTCTTAATAGAAACCTTCCTCAGACTATAACGAATATTCGAAAAAAAATCCGTATTGGTCCAGCCATTCCTGAGTTTTGCGCTTAGCAACACATTTAGCCATTAATTTTTATTTATATATAATTAAGTTAAAAAGATACATCAAGTTGTTTACCTCATGTTTCGAGCCAGGCTGATCTATAATAGAGGTATAGTTTCTACAGTACATACTCAAAGTGCATCTATATCAATAGATAATAAATAAAAACAAAATTTGACCACTTTTGATGCGGTACAAATAAAAATGAATTTAACTTTCACGATGACTTGACCTTCTGTGATTTCGATACTCTGTGCCGAGACTAGGCGAAGCGACGATGCATGCTGGCGGTGCAAGCGCGGGCCGAGCGCGCCTCTCTTTTCTGTTGCATGCGGGTAGCGGAGAGCTGCGCGGAGTGACGCGCGGAGAGGGGTCGTTAGCTCCGCCCAAATGGTCAAGGTTATTGGCATGAATACAAGCCTTAAGCTTAAATGTTAGCCTATTCCCACAGTATTTTATAGGTGGGGGAATATTATTCCAACATTTACTGGCCGCGTATCGAAAGCTACCTCTAAACGCTGCCGAATTGTGATGTGGTGTCAAAAGACTGAGCACATTGTCTTCCCTGCCGATTCCTATATATGTAGTTTAGGGTTTTTATATAAGTTTATATTCCATTATTGATTATATAATAAATAAACTCTAGTTTATGTTAACTTAACTTAACGATACATATCGGGTACAGTACCTGAAATAAGGTCATATTTATCAGCAATATGAACAACTTTTACTATGATACTTGCACTGACATCGCGAAAATGAATTCGATTGCCTCAAACATTTGTGGGTACAATAAATAAAACAGCTTGAAGTTGTTCTTAAGGTTTATAATAATTACCACTTTTCTATTACACGAATTTCATTTTTTTTTAATTACAAATATTGCTTTTAAAAAACTCATAATTGGATACAGACTGAGTTTTTTCATTTTCAAAACTCCATGAAAATATAATTTAATTGTCCTTAATTAAGGCTCAGCCCTATCTCCCCGATAACATATTCTACAATACAATCCCACCGCGGCGATCAGACGCGCAATAAAAACGCGATTTAAATGTTCTACAGTTTTACTAAGATTTAAAGTTAACGTTCCTCCTATAATTTTATTATACCCTCTTGCTTGCCTGCTTTATTACTTTTGTGAACAAAGCTTATTGATTTTAGCCACAGATCAGCCAAAGATTATTGTCACCGTCTACTCATTGAACTTGTTACAATACAAACTATTCATGCTACTTTTCAATTTGCTGAATAAACTTTAATTCTTGTAAATTATCATACAAATCTAATACCGTTAAAACTCGGTTCACCAGTAAGAACTGATCTCCTTGTTTAACAAATACTCCCTAGATTTATTACTCCCAAAACATTCCAAAGGGAATCATTAAATTGCGTAATAAGAGAAACAAGGAACTCTTCTGAATTTATAGGATTTTAGAAAGACTTTTATTTCAGGCAATTGTTTAGAAACTTTGTTTTATATAAATCCTTGGAAGGATAAATAATACTTCGGCAGTCAATAAAGAAACTTCCCTTTTTATCCGACTTCCAAAAAGGAGGAGGTTCTCTTTTCGTCACGTATATATATTTTTTATGTATGTATGTTCAGCGATTACTCGAAGACGGCTGAGCCGATTTCGAAAATTCTTTTTTTGTTTGAAAGGATATACTTCTGAGGTGGTCTCATTGTCATCAAATTGGGATCTGATAATGGAATCTTGGAGAAATCGAGGGAACTCTTCAAATATAACAGGCATACCTATTGCGATTTGAGTATTTTTATTGTAACTTGGGCAGTTGCTTTCGAATAGCACCATTTGGTGATAATAATAATATTCCACAACTTTTTCACACAACGCCATCTAGTCCCAAACTAAGCAGAGCTTGTGATATGAATACTAGACAACTGATAAACATACATATATATTTCTAAATACATACATATTATAGATAAATTACACCCAGACAAAGAACAAATGACCGTGCTCATCACACAAACATTTGTCCTAGGTGGGAATCGAACCGACGACCTTGCGCATAGCAGTCAGGACCACTGACCACTATACCAACGGGCCTGTCAAAGTGATGTGGAAGTGATGATGAAGCCCTCAGATTGTCACCGGAACTACTTAATAAAAAGTATTTCATGGGTTCTAATTCGATTACTTGAAAATGGTTACTTTACATTGATATTAACAAGTTTAGGGTCTATAAGTCAAGAGTAACTAGATAAATCAAGATGTGATACGCACACCACCGTGACGACTTATTTTACGATTTGTTTTTCTCAATTTAGGCTTGCGTTATGATCTTTTTGTGCTACTAATCATTATGATCTACTTGGTCTTTTCCCAACTATGTTTGGATCCCCTTTCAGTCTAAACGTAGGTATGGATGGATGGGATAGTTGTTACTCAATCTCGCTTAAGTAACCGAACGGATCTGGATGAAATTTGGAACGGCGATAGATTCTAATCTGAATTAGCATATGTACAAAAATTTCCATGCCAACGTAGTCACAAACATCAGCTAGTAAATAATAAAATTTTTGGCTCAACAATACATTTCGTCGTTTCGTCGAAAGATTTTCTTAATCTTGCCAGAGCTTGTTTATAAGTACTTAAGTCACTACTAAGACATAATTAAGAAGCTATGACACTTATTTTTAATATCATTCTTTAAAAAGAGTATCTATTACCCTCACCATAAAGTTTCAAGTTACTTAATTAGTGGACCAACGATTTTCACATCCTGGGACTGAACTCTAGGGTAATGAGTTTGAAAGTTCTCAGATGCATCGGTTTTATGAATGGAACCTGATACTTTTCAACCACGTGTGAGGCTCCTAATTACGGAAGACTTTTATTTGTTTGTGGTGTTTTGTTACCTGATGAGGAAAGTTGAGAGGTATGAGGAACAGACTGGAAAGTGCTTGACACATCATAGAAAAGGGAGTAATTATCCACACACACTGTTGTAGGATTTAGTCGGTTTATATTTCTCTTTCTCGTACTGAGTTTTAGATAAGTATAACATTAATTTATTACCTTGCGGGGAAGTTCTAACCAACACGGATCGAAATATGTATAATAAACCTCAGAATTCAAAAGTTCCGAACGTTTATACGAGTAAATACAAACTTTTACACCCAAGCCTCTAAACTGTTAGTTCGAAATATTCGTTCCAGAATACAACTTTTGTAACAACGAGCAAATAAAGGTCAGCGCACTTAGAGACACGAAACAACATTATTTCGTATAGGTATTTATTGTAATATTTTAGTAGTTTATTATTATTTCATAATAATTTCTGTTTTCATTTACTCTTTATACAATAGCTAATTAGCATTGTGCTAAAGTTGATAAGTACCTACTTAAGTTTGCGTTGGTGGTTTATTTTGACAATCGTTGCCAAGGGGTATTACAGTAACCCGATCATAAAAAAATATTTGGTGCTCAGCTATGTAGGTACATCCGGAAAATCTTTTTCTAATTAATCTTTTTTAGTATTAACTTATCTTAGGCCGATGAGTAAATACTGGAAAAGTAAAGGAAATAAAATGATTCGAACGCATATCTCGCTAACCCAGGAAATAAATCAGAAATAATGTCACAAACGCAGCATTACCCTACAGACTATAAGTCGCAGATGTGTCGGACACCACACAGAGTTCCCTAATTAACAAAGTTTGATCAAAATATCGGGCGCGTGCCCGAACATGTTACAGTGCAAACACTGATTTGAAAACCACTTGATAGCACATACATTGCCCCGACGCACGAAAACTATGCGAGTTTTTGCTCCTATATATTGGCTACGATACACGAACCATTTTAGTATTCGTCCCGATAACAGTATCGCCTTCGATAACTCTGAAAAAGCAGAATGCCTAGCCGACAGCCTAGAGTCCCAGTGTTCTCCCAGCTCTCAACCAGTAGACCAAGCCCACCTCGATATGGTGAACGCCGAAGTCGAACGTAGAACTTCCCTTCCGCCCGTCGAAGATCCCGATAATCCACTGGCCCCCATCACTCCTGATGAGGTCCAGGATATCATTAAAAGTCTCCAACCGCGAAAAGCCCCTGGCTCCGACGGCATCACCAATAGGGTTTTCAAACTTTTCCCCGCCCAGCTTATAGTGCTAATGACTGCCATCTTCAATGGCGCATTGAGCAATAATATGTTCCCTACAACCTGGAAACAGGCCACCGTCATAGGTATTCCCAAACCAGGCAAGCCCAAGTCTGACCCGTCTAGCTACCGTCCCATTAGCTTACTCAACGTCCTCGGTAAAATCTATGAAAGGCTTATATATAAGCGGCTCAAAGATTTTGCCGAAGCAAAAAGTCTAATACCCAATGAGCAGTTCGGATTTAGAACCGAACACTCATGTATCCAACAAGTCCACCGCATCGTAGAACACGTCAGCGCCGGCTTCCAACGGGGCGCAATAACGGGAGCCTTATTCTTCGACATAGCGAAAGCGTTCGACAAAGTCTGGCACAATGGCTCAATCTATAAGCTATACCAACTCGGCGTGCCTGACCGTCTCGTGCTCATCCTACGGGACTTTTTATCGAATCGCACCTTTCGTTACCGAATTGAGGGGGAGCTCTCCTCCCCCCATCCCATTCGCGCAGGAGTTCCTCAAGGCTCCGTACTATCCCCCCTCGTTTTCACGCTATTCACTAGTGATATTCCCAAGCATAAAAATACCCAGCTAGCCCAATTCGCCGACGATACGGCTATCTATTATACCGGTCTTAAACCCGATGCCATCGCTCGCACTCTCCAAACTTCCGCAAACACTCTGGCCAAGTGGTTCCGGAAATGGAGAATCGAAGTCAACCCAGACAAAAGCCAGGCAGTCCTCTTTTCTAAACCGCGGATAAACCCACCCTCCCCCCGTCCGATTACCATGTACGGCAAGCCGATCCCTTGGGAAAAGCAAGCCAAATACTTAGGTGTGGTCCTCGATAGACACCTCTCCTTCGCTGAGCACATAAAGCAGGCACGTTCGCGCGCCGCTTTCGCTCTAGGTAGGCTCCACTTCATTCTTAGCTCTCGCAGCAAGTTATCACTCAGGTGCAAGCTGCGTATTTTCACCGCGGTCATCCGTCCCATCATGACCTACGCCTGCGTTGTTTTCGCACACGCAAAGCCCTACCTCCTCCATAAGATGCAGACCCTCCAAAACCGATTCCTCCGTAGAGTCACGGGAGCCCCCTTTTATGTTCGAAATGAGCTTCTTCACGTAGACCTCAAGATGCCCACCATCCAGCAGTTCATGAAACGCGTCTCCAAGCGTTTCTTTGAAACTTCAATCCAACATAGGAATCCCCTTATCGTATCGGCCGCCCAATATAAACCCTCGCGTATCTCTAAGATTCGCCGACCAAGGCATACCCTAGTCACTCCCGATGACGCAATCACCCTGCTCCAAGAGAGCCGTAGGGAAACAAGTACAGTGGCACACAAACACAAAAACCGACCGTCCTTCCGTCCTCGCCGCCGAGGCCCGCCGCGACGTCCTCGTAATAGTCCACCCCGACCCTTGCCAGAGCCAGCCCGCGACGCTGAGCCAGTAGCTTTAAATTCCCTTATTAATAATAATAATGATATGATCCAGCCTGTCCCTAGCTGCCCTCCCCTGCGACGCCCTAAGCCGAGGTCCGTACCCCACAGGGGGTGCCCTTAGCGTGTAGTCGCCTAGTTTGTAAGTTTTTTTAATAAGCCCTGGCTGGAGGCTTTAATTAATTTATTAATTAAGGCAACCACAGGCAAGCCCGGTTAAGCAGCCGACAACCTCAGAGGTTGACCTGCGAGATGCCACACACAAAAAAAAAAAAAAGAACCATTTTAGTTGTGACCAAGTATTAGGCCTGTGTGCATGCTAAACAATTACAAATTTTAATTTTTTATATCCAATTTATAACGCATAATAATGCTTTCATGCACGTTTAAGTGGTGTGGAAAACATTCCAAGACATCTAGATACCAAATGGATGACATAACTATTCATCAGTAATGAAATAATATGAAAATTATTTATCATTTAATCCGATTATAAGCTACCGCAGAGGTCCATTTAAAATGGTGGTTTGGGTGGTCAAGGACAAAATTGTGTCTCGAGTTGATGTCTTTTGGAAATGTCTCTTTCTTACATGACGAAATTCTAATTCTTTTATCCCTGTCTTTTCATCTGTATTTTTATCGTAAAAATCTGTGCTGTTACCTATAACGGCTGGATACGATATCGATAATTATAAAATTAAACTTATTTTTTTGTAATTCAATTCAGATAGTTGTCATAAAATACCTATCTACATTAACCGACTTTAAAAAAAAATGGCCAAGTGCGAGTCAGACTCGCCCATGAAGGGTTCCGTAGTAACTATAATAATATAATATAATAATTATGTATATTTATTTGACGAATAAAAATAAACTTAAAATTTCTTAAAACTAGCTTATTTATTTACATTTTTACAACTACGCTAAATAACTTTGTTTTTCATAGTGTTTGTATGAATTACAAAGTTATATTTGTGGTTTTAGAAAATATGCTGTATCTCAAAAACTGCTGAGCCGATTTCGTTCAAACCAATTTTGGTTGAAAGTTTACATTAAGATCTACAGACATATATCTTTTTTAGATTTTTCACTCCATTATTATAGAAGTTAGAGGGGGGACACACATTTTACCACTTTGGAAGACTTGACTTTTTGGACTTTATCTAACTTTTTAAACGATTGACTTTATGAAAAAGTGGTTCTAGAAACCCTTATATCAGTTTAAGTTAAAGTTAAGTTTAAGTTTCACATTTATAGTTTTAATAGTTTCGGAATAAAATGGCTGTGACATACGGACGGACGGACAGACAGACAGACAGACAGACAGACAGACAGACAGACAGACAGACAGACAGACAGACGGACAGACATATCGAAACTATAAGGGTTCCGTTTTTTGCCATTCGGCTACGGAACCCTAAAAAGGAGAAAGTTCTGATATTTTTTTTTCTGTGTGACATGCATGTTTTTATTTTAGATTTCCCAAGATTCCATATTAAAAAGAAAAGTGGATGGATAAGGTTACTAGGCAATATTGGTTTCTAGTTTGGTTTTTATTGATATAATGTTGAGAAAAGTCAAAATAATATAAGATACCTATATCCAATCTTTCTAGGCTTCAAATAGTATGACGGAGTCTAATATTAATCAACTTGGACCTTTGCATTACAATATCGCCCTCGTTAGTTACTTTGGTTCCGGGGATGCGGTAATGGTCTCTATGAGATTCCGCGGCCCCGGAACTTAAGGGCAGTTGAAGGAACAGGGTGGGTTTTTAGTCAGTAGAAGTCTAACACTCCCTTCCACTTTACCCAGAGCGGGAGAAGTCAATCAATGATTTTCCCACTCAGAAAAAAGAAACAGGTTCCTTTGTTTCGATGTTGAGTCCACGGGTTAAGTGTATGTAGGAGGGAGGAGTCATTAGATAAATCGTCTAATGGTGGTCAGTACCACCAAAAAACAATGATTACCTAGTGCCTGCTGAAGCTACAGTTGTTGACACATCTGATTTTAATGAAAATATATTTATTATGGAATATAAAATAAATATAAAAAAATAAAATATAAAATAATATATGGCCGGCTACATTGTCCATGCTCTGATAAAGCAAATAAAATGCCTAACTTGTATTGGAGCGTTGATTGGTGTTACAAATCAAAATGCCTTACAATTTCAAAAATACACTAAAACAAGTTATTGTACGGATCCACCACAGTAATAGAAATTTATCGTCGTTGTGAAATTTATATTAAAAGGGCGATCAACGAGAGTGGTTCGAAAGTGCTGTCTCAGAAATATAATTCCAATTATTTTATGAGATCGGTTTTAAAATCACTGATTGGGTATAATTTATTCCCGGATATTAATTTTCATCAATATGAAATAGAAACTACCAATCATTTGATTGAATTAGCAAGATGCATAATTCAGAAATATGTAGACGCTCGGTTATCATTTTTTAGCAAAAACAATCAGGACCCTAAAACTATAATTCGAAAAACATTTACCAAATTAATTCATTTTAAAAATCAATAATAACAGCATACTTGTTTTTCTTTTTGTAATTGACACTGATAATGATTAAATATTATTATGTGATTTTATTGAGTAATTTTATAATGTTAAACTTCATTTTATCGATATCGATAACTTTCCCTCAATCAAGTAGAGCAATCCCTAACTCGCCATATCTATGAAGCTTGACTTTGAACTGACCAATTGCAGTAGCGCATTTTTTCCTCGCCTCCCAACCCGTATTGGTGAATTGTGTTCTTCAAAGAAATCGGCCTATAAGCTCTCTAGGTTAAATACTCTCTAAGTGCAAACGAATATAGTTTAGCTAAACTATAAGTTGTAAGTACAAGCGTGCTTCATCTTCAACCACATCATCGCTTACCATTAAGTAAGATGGTGGTTAAACGCGAGCCTACCAACAATAAAAAAAAAATGAAAAACAGCTACAGCCATTGATATATTAAAAGGAGGAAGATACGGTACGAGACACAGCGTTTGGTCCTACAAAACTAAGTGATTGCCCGTAGTTGGCGGGCGCTCACTCTCAGCCGCGTACGGAACGTTGTTGATCACACAGCTCAAGAAATTCTCGTCTCTTCGTGTTTTTAAGGATTTTTTGGAATAAATACGCATCAAAATGACTTCTTGTGTCGCTAGACAGTGTTTTAATTACACCAGGAAGAAAAATTAAGAGACCTGGGTCATGGGATCACTTATTAATCTAAACTAATACATGCAATCTTATTTCATTCATAAGCGCAAACATTCAGCAGCTGAGGCGATTTCGCTCGCACTACAGTGCCGTCTCCTATCTCTATCCTTGTCTATCGGTTACTGTAGGTTTGGAACTAATGACGACACTGAACACAGATGTGTGAGTTACTGTGCATGTATTCGTGCGCCGAGCCTAGGTTTACAGATTGCGATGTTAGAGAGTAACATATCTTCCTCCTTTTAATACATCAATGGCTACAGCATTTATTATAAAATGTTGGCTTTGTAATATTAGGCAGGTTTATGTTTTTTTAGGGAAACGCAATATAGATGATGACTCAATAAATAGCTATTGTGGTTATTAAAACAAGATAGTTATTAAAAACAATAAATACACTAGATCCGAGACATTCGTGTGTTTCAGACAACTTCTATATTGGCTCTTGATGTCCCAAAGTTCTTCAAATATTTTCCCGATACTATATGAACGCTTAGAATATTCCATCACATTCAGCCACATTTTGCGGTCTTATGAAAACAAAGTTGCAAAAAAAGTCAAGTGGAAAAAATATGTTACTGGTTCCGTTTATGTTCAGATTAATAACGGATGTTACAATGCAGTGTCCTATGAAAGTCGTGCGCGTATTAATAATCCTGAGTAGTGTGTAGCACCAACGATTTCGAGTCCGTTGCATTTCTATGTCATTTATGCCCGTGGGTGATGAGCGCTTATTTTAATAACGTAGAATAAAATCTGCTTATCCTGCATATTTGATATGATTGGGTCTTATTTCAGATCACAATTAAATTATGAACATCACTCGTCATTCGTCATCATCAAGTGCTCTCGTTGAGACTGTGTGTACTAACCAGTGAGGACTTAGGACTCTTACTGGCTCTCAAATGCTCATTATTAGAGACAATTCTTGCTCAACTATACTAGATCACAGGTTTCTTGCTCGTGGTTCGTATTGCTTATGTAAATAGGACGGACTTTTCCTCTTAAACGTCTCCAAAAATGCTTGCCATTTCATACTAATACTCGAAAAGTTATAGAGCATAAGTTAAACGATGACAGAAAAACTTTTTAACAAAAAATTAAACCGACTCCCACAAAACACTGCAAAGTGAAAAATAACTTTAATTTCGGTAGTCGGTGTCTTTTTCTAGTTTTGTATTTTCGTTTTTGGCACCGACTTCCGAAATTAAAGTTATTTTTCACTTTGCAGTGTTTTTTGGGAGTCGGTTTAATTTTTTGTTAAAAAGTTTTTATTTCACTCTTTTTAGTTGGATGATTTTTAATTTAAGTTACAAGAGCCTAAATGTCAACTACTTATAACCTTATACAAAATATTGCTTTTCCCAAAGCCGGACCGTTAATTGTTGAGGAGTTCTCCTGGTACTTCACCATCAGCTCTACATCACCATATGCATTGTGACGAGTATAAAGTGCTTAACATCCATATTCAAGTAATCGAATCGCAATCCACTCAATACTTATTATTGAGTAGTTTCGGCGGCCATCTGTGGTCTTCATCATCAGTTCCACTTCCCCAAATGGTACTTTTTGAGAGCGACTGCACAAGTTACTATAAGAAATACCCAAAACGCCATAGGTGTGCCTATAATATTTGAAGAGTTCCCTCGATTTCTCCAGGATCCCATCATCAGATCCTGACTTTGGAGATAATGGTACCAATTTCGAAGTATACCCATTCTAACAAAAAAGAATTTTCCAAATCGGTTTAGCCGTCTTCGAGTACTCAATGATCACACATAAAAAAAAAAAAAATATACGCGTCGCATTGATAACCTCCTCTTTTTGTCGTCGGTTGAAAAATATGCAATGTCTGAATAGATCCACTCAAATTTGTGTGGTGCTTTACTCAAAAGCCTCCTGATTTATTATACAGTGTTTCTTATGATAGTCATCTCGGAAACCCTGGTCTGATAGTTGAACTGATTAAAAACAGACGAAAGTATTCCATTTGCAACATATTTACGAAATAAATATCATTTAAGATACCTAATAAATGCATACGTTCGCGGGCGAAGTTAATTGGTACTTTGTATCTCTTAACAACGTTGTGGGAAGTTTGGGTTGGTTTGGGTTTGAACTTTGGCAACGTTTTAACATGAAAAGCTTTTCTTAGAAAGCTGTAAGAATAATCCAAAATTATTTTGAAGATATATGGATTTGTAAATCACAAACTTACAGTACCATATTGTTTCTGCAGTACTATGATGAGTTATAGTTTGTTTTGGGTGAAACTAAATGTCTACATAAATAAATATCCTGCCCAGCTCCATGTTCCCTTAAGTCCTATAAAAGAATTTGATCAAACCATCTACTCCAATCAGTATCATCGATCCCAGATCAACCTAGAAACAAGCGGGGGTGTTAGCGCGCGCCATCTATAGCTAATCGCTGTCCGCTGACAAGGTTATTGATGAGCAGGCAATTAATCATGATCACTTGTACAAACGGGTTCAGTTTCACTTAGTGCCGCTTGCCTTTTTGTGGTTTGTTTTCGGGAGACCTTTTTTGAATTTGTAGGGTTTTATGATGCTGTGTTCTTAATGCTGATCATGCTTATGGATTTGACAAAGAAAACCTTAATTGCGCAGTAAGGCTTTCAGTTTCTAGTTTAATCCGAAACTAGAACTTAGAATACTTATCTTTGGTCTACGTGATTACTAAACAATAATTAATACGTTATCGATCTTTATGTTGAGTAGTATTGTAAAAAAACCCATTCTAGTCACTTCAATTTGTAGATTCAAAAATAGGTTAATTTATACTAATATTATAAAGCGGAAAAGTTTGTTTGTTTATTTGTTTGTTTGCTTGAACGCGCTAATCTTCGAAAGTACTGGGTGGATTTGGATGAAATTTGGTATGGAAGTAGCTTGAAGCTTGAGGAAGGTTATAGGCTACTTTTTACCCGACTGCAAAAAAGGAGAGTTATATTTTTACCGTGATAGAATCCACGGGAGCGAAGCCCCGCGTGAGTACTAGTATACGATAAAGTAATGTAAACATAGGAAAAAAAATCCTTGCCATATCGTTTGTTATCATCCAAAGAAGCCGTGTACTTTGTATTCATAATACCCTTTAAATTACACGTTTTATACGCATAAGTATTATGTATCTTCTGATTGAAGGAAATTAATTAATGATATTCTTAAACCAGTTAGAATAGCATATGTTTAGACAACAATATATATGTATTACATCACAAGGCCAACATTTTTATACCGTCTGGAAACAGTCGGTACAGCATCCAGACATTAGCGATGTAACAATGCATTGCGATGTGCTTGCAACAGTGCCGCAGTTATTGGACACTCGAAACAATAAATACATATGGTTAATGATACTTCTAGCAATCATGTCAGTTTAGAAGCTTATAATGCGGTGATTATTTTCGATATGTCGTATTGCAGCTGTCTGTAATGAGTCATTACTAATGACAAAACAAGGAAGTCTAAATAAAGCGATAAAAATAATAATAATCTATAATCTTCTTCTTCTTCTCTACTAGCTTTTGCCCGCGACTTCGTTCGCGTGGGAAGGTTTTCCCGCGTAAATCCCGATCCCATGGGAATTCCGGGATAAAAAGTAGCCTATGTGTTATTCCACGATGTCTACTATCTACTTGCTAAATTTCATTGAGATCCGTTCAGTAGTTTTTGCGTGAAAGAGTAACAAACATCCATCCATCCTCACAAACTTTCGCATTTATAATAGATGATCAAACGAACTTACCTGTGTGAAGTTCGATCATTATTATACGAAGTGCTTCGTTCGAAGATATATTTACCATGCAGCTTTCTCGAGTCACTCGGCAACTGTACGCAATTTTCAGAGCTAAAACTAAACAGAAGTGTTAGTGTGCGTTATCTGTGTCCTTACGCGAACTGTCATTCTTTTTAGATTCTTGCAAGGTTATCTCAATTTTACCTGGGGTGAGGTGGGTAGGGAACATATATCTTCGAACGAAGCACTTCGTATAATAATGATCGAACTTCACACAGGTAAGTTCGTTTGATCATCTATTATACTGCGTGCTTCGTTCTCGATATATTTACCATGCAGATGTTTAGAGATATGGTAAAGTTGAGAATTGAGATGACCCTGACTCCTTGTCCTTTAAAATAAATATATTTAAGTTTTCAAATCAACATTGTTTTATTCATAAACATCTTAAATTTAATTAACAATCAGTCATCGTGTTATTAATCAATTAATCAGCCTTATCTGGTATATAATCATCTGCTTTTTTTTTTTTTTTTTTTACAAATTAATAATGGCATGCTTATGATCACAATGTCCATAGAGACAATAGTGTAAGCTAAAAAATATATATATTATTATTATGCATTAAGCACAGCATGGGCAAATTCTCCTGATTTCAGAATTGGCCGGTTATAAAATTTCGCAAATGTTAATGAGTTATTTGTCCAACTGGCAGTCTGTCTAATTACATATAATGAAATTCCTTTTGACCTAGCCTTGGATATAGAGGCGTGTCGTGTACTGTGGCCTGAGAAGACATACGTATCAATACCGCAGTCTGAGAGCGTATTCTTAATCCATCTACCAATAGTAGAAGCCGAAACCAGTTTATGGGGTTTTTTAACAGACTCCAAAAAAAAAGGAGGAGGTTCTCAATTCGTCTTGAACTTTTTTTTTTTTTTTTTTTTTTTTAAGTGATAAAAACATGTAATCATTATGACCTCCTATCTCTCTAGTAAATCTCATGTAATCACACAGTGTTTTGGCTGGACAAATCTCCGTTTTTTTTCAAAAAAGGGTAGGAAAAGATTAGGCTGGGTTCTTCCCGCAGCCGAAGTTTTAGTTGTATCAGTAATGGCAATATTGACACAACTTTCACTCTGTGTTATATTGGATATTTTTATTAAAGCTAAGGTTAATGCCTGTTGAGCTGTGCTTAGTGCAAGCAAAACCACCAGTTTCTTTGATATACATTCAAAACTTAATGTCATTTTGGGGGTCCAGTTGCATAATACGCTTAGAACATTATTTGGGTCCCATGTACTTTGGTATTTTGCTAATGGCGGTTTCGACTTATAGAATCCCTTGAAGAGCCTCTTAATACGATCATCCTCCCCAATTTTAGAGCCTATTATCAAAGATAGAGCTGACTTATGAGGGTTTAGGGTCCCATAGGCAGCTCCAGAGTCAAATAATTTTGTTAGGAAATACATAACAAATGGTATAGATGGAGTGAATGTTTTTATACCATGTTCCTGACAGAAGGTCCACCAAACAGTATATGTAACATTATATTGTTTTAATGTATTATGTGAAAGGGATGCAAACATGACATCTATTATTGATGTTGGGGGAATAGCTCCTTTCAGCCAAGCTTGCCTGATAACATTCCTGCAATCAAGGTAAGTTGATGGTGAAGAGGGTGATGGTCTCTAAAAGGAGAATATAAAAGATATTTTTGAGGTTTGTAATATATAAGCTTTGAGACAAGCATAGTCTGCATTAAGGGATACCAAGGTTGTGATGGCCAGTGGGGCATGATCATAATACCTGTTGCCTTCTCATTTTTTATTTTTTGTAAACATTTTTATATTAAACTGAATGGAGGAAAGGCATAAAGGAGATATTCCGTCCAACACAAGGTAAAAGAATCAATGTTCATTGCTTCTGGATCTGGTTTCCAGGAAACATAAGAAATACATTTAGCATTAGTGCGGGATGCAAATAAATCTATTTCAGGTTCACCCAGCACAGTTACAATTTGTTGAAATGCCAGTGTTTAACTCCCATTCTCTATCTGGATTGATTTATGCGACTCTTCATCAGCCTCTTTATTTTCACTAAACTTAATGTAGGAGGCAACTAGCCAAATATGTCTCTTTTCACACCACTGCCATATAGACCTGGCCAAGTTACTTACATGAGGGAACTGAATACCACCCATTCTGTTTACATAAGCTATGGCAGTCTTATTATCTACATGCAATAGAATGTTAAGGTATTGCTTGTCCTTTACAAAAACTTTTAATGCCATAAATAGTGCCAGTAATTCCAAATAGTTTATATGGTATGTTTTCTCATATTCACTCCAAAAGCCATGTGCTCTTTTGTTTTTATAAACAGCTCCCCATCCAGACAGGGACGCATCAGTGAACAGTTCAATATCATGTTTATGATGAGCATGTAAAACAGTATGTAAAAGTATTCTACTAATACTATTACATACTGAATATACTGGTGGAATGTTAATATTAGTACTATTCGTACTAATATTAACATTCCACCATTGCAGATCTAATTTTATATCTGAATGTAAGTATATTTTCACATCATAATAATTGTCATTGTTTTTAACTAAATATTTGTACTTGTGATGTTCAAAAAATGTTGTGTAAAGCCAACCATATGTGGTAGGTAGCTGGGCAGGCTGCAATTAGTATTCCAATTAATTTTGCCAGATCTCTTATAAGACAGCTATCCAGGTCTAAGTACTTCTGAACTAATTTTTTTTTTACTTTGTTTATGGGCAATTGTAATGACATATTTTTTGTATCAAACACAAAACCTAGAAATTTGCAAGACTGTGATGGTATTATTATACTTTTATTAAAATTTATAACAAATCCCAAGCGCTTCTAGAGAGCTATTGTTTCTTGAACATTTTGTAAACATGATTGATAACTAGATCCTATACATAGTAGATAATCTAGGTATTGAACTGACCTGTAACCCTTTTATTTTAGATGTGTCACTACAACCTTCATAATCTTTGTGAAAATATTAGGTGCAGAACACAGGCCATAAGGGAGGGCCTTAATTCATATAATAATCTATCTTATTGAAAACGTAGGTATTTTCTACACTGTGGATTTATATTTACTAATAAATATGACTCTTTTAAATCTATTTTCGCCATGGGCGATTGCCTGGAGAAAGTAAAGCTATTGCTGTCCTATGGTCCTCCATTTTAAAATGGGATGTTTCTACATATTTATTCAATGACTTTAAGTTTAGTATGAATCTTTTTGTACCAATATGCTTTGGAATCAAAAATATAGGGGAGATAAACTGGTCTTTACATGGCATGCAAGGGAATATAGCTCCCTATTTTAATAAATTGCTGATAGCAGTATGCATATCAGTATATTCTTCAGCAGGTATTACTGAACGGGGGAGTGTCATTGAATTCTGTTAATGTTTCTTTACAAAGGTAACTGAATATCCTTTGATATAATTAAGTACAGATTCATCTTTGCAAATTTTGTTCCAGCAAAATAAAAAATGAGTCAGTCATCCAGCATGACTTACCTCTATGTACAAGCAGGAGGTTTCTCCTGTGAGGCTTTAGTTTTCTTGGTAGTGGACTGATAATAGTGGCCGTGATGTTTCCAGGCCTGTACAGAAAACTGGTTCCTTTTGGGTCCATAACTGATATCCTCTGATTGTAGCGAGGAGGACCTTGCAAGTTTCTCTTATGATTTGCTGTATTGTTGTATTAGATGAATGTAGGTTTCTTGATAGACTGACCACTTTGTTGGCATATTTTCAAAACTTTGATCTTGTCACTAAGATTAACTACATATATATACTCGTCTCTATCAACATCTTTGATAGCACTATAAAAAAAAAAAAAAATTGTCTATAACAGGGAAAATTAAGTTTCTTCTTGACTTAGTCTGTACAAAATTTAGATCCGTCAAGATCCTTCCAGCATCACTAAGTAGTGACATCAGTTTCAATCTGTCCACTGTATCATTATTTATCAATAATGATATTGCATTACTGACTATAGACAATCCAATGCCTAGCTGGTTTTGTTCCAACTCTATCTTTATGTCTCTTCCGACAGTTTTTCAAAATATTGCTCCAAATACGAGCCAAAAGGCAGGACCATATGCAGGTTTATCTGGCATGAGATCACCCAGTGCTAAAAGTACCTCCAAAATCATTGTAGGTATTGCTGAGGTAGGCTCAGGATTCACCACAGGAGTTGAGTTGGAATTTTCTACAATCAGAAGTCCAGGTTCTTCTGGGACCAGATCTGTCATAGGTCCTGGTGACATATCTCGTGGTAATGTTTCAATGATTTTGACCTCGTTCGAAGTGTTATCAGTATTATAATCTGAAAAACGAAAACCATAGGTACCACTGGAAATTTGTACTAGCGATTGCTAAAAAACTGCTTATTGAAGCCTCACGGACTTCACATAAGTTTAAAGATCTCGTCCGTATATCTCGTATACGACCCGCATCTAGGGATCTCGTCCGTATATCTCGTATACGACCCGAGTCCAGTGGGAACGTCGATGTATCTCGTACACCACCCGTCCCTTCCGGTACTAAGGTTATGAAAAGACCTTGTGGCTTTTACTGCTATGCAAGCCAGTAGCCGTACCGGTATAATAGCAATCACAAGACAACCTTTCGTTACCTGGAATATTAGAACTTGAAGTATCACTTCCACTTTTATAGTCATCTCGACGACGACAACGACGCTTCAGTTTTTGTTAAATTTTTCTTATTTTCTTTTTGTAGTATTGTATATCTTTTTCTTCGTGGCGCCTTATAGGCATAGTTGTGGTCTAATGTACACAATTTTAACTTCTTAACACTCAAATTTACACCAATAATTCGTAGAACACAGTATCAGTTGCCGCGCAAACGAAAAGAATGACAGTTCGCGTAAGGACACAGATAACGCACACTAACACTTCTGTTTAGTTTTAGCTCTGAAAATTGCGTACAGTTGCCGAGTGACTCGAGAAAGCTGCATGGTAAATATATCGAGAACGAAGCACGCAGTATAATATTAGTAAAATTAGTAAAAAGTAAAAAGTAAAATATTAGTAATTAGTAATAAGATATACATATTAATACAGCTCGCTCATCAAACTTGCCCGCCATATAAAGAGCAACATTCATAGCGAACATGAAAGTATAATACATATACATATATATGTATGACATCGTAAAATCTACCCAAGCTGGCCCCTCTTATGTCTTGAAGTTTTATAATATATGTTGCATGATATCTCATAGTTTTATGTTAGAGAGCATCTCTATGGCAAAGCGATAGTGGTGATGTCGCCTTATCTAATTTCGTAATTCATACCTATAATGGCATGTGCTTTTATAATCGAATAGAATTCTACACACAAGATTACATATCGTTGAAGACATATTACATACGTTGGCTGTTTTATCGGCTAAATAAGTTAACAAAGTTGTAGTATTTCGGTTTCACTAGCTTCGATCAAGCTCATTTCCTCGGATATAATGAAGGCCTGTACCCTAGCAGTTTAAATGATAACTTTTAGAGCTGGTCATTGAGACTACAAATTAGCTGTTGACAGAAATACCTACCACTTGAATAATATCCATTCAAAATTTGTATAACAACTAATGAATAACAATAAAATTTTTAAATAAGACGGTTCTTTAAACAACGGTCTTTTACACATGAACCTAGTAACGCGTCTCATAATATTTCCAAAAATTATTCATATTTTTGGAACCCACTAAAGTTATTCAAATTCGTAATATCTAGATATTCAGATGGAGCCCTAAAAATTCAAATGCTATTGGCAAAAACCATTCATCATGAGTTGGTCTATGAAACCCGTAAAGCCGGCTCTACACGTTGGCCAACACAGTGGCGAATGTAGTGGCCAATGCGTATTGGCCAACGTGTAGACGGCGTGTTTGTGCATGTTGGGTGCACAAACACCCCCTCTACACGTTGGCGAATAGTCATTGGCCACTACATTCGCCACTGTGTTGGCCAACGTGTAGAGCCGGCTTTACACGAAATTGTAAGTCTTGAGATAGAAATGGAATGGAGGGGTCTTTGTGTTTGGTCGCATTTGCTCTTGAAACTTATACCTAGACGTCATATTTTCCCTGACGTCACAGCAGCGGGAACAAACATAAAACAAAAAATTGGGTTGCTTGCTACGAGCGTAAAAGTACCAAAGTTAGGACCATACATGACGTAATGTGTATGATGAATCGTTGAGTAAACATTTATTGTTCTACAAAATGTGATAACTGCAACTGCGTTTTGATAAAAACAATTTCTTCTTGAGGTTTTGTGACCAATTTAGTAAAAGAAAATACTGTACGGTGGATTTTTTGTTACTTTTTTGAGAGTTGTTTTTTGTATATTTGATTGCTACTGAGATTTGAAAATTAATTGGAAAGTGATAAATAAATCTTTACGTACGTATTACTTAGATAGATTAAGACGTAGGTTGCATAAATTGTTCGTATGATGATCATTCTAATTAACTATATTCAGTAACTGATTAATAACGCTTTGATTTGTGTCTTGTTATTAATAATACTGAGAAAATATTTGAAGAATATATTTTACTAGCTTTTGCCCGCGGCTTCACCGGCGTTAATTTACACTGTCAATAATTCTTGTTGCCATTTGGTACACCTTTTTAGGTGGTTACAAACGCATATAATATAAAGAAAACTATCACCAGGGTCCATCCATCCCCAAAAACAGACAGACAGTTAGTAATTAAAATATATCTTTTTAAAACCAAAGACGTAGATTACAATACATTTTTGTAAACTACGTTTTGGGTTTTTCTAAATGTACACCTGCGACCTTCAGTGTCTGTCCTTGAGCTTTGTTTATTGTCATTGCAAATGCTGCTTTTAGGGGAAATTGGAGTCTTTTGAACTGAGATGGCAAATCGGTCGGGATTTTGGGAATGTGAGGAATAAATACTTTTTCACCGCTTGCTGTTCCCGTCATAATTATTGCTTGCACAACATTGCGTCCAAGGTGTGTAATTTCTAGTCGCGTGCCATTACAGAGCTTTGGTACATCCAGATTAGGCATCAACAGGACTGGGAAACCCTATCAATTCCAGAGAGTTGAGAAACTCTACAGGGTACGACGTCACTTGCTCAATATCCATAACATTGTCGACGGACTCGACAACATCACCATTCACATGAGACAATCATTTCGTTGATCTGCCCTACTATTTCGTTGATTGGTGCCAAAATTGATTTCATGCGGCCATTCTCCATCCCTCATATTTGTTTTCAAATCCGAATAAACGTGGTTTATTAAATTATGTGTATCTTAGACGATGTAACAGAATTCAGCACTCAAATAATCCACCACCCGATTATATCTGTTATATCACGCTGCAGCTGTACTCGCATGTTTGTAGATAGTTTTAAAATATTGTTTCCAGTGGTTCTTGAATACGCCATTTGAATGAATTCGGAGGGGGGAATATAAAGTTCCAAGACCCCTTTTATATCATATATGTCTTTTCCAGGGTCTTAAACTATCTCCATACCAAATTTCATCTAAATCGATTCAGCAGTCTACGTGTATTATGTGTGGGGAGGGTGGGGAATTTATTGATTCCCTATACGAAATTTCAACACCCCTTTTACATCCTTTAGGGATGATTTCCGGGATAAAAACTATCCTATGTCTCTCCCAGAGTCCTTAACTATTCCCATACCCATTTTAAAAATCAATTAATTCAATTTAGCGTTTGCCAGCGGCTGCGTCTGCGTGCAATTCGAAAACTATCCCATGGGAATCTTATATCGGGATAAAAACTATCCCATGGGAATCTTATATCGGGATAAAAACTATCCTATGTCCTTGCCAGGGTCCTAAACTATTCCCATGCCGAATTTCATTTAAATCGGTTCAGCGGTTTAGGCGTGAAAAGGTAACAGACAGAGTTACTTTCGCATTTATAATATTAGTATGGATTCTAATTTTCACATTCAAATATTTAATAACAAATGCGCAGCGATATTGCGTCGTTCCATTTTATTATTAAATTCTCTATTTATTTTTTTGCCAAATAAAAGTTGACAAAAATACGAAATTAGAAAAAGTTAATATACAGACATGATCGTATTGTTATACTTTAATTTAAATACGTACAAATACAATTTTTAATTATCTAAAATAACCCTAGAGTTACAATCAGCTAATGATAGCATTATTACACAAAAACACGATGCTTCTTCATCCGATAATTACTAGAAATTGCAGAATTATATCATCCTTTGTCTCAAAGAACTTTGCAGAGATTTCCTTTTCTAAGCCGAGAAAATATTCGTAGAATTTTTCCATCAGAGTAAAAAGTCTTGTTGCCATTAAGTCAAGTAACATGAAGTTGTAGCAACTTACCGTGATGTCTTGGAACGCGACCCTTAAGTGCGTGTTAAGTATTACTTTGAAAGCCTAAGACGAACTCAATCTTTTTCAAGTAGGAACAAGATTTTTTACTGTGACATTTGTTTACTTTGATATTCAGCGTCATATTAGAAAGTTAAGCTGTACGGATTTTCATAATATACGTTACAAAGGTTTTAAGATTTGAAAATTTTCGTGGTTTGAAGACAAATTAATCAGCAAAGGATCGACTTGTAATCTTTGAATTTCGAATTGTATACTTGAATACTTGCTGATAATCCACTGTGGGATAGAGGGAGTGGTTTTACCTTTCTGTATTGATTGTTATACAAGGTCTTTCAAACAAGTCCAGCTCAGGTCCAGCTCAGCAAAATGTCAAACAACTCAAAACGTTGACTGACCTTGATTTTCAACTGAACCTTATTTTGAATGTTCGTAGGTTATCTGTACCAATATTGGATACATATTAATTAACTATTCCCATGTCCACACAGTATGATTATGTTCACGTTTCCAATACTCATTGTTTCGTTTCTGACTATCAGGATATTAAAATGGTACGAGCCAATTTCCATTTCATGATAACTGCTGTTTTGTATTAACTTAGCAAGGTATGGACGATAGACCGAATTTGCTAGTAATTTAGGCCGTGAACAGATGTTAACTGTCATTATTTGTCCTTTTGAATAGACGTTTTGAATTAAACGGTGAATAGGTAGGTATAACGTTATAATGGGTCGCTTTAGTGAATGTGGAAATATATGTTGTGTGTGTTGGTTCCAAGTAACTTAGTGTTTTGTCGTATTTTGAACGTGCTTTTTTCCTAATACACGTCGTTGCCTTCATATAACTTTATTGATAAAACAATTCTAGATGTATTTTAGAAGCTAGTTTGAAATAATAATGACAAAATACGTTTTTTCGGATCTCTGGTAGTTTTTGCGGGTGATTAGAAAGTAAATACTTTTATGTCAGATGCAGTTCAGTGCTGTTAATGTAAATAAACCATAACAGCTCTAGATAACAGTCTGTTTGTTTTTGTTTCAGAATCATCCAGCATGGTTGGAAAGGCGTTAATTTTCTTCGCATCGGTTACAGCCTTGAATATTGGTAAGTCACACTTGAAAATTCTGTTTCCTCTTTTTTCGTCATTTATGTACAAACCATGTTAAGCACAACTGAGAGACTGGGTGTTGTATTACAGATAAACACCATGTTTCTTTACTTGCTTGAGCTGCGAACGACTTACCATAGTAATTGGTGGCGAGACTCGGTACCGCAAGCCTTAAGTTTTTTGATGATCTCAGAGATTTTGCATGAGTGTCATGAAGGAACTTGAATCGTTCTTTAAGATAAGTCTGTTTTAGGATTAAACAGAACACTGTAAAGCAGAGACAAGATGTGTAAGTTCCGGCGAAGACGTATAGGAAGCCACTTGAGTATCGTACGAAATTCGGATACGTGATCATATTTGCGCAAGCCAAATATAAATCTAATGCGAAAATTTTGGAGTCGCTTAAGTTTATTAAATTGTGCCTCAGTAAGATCAAGATAACTGACATCATTGTAGTCAAGGATGGGGAGTAAAAGAGACTGTGCTTGCTCAATTTTAGTAGCAGTTGGCATAAACTTACGCAACCTTCTTAGGGAATAGGCAGAAGCAAATAATTTGCGACTGACTTCTTGTAATTGGGGACCCCAACAAAGATATTTGTCAACCCTTCTCGCCTAATGGAATAGCAGTGCCGTTTAAAATAACCTGAGGAAGCTGCGACCATTTTACCTTAGGTGCCAACCTGGAACTACCAACCACAATGACCTGTGTCTTTGACGGGTTAACCTGCAAACCATATAAATATAAAAATAATATGCAAATAATTTCCATACAGTCCAGTTCTGGACTGCGTTTCAATTTTGCAGCCAGTTCAAAGTTTTAATTATGCCACGAAATTAATTCGGGATCAAGTTTGTGTGTGGTAGCTTTCATAAAGCTTCGTCTTAAATGATTTTTTGTTCATGATGTCAATTGGTTTAATTTACTTTTTAATTGCATTTGCCAACAATTGGTTCACCTCCTTTCACATTTAAAATGAAATCACAATTACAGTTGAATCATTTCTGTGGGACTCGTCGAGCTTTATTACTCGGCGCTTGTCTAGTGGTGGCCACCGTTGACTCTGGCTCTCAGGAGATGCAGTAACTGGGAGAGGCAATATTGCCACAAAAATACCCTATAATATACTTTAAAGGTTATTAAAAATAGATTACTTTAAGAACCGTAAGCTGCATTAAAAACAACAATACCACAGCCACGAAACCGACATATCTTTCTCGCAATCTTGACGAACTCAATTAGGTGAAGTAAGAAAGACAAACAGTTTTCACTTCCTTTAGCGAAGCGAGAGACAAAAATAAAATATGGATGCTTTAGCAGAATAAAACAAAGGCTTAACCGCTTGTGTAACACTGTAAAGGTGTGTCTACGCTAGATGGGCCGAGCACGAGCAGATCACGAAAGATATTAAGGTAGGAAGAAAAACGAGAGTCTTAGAAACACCACAAAAATTATATAATTTTAAATTAACGTGTTTGTTAATTCCCCGTATTTATTTAAAGTAATAAATCATACCGATGCTATATACCTCCCTACATACGATCAGGACTAGAATCTTATATTCCGCGAATTTTTCGTAACTAGCAAAGAAGAAAGTACGTATCTAAGCAGGTAAATAAATACATCCTTTTCACATTTATTTTTACTCTGTCAACAATTTGTCTTGCTTCCAACAAATCTGCTACGATTGTTGTCTGGTCGGCCCCAAATTGAAATCTAAATTCCATTTGTGATAAAGAATGTTAGTTTCAGAAATAATATTTGTTTAGTTTGTAACAATAATTTTATGGTTGCTCTGCAGGGTATTGTGTAATATTGTTTTATCTGTTAAATTACAAAAAAATACATACTTAACTAATAAAATTACTTATAAAGATACAATAAAAAAATATAAACATACATAGAGGTAAAATACATATTTATATGTATTAATATTAAAACTGTAAAAATATATACAAATAACGTAAAAAATTACGGGATGATGGAGAAGTAATGTTCTTTGAACAGGTTTTTGAAAATATGGATCGTTTGAACTTTGTTATTCATACAAACACTATGATTAAACAAAGTTATTTGGCGTATTCACTACGGTACGCGTCATGGGCGAGTCTGACTAGCACTTGGCCAATTTTTTTTTCACATGGACAATTATATGTTGCTTTATAAAGATAATGCTTTATTATAAATCTACATAGGTAGATCCAGACGCAAGAAAAATCAAAACATACTTAAACCACAAGAAAGTAAGACTAAAATATTGTATATACCGAAATACTGTAAATCTATTCTTTACAATATAATTAACAACTATCTTTACGTCGCGATTCTCTATCCAGTGCGAACTGGATAGGTATACTTAAATTTTAACATCTATTCTATTCAGAAATCATCGAGTTAATAACAGTAGTAGGATTATACGCGTGTGAAACCACGGGGCACAGCTACTTCACGTAACCATACTTCATTGATTATAATATACTGACGTTATCGTCTTTATACCTATTAGAAGTAGTCATGTTTGTAAAATGTAATCTGCGATTATTTCCACGACTGGTAGACGAAGTCAGTCGCAACAGACGCGTTAATACTATACTTTGTTCACATAGTTCTAAAAAATCATTAATGCGGAATAGTGTTTTTTGCATGGCGCCTTTAATATTTAATAAACTTCCAAAGGGGTGGAGCGAACTAAGTGCAAACATATTAAAAAAAACGGCTTAAATAATATGTAGTTGGGAAAGCATATTATAGTATTTTAGAATTTTTAAATAACTAAGTAAAAATCTAACAAAAGTTTTTTGTAATTTTTATAATTTAGATAAATTACAGTGACATTAATTATGATATGATTAATGTATAAATACTTAAATTTTTAATTTATTTGATAATTTAATAATACATATGTCAGTGATGTTTGTGGAAGTAGACGGTGGCTTGACCATTGCCTGGTGTCAGAAGTAGCGTGGAAAACGATAGAGGGAGTGGAAGTTTGTCAAGATATTTATTGGTCTGACCACTTTCCTCTTGCCATTCAAGTTAACCTAGGATTGGTCAGGTCAACTGATGCTTCGGTACAACAAGGGAATAAGATTGTCGATAGGGTTATATGGGGTGAAAGAAATGCAGCACAAATAAATTGTTATTACGAGTTATGTATGGAAAAGCTTAAAAATATAGACTTTCCTTTAGAGTTAAGTGATTATTGTGATAGCAAGGATAATACATGTCAAAACAAAAATCACAGAATTATAATTGATAGTATGTACAATAACTTGGTGTGTTCGCTTAGGGAGGCGGCGGCGGACAGTTCTGGCTCGGTGAGGGGTGGAAGGGGTCGGCGCATAGTGATCGGGTGGAACAAGCACGTCAGTGACGCTCACAGGAACGCGAGGAGGGCCTTTCTGAATTGGGTGTGGCATGGTAAACCACAATCTGGGCAGCTGTTTGTAGATATGAGAGAGTCGCGTAAATGTTTTAAGAAAAAGTTGAAATTCTGTCAAGACAACGAGGATCAAATTAAGATGGACATTTTGGCAACAGAACATAGAAACAAGCATTTCCAGAAATTTTGGAAATCCACCCAGCGTTTGAGCCCGAAACCTGCAGTTCCGGTGAGTGTCAATGGCGTGACAGAACCGAAGGAGATCGCGGATATGTTCATGAGGAATTTTAAAGTGACCTCACGGCTTCAATCAGATGGGGGTGCGCGTGACGAGGAGTCTAGAAAAACTAGCGGGCAAGTTAGTATTTCGTCTAAAGAGGTACGGAACATTATAAAATGTATGACGAGGGGCAAATCTCCGGGTCACGACGGCCTTAGTATAGAGCATTACCAATATGCGGGTCCGCATCTCCCAAGGATCTTGTCCATGCTGTATAATTTTTGTTCGAAGCATTCTTATTTACCGACTGAACTGATGAGGACGATAATTGTACCCATAGTCAAGAGTAAGACGGGGGATGTCTCGGACAAGGATAATTATAGGCCCATCTCATTGGCCACTATAGCTGCAAAGGTTTTTGACAGTGTGCTTGAGCGGAGAGTAGCTGGGCAGCTCAATTTACATGATGCTCAGTTCGGTTTTAGAGCTGGGCTATCTACGGAAGCTGCTATTTTGGCGCTCAAGCACACGGTCAGGTACTATACGGACAGAAACACACCTGTGTACGCTGCCTTCTTGGACCTCTCCAAGGCTTTTGACCTGGTTGATTATAACATATTATGGTCAAAATTGCGCAAGCAGGGTCTACCCAACGAATTGGTTAACCTTCTGCAGTACTGGTATAACCATCAAATCAACCAGGTCAGATGGTCGGGTGCTTTATCTGAACCGTATAGACTAGAGTGTGGAGTGAGGCAGGGTGGGTTAACTTCCCCGTCGCTATTTAACCTGTATGTAAATCAGTTGATCGAGGAGCTCAGCAGCACTGGTGTCGGATGCTCAATTGATGGTAGTATAATAAATAACATAAGTTACGCGGATGATATGGTGTTGCTGAGTCCCTCGATTGACGCCCTTCGTAGGTTACTGGGTGACTGTGAGAGGTATGCTGTGTCTCATGGCCTCCTCTACAATGTAAAGAAAAGTGAAGTTATGGTGTTTCGGGTAGGTGCTAGGAAGCCAGTCGGAACAATTCCGCCGCTATGTCTGTACGGTGTGGCTCTAGTAAGGGTGTCAAGGTTCAAGTACCTTGGACACATTGTGACTGAGGATTTGAATGATGACCTTGACATCGAGAGGGAGCGGAGAGCGTTGTCAGTACGATGTAATATGCTGGCTCGCAGGTTTGCACGATGTACTAATGAAGTAAAAATAACTCTTTTTAAGGCATATTGCCAGTCATTTTACACGTGCAGCCTGTGGGTTAGTCATACGCAAAGGGCTTATAGCGCTCTCCGTGTCCAGTATAATAACGCTTTTAGGATTCTGTTGGGGCTTCCACGTTTCTGTAGTGCGTCGGCCATGTTTGCGGAAGGGAGAGTGGATAGCTTTCATGCAATTATGCGCAAGAGAGCGGCATCCCTGATGCACAGGATGCGGGGGAGCGCCAACAGTATCCTGAGAGTGATTGTGGACAAGCCAGACTGTCCGTTCCTGTTTTATTGGACCCGTTTGCATAACGGCGGGTCTAGTGCAGCAGACGGACTAAAATACATGAATTAGATTTTAGAATTTTTAATTGTATTTGATTTTAATTTTGTAATTTTAATTTTATAATTTTAAATTTATTATTTTGAAATTTTAATTGATAATGTTGGAGATTCTGACAGTGAATTACGGTACTCTTCCCATTTTTGGTTTGTATTTAAATCTAATTTTCTCGACATCATAAATATTATCAGTGTATCCCAGTGCTCCGTTGGCTCCTTTAAGGTCGTAAGGGCCCGTATGTTCTTATTTATGATGTCGATGAGACATCGCAAAGAAGTTGCTGATTTCCTTACTATGGGTTCTGCATCAAACAGAGCCTGCATATAATTATTTATTAAAATGCGATTATTATTATAGCGATCACAAGTCCCAAGCCATCTCATAATTGTCACCCTTAAAATCGATGTCTTTAATTATTTCTGACGCGCGACCCTTAAGGGATGCACGGAGGTAATGAAACTTGTTAATATTATCGATACATTCGCTGTTGTGTATCAAAGAAAGAAATGTATCCCTAAATTCTAGCCAGCACTGATAACTACTGTCGAATTGGGGTAGATCAATTTTTGGTAAGCGAACAAAGTTATATTTAAACGATGCACCTGATTTCTCCATTGTAGTGCCCATCTCCGAACCCTCACGCCCAGCGCTGCTGGTCTGGAGATGGCTGCGCGCATTGGCGATCAGTGAGTGGTACCGCTCTTCAATCTGATTTCGTTCCACGTACTCGTCTTCGGGAGTCTCCGAAGCTAGCTTGATCTCCATCTGTAATGCATCGAAAACGTCGTACAAGGCTTCAAATTTGCTCAAACGGCCTTCTAAATCTATCCGTTGTAGTTCGGAAAAGAGCTTTGACGAAGAAAGGACCGTTAAGTACTTTTCAAAGTTGGTTATCTTCGCTTTAATGCCACTACGCTGTTTCACTAGCTTCTCGGTATCCATATTGAACCTTGGTTTGTGAAATGGAAAGACTTTAAAACTAAATAGATAAAAAAAAAAAGAAACGGTATATTTCAAAGCAAAACGATCAAATTAAGCAACAATTCTCGAGTAAATCGTTTGTAAAGAATAACCAGCTGACGAGTAAACAGTTATGTAATTATGTTGCATAAAATAAAAAGGTTAAGTCGTTAGCAAACACAGCTGATGCGAGAACAAAGGAGGTGCGTCGCCGTACGGAAAAAAAACTGGTTTTACCGGTTGGCAAATGGCAGGTAAAAGCGCGCTGACTAATCGCGATACACAAATAACAGATTAGCTAGATAGAATACGGGCGTTAAGCAATAACAAATAATTTAAACACTGCATGAAATAAATAGAACGCTAGCAACCAATTGTTTGTCTAGAGGCGAAATAGGCGGGAATAGAATTAAATTTAAAACTTGACTTGTTAAACGGATAATAGGAAAAGGTAATAATTGGAACGAACTCACAGAGGTCCTTAACCGTTACTCCGATTGATTTCTTCGAACTGCAAGAGTGATTTTGCAGTTTTGCTGATCGATGACAGTTGGCGTTTGAATCCACTTCAACGGTTCACTTGATGACTGCTTATTTATCTTTACTCCTGGATTTCCCCCGGCTCGAAGGACCATGTTTAAGATCTCAGGGAGATGAATGAAATAAGTGGACTGTATAATATGAAAATATATTTGAGTAGCAAAAATAAGTAGCGTTACAGTGATGGGTCGATAGAGGGACGCGTGTGCCTTAGAAGCTGTCTGATCGAGTGAGTGGCGCTGCTCGCTGTCTGTTGCGCGCTGGTGCTCCACCCCGCGCCCGCCGCCCGCCGCCTCAGCCGTCGGTGACGTCAGTCGTCTATATGCTCACGCGTTTGATGCGTGAGCAACAGACTTTACTTCACACTAATTTACTACTTTGATGAATAATTTTTAACTGTTCAGTCAAAGTAACATGGTTAAATATTAAAAAAAAGCAATATACAGCCTTATTTTTCTCACCCCAGAACAATGTTCAGGTGAACATAATACTCTTATACTTTTATGTATTCACAAAATAATTTCCACATACCTATCCCACTTCTAGAATGACAGCGTTTTAATTTTGCAGCCAGTTGAAAGTTTTAATTATGCCGCGAAATTAATTCGGGAACAAGTTTGTATTTGGTACCTTTCATAAAGCTTCATTTTAAATGATTTTTCTTTCATGACATCATGTGCAGGTACTCACACAATTGGTTTCATTTACTTTTTAATTGCATTTGCCAATTATTGGTTCATCTCCCTTCATATTTAAAGTGAAATCGCTGTACAAAGTCGAACTCGCAAACTAAGAGTGGAAATTATGTTCGTATCCGCCGTTCTTTGTTATTAATTTTTTGAGGTATGTAATTGAATTGATTCTACGGGACTCGTCGAGCTTTATTGACTCGGCGCTTGTCTGGTGGTGGCAACTATTGACTCTGGCTCTCAGGAGATGTAGTGGCTGGAAATAATGAAGCAAATTTACCACAAAACTACTACATTTTTTTAAAGGCAATTAAAATCAGATTATTATGAAAACCACAAAAGCTGCATTTAAAGACAACAAACCACAGCCACGAAACTTACACAAGCTTCTCTTCACTCAGCAAAGCGAGAGACAAAAGAAAAATATGAAGGCTTTAGCAAAAGGAAACAAAGGCTTAACCGCTAGTTATATCACGCTAGGTGAGTCGAGCACGAGCAGATCTCGAAAGATATGAGAGAAGGAAGTAAACCGAAAGCCAGAAAACCTTTTTTCTTAATTTTTAAATAATTATCAATCAATTCGTTACAATAGTTTGATGGTTGCTCTGCAGGGTATTCTATAATACTGTATTGTCTGTTTCTTATTGTATACAGGAAATTAAAAACAGCAAAAAGCAGCTAAAGAAATAAAAATCCCGCTCGCAAATGACTACTGAAAACTTCAACAGTTTGATGCAGCTGGTGTATTTTAGTTTAGTTCAGTCACGACACAAATCGAATGACTATTAATACACCATTAATAAAAAATATTGTAACCTCGATAATGATGGCTGTAAACGTCAAATTGAAAGAAAAAAAATGTTATTTTTTTTTCTCTTAACAAAACCCCGGACTTTGTTTACAGCGCTACTCATAAACGCATCGGTCTGTACAAATTTTAATGAGTCCACGACTTGCTCTATTTTATCTGTACAATATTATCATTGCAACTGAAAGAACGGGTATATTGCTATACATATATTTTTGGTTCAGCTCTTTGATGTTCACGATTGTAGGATACGTACGTAGGATTTATTAATTCCGTGAAGTGTTCTGGTTTGTGAGAATATTTTTTGCTTATTTATTAATGGTGTTGATTTTGCTATATGAAAGCTGGGGAGTCCGAAAGTAGGTATTTTAGTAGTTCAACAGATTTTGCAAAGCTTTTTGTTATGGTCTTCCCTCCGGTGTACCCTGTTCTATTGTTTGACCAGTTTTGGCAAGGTTTTAGATATTTTATGCCTATATTCCGTCAAGAAACGGGGCTGTCATTACTTGCCGACGCGTCTCATAACCTTTAAATTCATAGCTTATCTCTCAACCAATTCGAATCTCCCTGACACAAAACCCGGATATTTTTTTAAACCTTTCTGACTGACCACCATGCTTCATCTGAGCTAAGACAAATCTGGGCAATTACAGACGGATGGCAGCTCTAAATTGAATAATTTATTAAGTAACCCTCCTCATTTTAAAAAGCTCATAAAATTTACTGTTTCTCTATATCATATTACTATAGTCTGTTTTTTAATCTCAGAGACAAAGTTGACATTAGGACGGTTGCCAGTTTCTTACAATACCTAAATAGTGATATTTTCGATTAGCACACTACCGAAACTAATTTAATTTAGTTAATAAAATCAAGTATCGTTGTTTAGGGTTCTGTAGCCGAATGCAAAAAGCGGAACCCTTATAATTTCAGTTTCATGTCTGTCTGTCTGCATTTTACAGCCATTTTATTCCGAAACTATAAGGACTATACATGTGAAACTTGGTAGGTAAATGTATTCCGTAAACCGCTTTCCGATTTTAGGAAAAAAAGAAAAATATACTTAAAATTAAGAGGGTTCTCCATACATAGAACTGAAAAAGAAAATATTTTTTTTTCATGAAACCTATGTGTGTGTGATGTCTGTAGAAAAGTCTTTAAAAATGTCATTGAGGTTTCTAAAACAACTAAAGTCAATCATTTAAAAGATATACGCTTCCAAAGTGGTAAAATGTGTTCCTCCCCCTCTAACTTCTATGTATAGTAATGGAGCGAAAAATCCAAAATATATAATATATCCTGTAGATCTTAATGCAAACTTTCAACGAAAATTGGTTTGAACGAGATAAGGTCAGCAGTTTATTAGATATAGCATATTTTATAAAACCGCAAATATAACTTTGTTATTCATACAAACACTATGAAAAACAAAGTTATTTGGCATAGTTACTACGGAACCCTTCATGGGCGAGTCTGACTCGTACTAAGCCAATTTTTTATACTTAATAGTTATCCTGATATTATGTGTAGGTATTGATTTAAAACGTAGTATTACAAAACCACGAGCTTTATATCCTGTCTAGCTGCATTTCTTGTCTCACACTGGAAGTAATGGTAGCTTGAAATGTCTTAGTTAGTAAAATCCCTATTATGTTAGATAATGAAACCATATCTTCAATTATCTATACTATAATAATATTATAAAGCGGTAAAGTTTATTATGTTTGTTTGTTTGTTTGTTTGCTTGAACGCGCTAATCTTCGAAAGTACTGGGTGGATTTGGATGAAATTTGGTATGGCAGTAGCTTGAAGCTTGAGGAAGATTATAGGCTACTTTTTACGCGACTGCAAAAAAGAAGAGTTATGTTTTTACCATGAAAGAATCCACGGGAGCGAAGCCCCGCGTGAGTACTTGTAATTCATCTTCTTCTTCTGTAGTGTGGTTTCCGCACTTAGTCTCTGCACGAGACCATTGTGCGTGAGCCGTGTCGGCCGTCACTCCATCCAGCCAACCTCCCTCCAGAAGCAGATCAGGTCTTTCGGTCTATTCAGGGTATCTGTAAGGGAATTTAATGGCCCGAGTGTTCGTTTCCGTATTTCGGTGATTTCCGTGCACTCTAGGAGCACGTGTCCTACCGTTTCCTCCGTCCCCATGCATGCCCTGCACAGGGGACTGTCCGTTATACCTATTGTGTGGTAGTGTTTGTTCAGTGAGCAGTGCCCGGTGATGGTCCCCGCCACCATTCGCAGGCTTCTTCTGTCCAGGTGTAGGAGGCGCCTGGTTAGTTTTTTGTCCAGGTTTGGCATCGCCTCCTTGGACTGCCTGCAGCCTGGTGCCGAGGACTACCATTTCTGGGCTTGGTCATGTATGTGTTCTTTAAGCCATGTGCGCAGCTGGGTGAAGGGGAGCGGCACGATGGGCTCGGGTCCGAAAACCTTCGTGCCGGACCCCCTCCTGGCCAGTTCGTCCGCCGCATCATTGCCGAGTGATCCGCTGTGCCCCTTTATCCATTGCAGTGTCACAGTGTTGCGGTTCTCAACCGCCGAGCGTTGCAGCGCATTGTGACATTCTAGTATGAGCTTAGACGTGATATAATTTTTCTCTAGGGATTGAAGTACTGAGGCACTGTCGGAAAGTATGCAGATATGACTCTCCGTGACTCTCCTGGCTTCTATGGCATGGATCGCCTGAATAATGCCCACACATTCCGCCTGGTAGACGGTGTAGAGCTTCCCCAGCGGTCTGGATATATTTATGTTGAGATCGTTGGAGAAAACTCCAACTCCAGTTCCAGTCTCGTTGGGCCCTGAGTTGTCCTCTGGCGCCGGCATGAGCTGTATTTGGTAGTTTTTTTGGAAGTGGTGCGTCTTTGCAATCTTATCATATGGTGCAGTCATCAGGGGTTGTCGTTTGACTGAGTGCTCCATGATGCGTGTGTTTGATCCTGGAGTCTCGCAAGAGTGCCCCGGATATAGCAAGTCTGAAGGTTGCCAGGGCAACCTCCTCTCGTACTATAAAGTGCAGTGGTGGTAAGCCCAGCATGGCCTGTAAAGCGGCAGTGGGTGCAGTTCTCATGCTGCTAGTGATCGCCACACATGCAAGTCGTTGCAGCTTCTCAAGATCTTTTTGTGCCGTGCTTAATTCTGTTCTGGGCCATCAGAATAGAGAGCCGTACGTGATAATTGGTCTTATAACAGTCGTGTATAGCCAGTGGATTGTTTTGGGGCTAGTAGTTCATATTTCGATAATATTCTCTCACATCAGAATGGTTTCAAGTGCATCACTAAAAAATATTTGCCTTGTAGTAACTACTGATCGCTAACTCTAACGTTATCGAAGTGCAAAGTTTCGAAAACGTGCTTTAAATGCTGATATTTGTTACGCTTATCAGAACGCGAGGCCGTATCTGGTCTTTCATAGTAATCTTATATAATTACATTTTTTTTTTTAATCTAATTTAATGAGACTAAATTAAGAAATAGGTATTTAATGACACACTCGATCGGAAATTCAGGAACCAATTTCCTATAATTTTATTCGATCAAAGCTTCGTATACAGGCTGTCACTGAAACATATCGTATCCATACATCAGCGTTAGGTGACGTAAGAAACTTACGGAGTAAATGACGTAAAAAATTACCAGCGTTTTATCATAGAGAGAAAATATAATAACGTGTTTTTAGAACCATCTGTGTATGAAGTTTTACTTTAAGAGAAATGGGATCATATATCGTAGTGGTTTATATTAAAAACTCTGCGTGTTTTTACGATTATGGTAATACCTCCAATGGAAATATACTTTTAAACAACAAGCGCACGGACCGACTGAAGCTTGTGCTGCGCTTGTAGAGATCAGTCTGAGGAAGTTTACACATGCAGTTCGTCCTGAGACCCCTTCGGAGTAATACAGAAGTGCGTGCTCATTCTTAGCGTGTTTCTTTTCAACCTAAGTAACAGTAAAGAAAATATTAACAAATATACTTTTGTCAAAATACTTTAATTAACTTCTTACCTCTTATTCTATGCCAAAACCGCCTTCGTTCAGGCTATCCAAAACCCTTTCACATCACGTCACATTGATTTCCTATTGCCTAGCTTCAAGCGGCCTAGCCCTTACAGAATTATCTACTACCTAACAGCTCTCAAGGCCAATTAGACATGTTGAATGCTGCATTATCAATTATTTAGTCTAATTCGTGGCATACTTGTTACTAAAAATCCCGACTGTGCTATTTAAATACATTTATGTATTGATCTAAATACTTTGAGGTGATAAGCTGGCCTAGTTATCTGCATGTCAAACATGCATGCATGTCAGTCAGTCAAACATTTTAATGCAATCGGCTATCCAAAATCCCTAAAGAACAAGCTTACGGCTTATTATTGTAGATTATTATTTATTTATTGACTATATACTTTATTATAAACATATGTACATTCTTACATGGGAAGAAAACTTACAAATAAAAATATGAATAAGAAAATTTACAACATGCTAGGTACTTTTGTAATGAAATTTCTCGTACCTGTTCAAGATATTTTTTTTTAGATGTAATAGGTTTTTAGAACTAGTAGGATTACAAAATCAATCAAAACAGACACCAAAAGCCTTCGCATCAGCGTAGCGTCACTCTCAGCAAGTTCCCAGAAACACGTCTTTGAACCAAAGGCATTGAGTGACACGGCTTTAATCAAAATACTATTTGGACTAACATTTGCTCGTGTTTAGATGGCTAGAGAGAGTACTGGCCTAGTGGTTAAAGACACAACTTACTAGTTGTAGGTCATGGGTTTGAATTTTAACCCATTCAGGAACATTGCGTTGTGTAATTTTCTTTGTTTTTGGCTTTGAGTGACACGGCTTTAATTAAAATACTATTTGGACTAACATTTGCTCGTGTTTAGATGGCTAGAGAGAGTACTGGCCTAGTGGTTAAAGACACAACTTACTAGTTGTAGGTCATGGGTTTGAATTTTAACCCATTCAGGAACATTGCGTTGTGTAACTTTCTTTGTTTTTTTTTTTATAATATATGGCTCGCGTTAGACCAACATCTCACCTGATGGTAAGTGATGATGTGATCGAAGATGGAGCACGCTTACCTAGAAGCAACCTATTCACTCTTGACTTGTTTTCTTTTCATTTTGTGAGCTGCTCACAAAACAGTGAAGGAAAACATTGTGTGGAAGCCGGGATCACCTAGGACCCAAAATCCGAAGACGTGCTATTTCCAACAACCTGCATTGGGTCCATGTATCAACCAGACCTCTCACAGAGAGGAGGCCTGTGTTTCATAAGTGCGAATGTTATAGGCTGATTAAGTTATGTTGAATGTTGGCAACGTTTCACTGAAAAAGATCCCAGAATTGTCCCCATTCTTCTGAGAAGCAAATGCAGATTGCATATCGGACTGGTGCGTGTCACCACATGTACCGGTCTAGTGTGTCTCGCACTTAGGGTATATCATGCCGACTACAAAGTAGTTAGAAGTTATCATCTTATTTTTTGGGACAAGCTCGCACACTATTCCTAACCTCTGAAATAGTGTCAGAATCCATTAAAAAGTATGGTTTTATTAAAATAGTTGGTATGGATATTCGCGACGACGTGCCAAAATGAGTGGCGTTATTATAAGTCCTACAAAATTACCATATCATGTGACCTGTACGGATTGTATGGATTTTAAAAGAGACTGACCTTCTAGAGATTTCTCCTCAGGGTAGTCAGCTAGGAAATACCGGGCTCAACTAGTGTAAAAGAGTAACTAGAAAAGAGTGACGCATTAAATTGTTATAAGGACGGCCCCGGAACGCTAGGGTAACTGAAAAAACTGGGTGTGTTTTAAGATTGTAGTAGTCTAACACTCCCTTTCGCTCCACTCAGATTTGGAGGAGTTATATTGATGATTTTCTTTCCGAAAAAAAAGCACGTTACAAAACTTGTATCTAACAATAATTACGCAATTTAGCTAAGGGCTCTTTTAATCGATTTTTACCAACTTCGCTTGTTATGATTTTTTGGTTTTGAAGTAATGAAATACAGTGGTTTTTAAAAAAGATTTCGGGAAATTTATACTTGGGCGCTTTCAAAGAAAAAAGTTTGGATACTTAGCTACTTTGGAATTTTTTTATATGATCTTTATTTAAGTTCTGTGTGACATGACCATGAAAAGTTTACGAGGTAACTTTTGTATTTATTGCGGTTTTGTGAAACTAGTTTCGAACTGAAATTGAGTTTATAGGCATTATACATATTTCATTGCATGTAATAGTTAAATACTACGTACGAAATTTTACTACGGCTATAGTAAAAAAACCCATGAGGCTCTGTTAAATAAATCGAGGTGGTAAAGTTTGTACTACACTAGCAGTTGCGCAGCACGATTAAGAACATAATCATCCTTGTTTGCAGTCGGGTAAAATAAAAAAATGCCTACAACCTTAAAAACATTAAGCTAATCGTGTCTTCAAACTGCACTTAATACATTGTTTAAAAATACATACTGGCACATAAGACAACTTAGCTACATAATATAGACTGCAGATAGACAAACCATCATAAAATCTAAAAAAATAAAAAGAAAAACTCACACAGAATAAAAATCATATGTACCTTTATCAAGTAGGAAATAGTACCAAAAGTATTTTTTCTCAGCCAAGCTCAGCCTGCAAGAGTAGGTAACGCAAATCTGGTCCCACTATCTATACTGTCTACTGTGTATGTGTACATATATATATGACAATATCTTATTTGTTTGCAGATGCGATGCTTGTCCCCAACACACATGACTTGGCCAGTGTTGAAGTAGCGGGTACAAAATATCGCCTGAATACGTAAGTTTAATTTTGAACCTTATTATTATATTGTAAAGCACATTTTACAGAAAAATATATGATGAGCCAGCCTAGCTTCTGGTCATAGTTTTAATATTATAATGAGAAAGAGAATATGAAGTGGAATAAAAAGTAATGGGTTACATATAGGGTTGCCATACGACTGGAACTTTCCGGACATGTCTGGAAATATAGGTCTTTATCCGGAATGCAGAGGGAATCCTAAACCATCCGGAATTTCTACAATTGAATGAAAGAGTGAAACATAAAGAAATGTTTTTATTTCAAATTAAAGAAAGTCAGGATTTTTGATCAAGTGCCCAGAATGTACTCCGGATTTTCGACTTTTTGATCTGGCAACCCTACGCATTTAAAATTCATACCAAATGGTTCATATGTAAGAACGGTTTGGTATGAATTTTAAATGCGTGAATAAACATAATGCATTATTTTAAGTTTTACGGTGAAGGTGAAATTAAAACTGGTTCCTACGACGTAGGCTGTAGATACTCATTAAATAAAAAAAAAACATTTGTCAGAATTGTGACCTTCTTTTTGACTGATGAAGAACTGTGTAGATAATTTTCTCATAATAATTATGTAATCGATAAAAAACACTTTCCCAGTTCGTACCTCGTTGATACTGATACATTAATAGATGCGAATAGTATGGCAGGCTTGTCGCAAAAATAAAAAAACTAAACACTGCTTGTTCGGTCCGACGTGAAACAGAACGCACCCTTTTGACATAAAGAATTTGATTTTGACATTACTCTGACTTGACAGATAGACTTTTGCGTTGGAAAATGTCCGCGGCGGACCTGTTGGGTTAAATATAATTGGTAAAATATCGTTGGATTCGCCTGTTGAGACCGATAATTGGGTCGCGAATTATTTGTTGTTTGAAGGTGAAATCCCCACTTGCCGAAAACCCCGGGATATTGTTGAATCATACGCCGTATTTCGTCACCTCGTGGCACGCGGAATTTGTTGGAAATCGAATTGGATCTCACGAGATATGAACAGATTAATTGTGTTCAGTGATTGATTGAACTTTGTAATCTCGGATTAACAAGAATCCAGTGATATTTCTCGGAACACATCGCCTTATTGCCTACCACGCGTAGCGCGCGCTTGCTGGAAACGAGTTAGGTGTGATGCTGGTCAGGACCGCGCCATCTGGAGATCGACGCCTTGTGACCGTCCTAGAACCCGTAACTTACACCACACGTTACAATTACTCACCTCATATCACATACATACACACTTTGGACGTGATCAAACAGATCCGGGTTGCCGTCTACAGCTCAGGTGAGTGTTATTTGTAATTTTGGATCAAATGGTTGTAGGCCGAAGCCTAGTAGAGGTAGGCCATTGTGTAACCTTGTTTATTGAAAGCAACGTATGACTCCACGTATCGTGGAAAAGTTCCGGACACGTCCAGTTACCGTTGGCTGGCCTATTGCAGTTCTGAACAAATTGGTATGCAGAGCGTGGGTTTTAATATAAAATCCACATAGTTCATTCTGGTATAGGCGTGGCTCTTATAATGTAAGATCCACTGGTTTAATTGGAAGTTTTGAAAGTAACTTTGGTTTGATTACTTAACACAACTTATAACTTAATAAGTTTTGAATATATTACCATGTCATCCGGGCTATCTAATTGAAGTTGAATCAATTGAAGTTGTATTTGTAATTTGTACTGTAGCCCTTTGTTGAATTGACAAGTAAAATTTATTTGTGAAATTAGGAATTGGTTGTATTTGGTACATAAGTTGGTATATTGTTGTAAAAGTTGTTTGGTATTTGTGGCAATTAATAATTGAATGTCATTGATCTGAATTTAAAAGGTTATCTAAATAATAATTACACATAGTCTAACATAATAGGACTTGAATGGTGTGGATTGACTTATTGCATTTATTTGTTTATTGGATTGTTGATAGAGATTCTCCGGCTCAATATTATACAGACAATTGTTGTGCTTATTGATGTATATAATTGGTGTGATCCTGCACAAGATATACATTGAATTGTTATTTATTTTGTAACTAGCCATCCTTAGCAAGCTAGATTCATACTTGGAATAAGTACAGGGTCGGATTTGGACTTGAAATAATTGAATTTGAATTTTTATTTTGTTGAGATTACTTGGTCGGCTAACAAGTCATTGCTGTTTGTTTAATATTTGATTGTTGGTTGTTGATTGGTGTTTTGTATTAATATTTGATTGTTGCAATGGCCTCATTAAGGGCAGTCAGGGAGGCTGCTGCGGGATTGACCTCACAGTTGAGATGGTTCACATCGGCAGCTGCAACTGTTGAGCGTGTGGAATTGGAAGAGCTCACCCTTGCTCGGTATGGGCAAGTGATTGAGAGGATCAAGTCAGCTGATGCTGCGCTCATACGCTTCAACGAGTACATCATGGACGTGGATTTGGGGGTGATGGATCAGACAGCCCGCGATAAGATTTTGGGTGACTATGACCAGATTATCCACCTGGGGGATGTCATATGTCTACGAGCGCGGGAAATTTTGAAGAACCGGGTGCCTGATGCGGCCAAGCCGCAGACCCCTGTTGTTGCAGGCCCTGGACTATTGAGTAGGCTGCCCACCCTGGAGCTGCCACATTTTGACGGTCGCTTAGACCACTGGCTGGGCTTCCTAGATCTCTTTGAGAGTCTTGTCGATGTACGCTCGGACCTCGGACCTGCCCAGAAGCTGGCCTATTTATTGTCTGTCCTGGAGGGCGAAGCCAGAGCCTTGGTGCAGCACTTGCCGGTGGCGGATTCCTCCTATCCGACCGCTCTGGAGCTTCTCTCCCGACGGTATCAGAACAAGCGCTGCCTGGCTGATGTGCACATCGACCAGATTTTGGGACTACCGGCCATTGCCAGCACGTCAACGTTGCGCACTGACTTGCTGAACCCGTTGGTCTCAGCGACCAACGCTTTGAGACGCCTGGAGTTACCGGTAGAACATTGGTCCTACTTGTTGGTGCACATAGTGCTGCAGTTGCTCCCCGCGGAGTTGAGGTCACGTTTTGAGCAGGAGTATGGTGGGGATAGTGCCACCCATCTTCCCCCCTTTGACGACCTCCTCAAATTTTTGGAAGACGAGTGTCGGTTAGCGGATAACACTCGTGGCGCCACGGGGTCACCCCCACTACCTTCTCAGCCCAGAGACCAGGGACGGACTAGGGCCCGGGGGCCTGTTGATGTTCCCCCCGCCCCCCGTTTTGCTGGCGCCCGGAGTCCTCGGGCTAGGGGGCCTGTTGATGTTCGCCCCGCCCCCCGTTTTGCTGGCGCCCGGAGTCCTCGGGCTAGGGGGCCTGTTGATGTTCGCCCCGCCCCCCGTTTGGCTGGCGCCCGGAGTCCTCGGGCTAGAGGGCCTGTTGATGATCGCCCCGCCCCCCGTTTTGCTGGCGCCCGGAGTCCTCGGGCTAGGGGGCCTGTTGATGATCGCCCCGCCCCCCGTTTGCATGGCGCCCGGAGTCCTCGGGCTAGGGGGCCTGTTGATGTTCGCCCCGCCCCCCGTTTTGATGGTGCCCGGAGTCCTCATCATTGTGACTTTTGTAAGGCAACGGGGCATGTCATGGCGCGTTGCCCGGATTTTTTGAATTTGCACGTAAGTGCCCGCCGCCGTATTGTCAACGCACGCCGTTTGTGCTTTTCGTGCTTGGGGGCCGCCCCGACCCCCGCCCGTGTAGAATTTGTGAAGGGTCCCACTTGGAGATTTTGTGCGCCAACGCGAACCGCTCCAGCAGACCAGCTTCTGAGGGGGGTTCGCGCAAGGGGGGGTACCCCGGAGACGAGCACCGGGCTGAGACCCGCGATTCTGTACGCCGCACTCCACCCCCCGCGCAAGTTGAACGGGAGCCCCACGAGCGCCATTTGGTCTTCCCTCGTCAGGGAGAACGCGCATTGGCTGCTAGGCAGCAGTGGCAGGGTCGGCGCCGCTGCCTTTACCCTCCTTTGGCGGAACGTCCCCGGCTGGAGTCGCGACCTCCGCCATTCGGGCATCCGGTGGGATATGCCCCTCCAGTGATGGCGAGCGGCTCGGGACACCGCGCAGACGAATATTTGGATTGTTGGCCTCGTCGTGAACGAAGGCAGCCTGGAAGCGGCGATCGGTCGTCGCCCAGGCATCACTAAGAGATTGACACCTGCCCCGCTAAAGGACCCCCCCGATCAAGACGGTTTTGTTGCCAACGGCCTCGGTTACGGTCTGGGGACCCTTGGGTGACTCGATTGTGGTCTGTGCCATTTTGGAGACGGGAGTCCGGGGTTGCCTTTTGTCTTCTTGGTTAGCGGGACAGGTTGGCCTGAAGGTGAACGACCTTTCAGGCAAGATTTGGGGAATTGGCGAACCGGCTGACACCACTGTTGAGGGAAGGACCTGGTTTGAGGTCACCCTTGTAAGTTGTCCTTACCCTAAAATTGGTGCTCCTGCCCTTGTTGTAACTGAACTTGGTACAATTGTTGGTGACTGATCGTCACACTAAGAACTCGCATGCCGGTTGCAATGCGCTGTTAGCCATTCTGCAGCGAGAAATTTTGGATTTTGTCGGCTGATCGCGTCAATGAGGCGAGGCCCTTTGCTGGCGTCGTAACGGATTTGTTGGTCCCCCTTTGTTGAAGACGTCCACCCTTCGTAATAGCAAGATTGTTAGGGCTTATTTGTGTGTTTGTCTGCCTGTCAACCAAGGCAGTACATTTGGAGCTGGTAACCTCCCTCTCGACAGAGGCCTTTGAGGCGACTTTGGAAAGACTTGTGTCTCGCCGTGGGTTACCTTCGTTGATCAGGTCTGATTGCGGTACGAATTACAAGGGTACAAGTAACTATTTGAAGGAGGTATACGCCTTCCTTAATGAGAACCAGGTTGACATTGGTAATAGTTTGGCCCGCCGAGGGGTCACTTGGTTGTTTGACCCGCCAGCCTGCCCCCCATTGGGGGGGTATTTTTGGGGCCGCGGTGAAAGCGGCAAAGGGACGCTGGCGGAGATTGTTGGGAGACACCGTTCTCACCTTTAATGAACTAGCTACGGTATTTGGCCGCATTGAAGCTGTGTTGAATTTGCAACCTTGTCAAGACTTCCAATTGATTAGCGGACGGGTAGGCCCGTCCGGGGGGGGTAGATGTTCGGTCCGACGTGAAACAGAACGCACCCTTTTGACATAAAGAATTTGATTTTGACATTACTCTGACTTGACAGATAGACTTTTGCGTTGGAAAATGTCCGCGGCGGACCTGTTGGGTTAAATATAATTGGTAAAATATCGTTGGATTCGCCTGTTGAGACCGATAATTGGGTCGCGAATTATTTGTTGTTTGAAGGTGAAATCCCCACTTGCCGAAAACCCCGGGATATTGTTGAATCATACGCCGTATTTCGTCACCTCGTGGCACGCGGAATTTGTTGGAAATCGAATTGGATCTCACGAGATATGAACAGATTAATTGTGTTCAGTGATTGATTGAACTTTGTAATCTCGGATTAACAAGAATCCAGTGATATTTCTCGGAACACATCGCCTTATTGCCTACCACGCGTAGCGCGCGCTTGCTGGAAACGAGTTAGGTGTGATGTTGGTCAGGACCGCGCCATCTGGAGATCGACGCCTTGTGACCGTCCTAGAACCCGTAACTTACACCACACGTTACAATTACTCACCTCATATCACATACATACACACTTTGGACGTGATCAAACAGATCCGGGTTGCCGTCTACAGCTCAGGTGAGTGTTATTTGTAATTTTGGATCAAATGGTTGTAGGCCGAAGCCTAGTAGAGGTAGGCCATTGTGTAACCTTGTTTATTGAAAGCAACGTATGACTCCACGTATCGTGGAAAAGTTCCGGACACGTCCAGTTACCGTTGGCTGGCCTATTGCAGTTCTGAACACTGCTATTATTTACAGTTTTCAGACTATTTTTTTTAAATCAGATAATTGAAAATAGTTTTTTTTTTTTTCATTTATTCCTATCAGACATCATATAAAACCACGCTCTCTGAATACCTACTCTAAATAAGGAAAATACAGTCCTATTGTTATTTTAAAGTATGAAAATAACTAGCCTTTTTTACCCCGAAACTTTGACATTTTTTAAAATCTAATTTTATTTAGGGGCGAAACTTTGACTCCTATTGTGAAGAAAGACAAATAAAAACTTTACATAAAGAAAGCTCTTTGTTGCAGATCTTCTTGGAGATTTGTAATACTTGAAATATAAAAGGGGATTATTTCCTTAGTAACTAAATAGTAGGAAATAATTCAAAAGAAACAAGTCGTATGTTAGACTTAGTCTCAGTATTTACTTATTGAGACACTGTTTATTTAAGTACCTTCTAGCTGTGACTTCAATTACTTTTTTGTCAATGAGTACCTAAGGCAACATAAAACTAACGCAGGGATGGTAACCCTTTTAGTACAGGCTCGCTCAGCGCAATTTCATTAAAATTTTCTTCTATTTGTGTAATTTTTACAACTGCGAACGAAGAGCTGAATATCAATCATTTATATGGGGCTATGGTCTGACCTGAACCTTGTGAACTCAATAACTGGACTGGACTGGTTAGATGACACCCTTTGCAACACAGGGTGACTAATTTTCTGGCTTCTGACAATCCGCAATGACGGGATGGCTCAGCGTGCTTTCTAAAGCAAAGCATTCCTTAATTGTGGAGATCAACCCGAACTGTACTCGTTATTTATTAGTAGTTATTAGGTACTGACCCTGACTCAGGTACTGACCGGACATGGCTGTTTTGGGAGGTACCTGTTTCGGATAAAGAGGGAGGACACGCCTGCGTATCGTCATTGTGAGAACCACCCGAAGGACACGGTGGAGCATATGGTCGAGGTCTGCCCTAATTTTGTGGAGCACCAACGTGTCCTCATGGAGGTGATCGGCGGTGGCGACCTTTCGAGACCGAGAGGGAATGGGATGCAGTCGCCTCCTTCTGCAAAGCAGTCATGCGAGTGAAGCAGGATGCTGAACGCGTGAGGGTAAGACAGTTATCTTCCTCACGCCTCAGCCGCCGCGGGAGACGCCCCGGGCCCCGGAACTTAAGGGCAGCTGAAGGAACAGGGTGGGTTTTTAGTCAGTAGAAGTCTGACACTCCCTTTCGCTACACCCACAGCGGAAGGAGTCATTTGATGATTATCCCACCGAAAAAACAAAGCTTCTAGATGTCATATAGATACACTAGTACTCACGCGGGGCTTCGCTCCCGTGGATTCTATTACGGTAAAAACATAACTCTCCTTTTTTGCAGTCGCGTATAAAGTAGCCTATAACCTTCCTCAAGCTTCAAGCTACTTCCATATCAAATTCCATCCAGATCCACCCAGTACTTTCGAAGATTAGCGCGTTCAAGCAAGCAAGCAAACAAACAAACTTTTCCGCTTTATAATATTAGTATAGATAGATTTTATTGTGAAACATTCGTGGCCGAGTTGTAAATATACAATTTTATTACAACTTTGACGCAAGCGTGTCAAAGTTGTAAAAACCGACCACCTCTCTAATAGAGAGGTGGTCGGTTTGCTGCAGAACACACTTACTGCTCTTTTCGCAAGCGTGGCAGAGTTAGCCTGCTAAGTGCTTGATAAGGCTTTAGTTGAAATAATGACGAAATACGAATTATTATGAAACTTGAGCTGCTTTTTGTGTTGGCTTCCCAGGGTTACGGGAATGTTCTAACGAGATACCGCAGCCCCGGAATGCAACGGCAACTGGAGGAGCAGGGTGGGTTTTTATTCAGTAGAAGTCTGACACTCCCTTTCGCTCCACCCACAACGGGAAGAGTAATTTGATAATTTTCCCACCCAGAAAAAAAACAGGATGGGAAACTAGGCTTACCTATAAAAAATAACTTTCGTCTTAAACTAATAAAATATAGGTATTTGGTGATTATTAATGAGTGCTTCTTAGGCTTTTAAGAAAAGATAACAGGTTTTTTAAACAAAATGTTACAATTCTTCGAAGAAAGAATTGCAATTTTGTTGATTAGTTTAGAAAATACATTGATAAACCGAATTCACCACTTCATGAAATCATTTCTAAGACGAGACTGTTAAAATAAACTTTGTATTTACACATAAATTGATAGATACTAAAGGACAATGAAACGTTTAAAGCGAGCAATGGACTATAAAACAGAGGGTAGAATAAAATCCTTCCTGCTTGAATGCTAACACTTTTCTACACAGCAGTACCAGTCTGTAAGCCGATTGGAAAAAGTTGGAAACTCGTCTGTGCCTGGTAATAGGATGTACCTAAGTTCTAGTTCAAATATTGTGATTTTTTACTGTTGGTTAAGACTTTAGACTTATTGACGGGAACTGCGTTAATGTTTCAGAAAGACTTTGGGTAGTTACTCTGTTTTCTGTTAAAGGCATTTTTTCTTCACTAATATACATTAGCAACCCTCTAGCAAGACTGGTGTCAGACTGTCTGGCTTTTGACTACCAGTAATGACTGTCAAAGATGTATGTATGTGCTTCCCAAAGCATGGAGGAATCTCGATTTGACCAAGGATATGGTTAGATAATTTTATTAATAAAATAAAATTATCTTCGGATTTACCAACTGCTTAGATAATTTTATTAATAAAATAAAATTATCTAAGCAGTTGGTAAATCCTAATTTCTGCGTGCCTAAAAAGAGAATAATTATCTGGAAATATTTGGCCAAGGCCTTTGCTCAGGGAAAGTTAACCTAAAGAACGTTTTATTCGAATGAAAAGCAGATTGAACCTGCCGCCTAGCTGCAAACAAACTAAAGCTAGTGGGAATTCATTTTCTTCGGGAAAAACTTAATAATAATGATTATGTATGAAGTAGTCTATTGTAAATATAATCGCTTCTTTTTTGTATGTTTAAATAGTACCTACTAACAATTACTTTTCTAATTTCAGATATAAAAGCCGAAGATTAGACTACAACGGTAAGTTCTTATCAATTTTTTTTGATGAATAGATAAACTTAAATGTGTGATACTGTGCGGTATCGGGGCCGCGGTACACTTGCTTTGCTTTAATTTGAATTACCTACTAAAAATGCTATAGATACATGTTTAGTTTAAGTCGACATTGTGCAAGCCAGTTTTGTAATAATATTTTTTTAACAAAAAGTATTCGGCAGCATTGACGGGCTCGATAGGGGTATTGCCTGCTGCGGTTGCGGGAATGTTCTAACGAGATAATGTGGCCCAGAAAGCAAGGGCAAGTGAAAGAACAGGGTGGGTTATAAGTCATTGAACATTTTAGTTAGACGTCTTAGTATTTTGTAAGTATGTAGCTAGGTTTAGGAAAAATAGTTAGTTTAATGTTTTAGTCACTTATTAACGTACTTTGGTTTGGTTATTTACTCATATATGTACAGACGCCAGCACATAAAGCTACCCGAAACTGTCAAATTTTCCCAATCAACCTTGAACCTAATTTCTTTAACGATAAAGTTGAAAATCTATTAAAGAAATTTGACAGATTGTTGTAGCTTGATATGCTGGCGTCTGTACATACTATAAATACAACTTCATGAAAGTCGAAGTTATGAAGATAACTTTATTTATTTACCTAAAGCTTCAAAAATATTAAGATAGATCATAGGTACTTGGAGAAACGAAAATACCCAAAACCATGAGCATTAAAAAGATCCATATAAAACTTTAACAATTCTGCCGTTGATGTACCTTTAAATCCGCATTTACATTTTCTCCGCCTTGAGTCTGAAGCCAGTTTGATCTGCATAAATCTGGTTAGATCCAACTGGGGCCGAATTTTGGCAGTCTTTACCGAATCGTCGTACGAATGTGAAATTTATGGAGTCTTGAACAGAGTAGATTTTCAATAATTTTTTGTAATGTGATGGCCCGTGATACAAATGCAGTGGATTTTAACTGGGGAAGAAAGTTAAAACTTTGGAAAAAAACCAAAATATATTTAAAAATAATATTTACGTAGCAAGTTTAAAACATGATGGAAAGAAGTTGTTACATAATCAGTCAAGGACACATTAAACTTTATTTGCACCACTAGTCACGGTATTGTCGTGTATTTTAATAAAACAATGGATATTCATGTATAACTTCTTACTATTTCATTGTGTGCGTTCGTAAAGTATTACACGTTTTTCCTAATGGTAGTGTTAATTTCATTTGACAGCTCTGAAGACATTGTCACATTGACAAGTTGTCAAGTCTGGTAACGTTCCGTTACTACAGTTACCTACTATAAATGCATTTATCGTTAAATCCACTGACGTGCATAAAAATTATGTCATTGTGGTCATTATAAAGCTGAATTTATAAAGAGCTGTTTATTCCTCTGAAGACTAAACATATGAAAACAGATTGAGTAAGGGATAGCGTGTTATCAGCTTGCACTGCCTCGCAAGGATTGCATTCAAGCTGTGAAAAAATGTTCGCAAAATATTGTATGTAACATTGGATACAACATTCAAATATGAAATCACAAACACAGCTAAATCTGAAATATATGTTGAACTATATGTATATCCGGATTATACTGTCTCGGACTGAACGTTGGCGCTCGCAACCGGCAAACGGCTAATCAGAGTTAGATTAATCTCAGTTAGTTAGGATAAGCTTTATCCTATTATCGGAAACACTTATCATTTAATCAAACCATGTTTGTTTCGAGATTATAATCAATGTAGATTCATTTAATTACATTTTCGGCAATTTAGGTTGTGTAAACTCGAAATAAAAGTTTTTTTTCGGCTGAGGCGTAAATAACTAACTTGTAATTTACGTCACTAGTTGTTACGTTAATGTTGTCCTTACCCGCTTTCAGGAAAAAAGAAAATTTTCAAGTAGCTAAATGACCACCTTTTTATGAAGGTTTCTTTCACTTGAACCAACATCTTATATTGCGCGTTCATTACATTGATTCCGTAAAATCTTTATGCGCTCTTTCTTTAGACTTGAACCAACATCTTATATTGCGCGTACATTACATTGATCCCGTAAAATCTTTATGCGCTCTTTCTTTAGACTTGAACCTACATCTTATATTGCGCGTACATTACATTGATCCCGTAAAATCTTTATGCGCTCTTTCTTTAGACTTGAACCAACATCTTATATTGCGCGTACATTACATTGATCCCGTAAAATCTTTATGTGCTCTTTCTTTAGACTTGAATCAACATCTTATATTGCGCGTACATTACATTGATCCCTTAAAATCCTTATGCGCTCTTTCTTTAGTTTCGCTCTTTCACAAACATGATAAATATTTACTGATCATAAAATAACGCTTTTTGTTAAGGTTTACAGTTCATGTACGTACCTACATGTTATTTCTATATCTTTCTTCGTGAACACAAGGTCCATACATGTGAAACTTTACCGAAAGCAAAATCTATCTACAAAAAAAAAATTAAACCGGCTCCCAAAAACACTGCAAAGTGAAAAATTACTTTAATTTCGGTAGTCGGTGTCTTTAGTTTTGTATGTTCGTTTTTGGCACCGACTTCCGAAATTAAAGTAATTTTTCACTTTGCAGTGTTTTTTGGGAGTCAGTTTAATTTTTTGGTAAAAAGTTTTTATTTCACTCTTTTTAGTTGGTCGATTTTTAATTTACATACTTATAAGAGCATAAATGTCAACTACTTATAACCTTTTACAAAATATTGCTTTTCCCAATGCTGGGCCTTTAATTTTTGAGGTGTTCTCCTGGTACTTCACCATCAGCTCTATATCACCATATGCATTGTGACGAGCATAAAGTGCTTAACATCCATATTCAAGTAATCGAATCGCAATCCACGAAATACTTATTATTGAGTAGTTTCGGCGGCCATCTGTGGTCTTCATCATCAGTTCCACTTCCCCAAATGGTACTTTTTGAGAGCAACTGCACAAGTTACTATAAGAAATACCGAAAACGCCATAGGTGTGCCTATAATATTTGAAGAGTTCCCTCGATTTCTCCAGGATCCCATCATCAGATCCTGACTTGGTGACAAATGGTACCAATTTCGAAGTATACCCTGTAGGAATAGCGGACTGTATATGTATATGAATTTTTCGGTGCTGCGGATAGTGGGCGGAGGCTTGATGGCAGAATTAAAACTACTTTTCACCACTTAAGAGTTTATTGGCACACACAAGAAAAAGCACGTCTGCTTTGCAGGCAAACCAATTCGAGAGAGTTTTTCTATAGAGAGCGAAACAGAATGAATGAACTACTTAAAACTATTAAGTCAAAATGTTACCAAACACAAAAAGTAATCATTGCTATGACTAATGCATGTTATGCTTTGTTGGTGTTGCCAACATACCCTATCAAACAAAAAAGAATTTTCCAAATCGGTTCAGCCGTCTTGGAGTACTCGATGATCACACATTAAAAAAAAATATATAATATGTAAGATCAGGAGGAGGGCCGAGAGGTACAGCATCAGGGTTTGGAGTCCCCATTTTATTGGGATAAACAAGCCGGTACAAGCAAAAACAGATATTTATTTACTGAGTTTACTAGTAATGAAATAATGATGTTTATTTTGCAAACTAGATGAGGCCAGTGTTTCCTAACTGACTACTCTGAGAAGAAACACTGAAACAAACTCAGAGGTCAACGTCTCTTTTAAAGTCCATACAATCTAGGTAAAAGATAAAGCAAATTAGGTACAAAGAAAGAATACAGTAAGGCGAACAGACCCTCTCAAGGTCACAGTTCGTATAGTGATCAAACCACCCAATTACAAAGTGTATCCGCTTGCTTGCTATTAGCAGGGTTATACAGCTACTGTAAATATACAGCAGCGCTGCACCAAATAAACCGACAGTTTTGTCGGGAGCAGGGGAGCTCTTTATTGAGTCAGATCCGAAGACAGACTGATGAGCTTATTTTTTTTTTTTTTTTGTGTGTGGCATCTCGCAGGTCAACCTCTGAGGTTGTCGGCTGCTTAACCGGACTTGCCTGTGGTTGCCTTAATTAATTAAAGCCTCCAGCCAGGGCTTATTAAAAAACTTACAAACTAGGCGACTACACGCTAAGGGCACCCCCTGTGGGGTACGGACCTCGGCTTAGGGCGTCGCAGGGGAGGGCAGCTAGGGACAGGCTGGATCATATCATTATTATTATTAATAAGGGAATTTAAAGCTACTGGCTCAGCGTCGCGGGCTGGCTCTGGCAAGGGTCGGGGTGGACTATTACGGGGACGTCGCGGCGGGCCTCGGCGGCGAGGACGGAAGGACGGTCGGTTTTTGTGTTTGTGTGCCACTGTACTT